>CM053585.1:453409610-453425677 GCA_028646515.1 Pseudochirops corinnae | reverse complement strand
TGATCATGGCTTTCAGGTATTCCAATAATTTTTAAATTGTCTCTCCTGGATCTATTTTCCAGGTGAGTGATTTTTTTCAAGGAGATATTTCACATTACCCTCTATTTTTTTCATTTGTTTGGATCTGTTTAATAGGATCTTGATTTCTCACAAAGTCTTTTGCTTCCGTTTGCTCCACTCTAATTCTGAAGGAATTATTCTTCTCAGTAAGTCTTTGAGATTCTTTTTCCAAATGGCAAATAAGAGTATTCAAGGCATTCTTCTCCTCATTGGTTTTTGAGGCCTCTTTTGCCATATGAGTTTGTTTATTTTTTAAGGTGTTGTTATCTTCAGATTGTCGACTCTCTTTTCATGATTTTCTTGCATCATTCTTATTTCTCTTCCCAATTTTTCCTCCACTTCTCTTATTTAGTTTTCAAAATCCTTCTTAAGCTCCTCTTTTCCCTGTAACAAATTTACATTTTTCTTGGAAGCTTTTGGTGTGGGAGTTCTGACTGTATTGTTGTCCTCCCCTTCCATGCTTTGATCCTTTTTTCCACAAAAATGGCATCTAAAGTTGGATTGCTGAGCTTCCTTTGCTTCCTTTGCCTGCTCATGTTACCAGTCAATTACTTCACTTTAGGGATCAGTAGAACTTTGCTTTCAGAGGGGAGAGCTTTGTCCTAAATCTCTGGAGTTTTCACAGCTGCCAGAGCTATAAGGAGGCTGCCGTCTCTGCAGCCCCCACCAGCTTTGGCTCACTAGTCACGCACCTCAGGACCACCACTCAAGACCATGATCTCAATCCAGGAAGGTTAAGGCAAGAGCACTGGGGCAGCTAGGTGGTGCAGTGAATAGGGCACTGGCCCTGGAGTCAGGAGGACCTGAGTTCAAATCAAGCCTCAGACACTTGAGACACTTACTAGCCATATGATGTTGGGCAAGTCACTTAACCCCAATTGCCCTCCAAAAAGCAAAAAAAAAAGGCTAGAGAACTTAGCCTCTGAATGATTGCTTGGCCCCACTGCAATCTGCAGGCCTGGAGCTCTGAAGCAGACACATGGAGGTGGCTGCAGGGGCTGCTTCCGCTGCTTTCTTGCTCTGGGAATAGATGGCCAGACCCACTCCTTTCCCCCAAATTTAGCTGACTTCTACCAACTTTTCACTTTGTTCTTGGCTCTTATGGGTTGATAATTCTGGAAACTGCCACAGCTCCTGCTGATCTGCAATTCTGAAAGCTCCAGCCATGGTTTGTCCTGGCCACCCTGGGGCTACAGGCGTGGTTCCAGGCTGGGCTGGTTTCAGCTCCCAACTTGCTGAGATGATCCCTTCCTGTCTGCCTGCCAGGCTGCCTTCAGTGGGAGCCTTGTTTCTCTGTCATTTTGTGGGTTCTGGAGCTCTAAAATGTGTTTAGAGTCATATTTTATAGGTATTTGAGGTGGTTAGGGGAGGAGCTCATGGACTTCTCCTGCTTCTAAGCTGCCATCTTGACTCTGCCCCCTGGAAACCCCTCTGTTTGAATTTTCTCTGAAGTTCGGGGTGCTTACTTTTCCCCCTGAAATAAATAAATTATATATATATATATATATGTTTGATTAAAAGAAGATTTTTAATCTTTTTTGAGTTACTTTCCTTTAGAAAAGCTGATCAAAGAACCTGTGCTAGCAGTCATCCTGGGTATGTTGTTGCAAGTACCAAGTTATGAAAAGTCTTAAATACTATATAAAGGACTTTATATTTTATCTGGGAGGCAAGAGGGAGCCATTGAAGTTTAATGATTAGGGAGAATGACATGGTCAGACCTATGTTTGAAGAAAATCACTTTGGCTGCTGTGTGAAGGATGAATTGAAGTGGGGAAACACTTCAGTTAATTCACAAGGCTATTGTGATAGTCCACACAAAAGTAATGAGAGCATTAGCCAGAATGCTGAGTATATTAGTGGAGAAAGTGATTGTATTGGAGATTTTCTTCAAGGATAGAAATAACAAAATTTGCCAACAGATTGAACGTATTTGAAAGAGAGCAAAAGAGGATGATAGTGTTATAAACCTGGTAACTAAGAGGATTGTAGTATCCTTAATAATAGGGAAATGACTTTTGTTTTGTACATGCTACAGGGCCTCTAGTTTGTAATGGTCATTGGTTAATTGAATATGTAGAACTAGCATTCAAAAGAGAGACTTCAGCAGGATATGGCAAGTGTCTACATATAAATAAAAATTATCCATGGGAGCTGACATCACCAGAGGGTGAGGTAGGGTGGATGACATAGAGAAGAAAGGAAAAAAGACCCAAAGCAAAGTTTTTGTGGACACTTATGGTTAGGGGGGCAAAGTAAATCAGTCAGTCAACAATTATGTAGCCTAATATGTACTGGAATACCTAGAATGCTGACCTGGAGTAGGAAGACTCTAGCATTCATTAAGTCTGTGAATTTGGGTGAAACCCTTATCCTTTCTAGGCCATCTTACCTCCTAGGCTCATGCTAAAAACCAAATAAGATGATAATAGCTTGAATTTACATAGAATTTTAAAGTCTGCAAAGTACTTTTACCTACACAATCTCGTTTTACCCTCACAACCATCCTGGGAGGTAGGTCCTAACAGTATCCACATTTTACAGATCAGGAAACAGATTTCATCAGGTTAAGTGATTTACCCAAGGGGTACCCATCTATTAAATATCTGAATTGGAATTTGAACCCAGTTTTCCAGACTTCAAGTGTGGAAAAACCTCTAAAACAACAAAATGCTTCAACTATGAGAGTCTAAAAGAACAACAGCCCCCATCCCTATTTTATACATGAGAAAATTAAGGTCCTCGAGAGAAGTGACTTGCTTAAAGGCATGGCACTATTAAGCAGCAGAGCTGAAAATCAAACCTAGCTGTTTTTTTTTTATTCTAACTTTACTGAGTTCCTCACTATATCATTCTTCTTCCCAGTGGCCTAATACTGTAGTATTAATGGTAATGACACCCATGTAGCTAATTTACTAGAATTTTGTTTTTAGAACTTGGAGATTGACTCTTTAAACAATTAAAAAACACACACATAGTGTGTATATATACATATAGGTATCAATATATGTGTGTATATATCTACATTTATATCTTTTTACGTACAACTATATATTGACACAGATGGATCTATATGTGTGCATATGTATGTCTATATAATTTTTTTTGCCTCAAACATTCTGTGAAAAATTAACAATTGGGAATTATGAATTTGTACCAAGATTACCCGATACAAACAGGCAGCCTGACTCAGGCTTTGTCACATTTGCTGTTGCCTATCCAAAAGATTTGTAATCCTGCACTTTTGTCTGTCAGTCTCATTAATCCCAGTGACTCCAAGAATGCATGTGTATATACACCCAGCTTATTTCCCTGTTAGCATGATCTAAGGTTGTGTTTCCATGACACAAAAACAGTCAATTAAGTCAGTTCATAAGCCAAAAGAACAAAATGAATGACTGCTTCAATATGTCAACCACTTTCTGTTACAATGCACTCATAAGGAGATTCATAAGGACTAGCTATGTTGAACAAAACAGTAATGAATATTTGCAAACCTGCTTCGAACCACACTTTTTTATACCTATAATCATCTTTATACAACCACTTCTCTGAATTTCTTTCAAGAGGAAAAGATATTAGAGCCTTTTGGTCAAGAAGAAGGCATCACTTAGTATACTTTCTTTCTCTACATTCACTACCCCCTTTGGTATTTTTTTTGAGCAAGAATTGTGGGCAGGCTAGGTGGCAGAGTAGCCATTGTGCAGGAGTTGAAGTCACAAAGTCCTAAGTTCAAATATGAACTCAGACGCTAGTTTTTTGACCTTGGATGAGTTATTTAACCACTTTGGCTTAATTTTCTTTTCTGTAAAATGGGAATAGCAATAATACCTTCCTCCCTAGGTTGTTATAAGGATAAAATGAGATAATATTTGTAAAGCATTTTGCAAACCTTGCTGTATGAATGCTATCTATTATTATTATTTTCATCATCAGAAAAAAAGAACCAGGGTTTAGCTCAGACAAAATGAAAGAGTAGTCACTAACTCTTTGTCCTTGGGCAGTAAATTTGTAATCTGCCTAGGATGCCACAAATTGCATAATCCAGGATTACAGTTTTCCTCCTGCCCACCCCTCTCCCTGATTATAGCAGATGACCCCTCCCAGAAAATAGTTGTTCCACCTTCATCACTTGGTTCATTCTTCTAGTCTCTACTTCCCCAATCCCCATTCCAAGTATTATACAAAAATTGCTAATTTCATCTCTGCTTAGTCTCTTCTACAAAACAACTTCTTCTGAGTGGTTCACTGTTTTTAGGGGATGTTTCCCTAAAGAGAATCTGTAAAAACAAGTCTTATCTCTAGAGGCTGGAAACCAGGAGATGTGGATTTCTTCTCTCAAGGTCTAATGGTCAATCTCCAACAAATAGGAGAATCGTATGCAAATAACCTTTGAGCCCCTGGTACAATTAAGCTAAATGGCTAAATCAGACCAAAGATACACTACTAGGATAGAGAAAATTTTATAAAGTCAGATATAATACGAGGTACAGAAAATTTTATTAGGTCCTCAGATATTGTCCCAACTGAAAATCTGTCTATAACCAGTTTACTCTGTATTATATTATTTAATGAGAACATTATTTGAAAACATTTTGCTAATGTGATCCAATTGAAGAAATATGGAAAAGACCCTTGTCCTGAAAAAAAAAAAAATCTTCCCTCAGACTCTCTAAAATATTTTACTTCATTTTATTTTCTTCCTGAAATTTTGTTATTATAGCATTCATTTTAGTTCATTTGAATCTTTTTTAAACATAAAGATTTCATTTAAAATAGTTTCATACTTTCTGACCTTTCCCGTTTATTAGTCAGTCATTTACCTGACAGTGAAGCGTTGTCTCAAATTGCTTTCCTACTAACATTTGGCTGAGATTAGTTTCAATGATGACTTTTTAAATAGGGGTGGAAAGAAGTAGAGAAGACATCTCATTTAAATATTACCATAATGGGAGGTATGTTGGATATTGCAACTTGATGGCACTAATTTTCAGGGAACTCCAGAGTTGAGAAACAGGAAATCATAGGAATCAGATGTCTAACATTTCTGTCCTGGCTTTAGCCACCTCAATACCCTCCCACATATACCTCAACCCCCTTTCTCCTTTTTATTAGCAAATTTGGCTTCAACACTTGACACTAATGTGTATCCTTATCAAACCTTCCTGTTTGCTTCATTAGCTTCTGGACCCTAAACTGTTTCTTTCTAGCCTCAGCTGAATAAATTGGTCCTGAGTTCTGAGTGCTTCCTGTCCTTACTGCTGGCTGAAAAGTTGAACAATAGTATAGTCAAGTAGCTTGTTTAGTAGTGAAAGAAGATCAGTTGTGCCCTCCTTCAGAGACTTTGACTGAATAGTTGTATGTTTAAAAATTCAGAAAAGCTTTGTTTCAAGGGATTTGCCTTCACCAGTGTGGACACACATCCTACAAATCATGTTATTTCTCAAAGATGCCACCCTCAACCTCTTCCCTAGGGATAGGCAAAATGAAGTGAATAAATGAAAAAGAAAATAGGGTTCCTTTCCTCTTTCTCTCCCTATACCATCTCTAATAGTATATACCAATTTCTCACTTTTACATAATCCTAACTTCTCATGTATATGGATGGGGCAGAAATGTGAATTATGAACATGCATAGTGTTGATTTATATACATCTTTTAGGGTAAGTTAGTCACTTTGGAAATGGCATCAACTCTCCAATAACTAGGGAGTTAATCTAGTAAATTATATTAATGTATCAAGTATGTCTCCTACAGTATTGGGGGAATTTGGTTCAATATGTTTTTAAAATATTCATTGAAGTTTATTCATATAATGCAAAACGTTAGGCCATGCAAGACAAGGTCCTAGTCTACTTGGAGTCTCGAATCTTACCAGAAGAGATACTGATGAAATATGCCCCTGATAAATCAAATAGAATCTGAAACACCAAATTCTCTCTTACAAGTTTAGTGGCCACAGGAAAAAGAAAAACATCAACAAAAAAACTCCAACATCTTTAGATTGTTAATTATCTTACTATTTAAGCATAAATTCCCAGCAGGATGTTTTGACTTAGAGGTATCTCTGAAAAACTTTGTCTCAAGGCACAATCAGCTATTTGTCTGAAAGTATTTAGGTATCCTAATGATTCTTTTAAGGTAAATTTCCCTTCATCTGATTTGCATATAAAGGTAACTGTAAATTGCCTTCTTATTGATGATTCTGCTTTTTCTCTTCTGAACTGTTTACCTTTATTGCTTTCTTTTCATCTAATTTGAATCATGTAAAACATCTACTGATGATCCGTTTCCATGTCATTCAAAAAAAACAAGTCAAATGATTTCTAATTTCTCCTATAAGAGGAAGATAAAGTCAAAGATATTTTTTGAAATATGATTTTAAAATAAATATGCAAACCCTCAAGGCATAAGAGAAGACCATCTGGTCTGTCAAGATAAAGAGTCATTCTGAGCTTTCAAGACAAGGTTTATAAGCTCAGAGGATTGGGTGGGAATTTCCTAGACTGGAATGTTTACTTCATCACCATGTCAGCATGAAAATGGGGAGGGGGTAGGGTGAAATGGTAAGCAAGAAACTCATTCAGCTTAGTAGATGTAAAAAATCTAAGTTCAGTGACTGAAAGCTGTTGATGGTCATTACCTTCACAGTGTAATCAGCATTTACTGCTGGTGCTTGACTGTGATGCAAATGTTGCACTGTGTTTATGATTCAGTTTCCATTAGAGAGCTTATTCTAATGATGGCTACAAAAGTGCTGCTTAGCCCACATGCTACAGTGGAAATGAAAGTCTTAATGTTTTTATCAGGGAAGATAATCAAGAAATTAATTGTGCTTTTGTATACAAATCTTTTCACACAACTAATCACTTGATTAAAGTATTATGTCTTGATTAAAGATGCTATTGCATAAAATATTACATTACCTAGTTTACTAGTGAAAATGTGGGATATTTGAAATGCTTTGATTTGCTAATAGCATTTATTAGGGTGCCATGTCTTATTCAAGAAAATTTAAAAAGTTATCTCCGATGATAAAAACATAAATGTAAGCAAAACTAATTACTTTTGAATCTTTGACCTTTCCTTCCTCTAGTCTCCTCTACCAAACTAGGAAAATAATTATTTTTTAAAAGATAGATACTTTTGTGGGTCCATGTGCTTGTGTATGTGTATGTATATGTATATATATACATATATATATATATACATAGATATATGTGTGTATTAAAATTCCAAATACAGTTATATAATATATAGTATATATAATAATATAATATAATTATTATTATGTAACTTCCTTGTGATCTTAATTTCCTTATCAAAGAGACAACATAGCATAGTAGATAAAATATTGGACTTGGAACCAAGGAGACATAATAAATTCAAAGTCATTTTCTGACACTTTTTTTTTTTGATGATCTATTCTTTTTTTGGATTTTTCATTGACTTGTTTATTTACTTTTAGTTTACAAAATTCAGTTCCACAATCCCTTGAGTTTCAAATTTTCTCCTCTCCCTTCCACTCCTGCCATGGTGGCATGCAATCAAGTATAGGATCTGCAAATACTTTCACATTGTACAATAGTCTGATTGTATAGAAGGGTTGTAACCAATGAAGTGAACAATGGGAAAAAGAAAGAAAACCAAACATGAAAAAGAATGATAGCATATAGATTGCTTCAGTCTCTATTTAAACTCTGGTCTTTCTAGATCTTCCTCTGAATGTAGATATCTCCTTCCATCTTGAGACTTGTAGAGTTGTCTTATAACTGTGAGTTGCTGAGAAGAGTCCAGTTTATCAAAGTTGGTCTCCACACATATGATGTGTCTGTGATTGTGTACAAATTTTTCCTGCTTCTGCTCCTGTCACTTAGCATGAGTTTATATAGGCCTTTCCAGGTGAATATGGAGACTGTTTCCTCCCCATTTCTTATAGCACAATAGTATTCCATTACATTCCTATACCACAACTTGTTTAACCATTCTCTAGTTGATGGGCATGCCCTATATTTCCAACACCACAAAGAGAGCTGCAATAAATATTTTTGTACATGTGGGTCTTTCTCTCACTTCTATGATCTCTTTGGGATACAACCCCAGAAGTGGTATTACTGGTTCAAAGGGTATGCAATTATTTATAGCCCTTTGGGCATAGTTCCAGATTGCTCTCCAGAATGGTTGTATCAGTTCACAGCTCCACCAACAATGCATCCAATTTTTCCACATCCTCTCCAGCATTTGTCATTTTCCTGTTTTGTCATCTTAGGCAATCTGACTGGTGAGATGTGGTACCTCAAAGTTGTTTTGATTTGCATGTCTTGAATCAGTAGTGATTTAGAGCATTTTTTCATATGCTTATAGATATCGTTAATTTCTACCTCTGAAAATTACCTGTTCATATCCTTTGAACATTTATCAACTAGGGAATGATTTGTATTCTTATAGATTTAACTTAATTTCCTGTATATTTTAGAAATGAGGCCTTTATCAGAGACACTGGTTGTAAATATTCTTTCCTAATTTCCCACTTCCCTCTTAATCTTGGTTACCTTGGCTTTGTTTGTACAGAAACTTTTCAACTAATGTAATCAAGATTATCCATTTTGCATTTTATCATGCTCTCCAACTCTTCTTTGGTCATAAAGTCTGCCCTACTCCATAAATCTGACAGGTAAACTATTCCTTGCTTCCCTAGGCTATTTACAGTATCAGCCTTCATACCTAGATTACCCACCCATTTAGACTTGACTTTGGCGTATGGTGTTAGATGATGGTCTATGCCCAGTTTCTGCCATACTATATTCCAATTTTCCCAGCAGTTTTCATCAAATAGTGAGTAATTATCCCAGAAACTGGGGTCTTTGGGCTTATCAAACAGTATATTACTATAATCATTGACTATTGAGTCTTTTGTACCCAATCTATTCCATTGATCCACTATTCTATCCCTTAGCCAATACGAAGCAGTTTTGATGAGTGCTGCTTTATAATACAGATTAAAATCTGGTACGGCTAGGCCACCTTCCCTAGCATTACTTTTCATTAATTGCCTTGACATTCTGGACTTTTTGTTCTTCCAAATGAAGTCTATCACTATTTTTTCAAGTTCTATAAAGTAATTTTTTGGTAGATTGATTGGTATGGCACTAAATATGTAATTTAATTTAGGTAAAATTGTCATTTTTGTTATATTAGCTCAACCCATCCACAAGTAATTGATGTTTTTCTAATTAGTTAGATCTGATTTTATTTGCGTGAAAAGTGTTTTGTAGTTGTGTTCATAAAGGTCTCTCACACTTATTAGCATATCAATAAGCAAGGCACATAACCTCTCTGAGTCTTAGTTTCATTACCTATAAAATAAGGATAATAATATGTGTATTACATACTGATTAGGGTTATTTTGAGGTTCAAATGAAATACTATGTATAAAGTACCAGAAAAAAAGTCAGTTATTACTATTATCTGTAAAATGAGTAATTGTTTTGTTTTAAACTAATGAATATGCATTGTATTCTTTACTAAGCCTTTGAGTTTTGAGGACATATATAAATTTTAGAAAACACTTGCATATAGGTAGTACAATGAACATTATGAAGCAGATATAAACAGCTGGAAGAACTGTTCCCAAGTGCTAAATGACCAAAGAATTTTTCAGCTACTGTTTAATAAAAAAGAGGGAAAAGGTAGGGATGGACAGGGGCTTCAGAATGAATAAGACAAAAATCTCCTAATACATTTGATCCTGACTAGATTGTAACAAAAGTACAAACCAGTTTTCCAAGCCTTCCTTCCATCCCCTGAAGGCTGCCACTTTGATTATTTGAGGATTTGTTGGGCCTGCCGACAGAGAAGGACCAAGATCTTTTCTTTGATCTAACCTTTGTTGCAGGATTGATACATCTGTACACAAAGCAGCTAAAATCTTCCAGGTCATCAATGATACCAAACAACTGACTGATGTCATATGTGATGGAGGTTGGGTAATATGAATGTTAAAGTTTCTTCCAGATTTCATGTGTGTATATATGTATATATGTATGTATATATGTATGCAAATACATTGTAAGTATATAGATATAATATAAAGTGTATGTATATATATATATATATATATATATATATATATAAAACACATATATACATACATGCATACATACAAACTAGAAGAGACTTTAAATCATCTTACATCTTACAAATATCTTTGGGTCTATGTGTGAATACATATATACACACATATATGAATATATATATATATGTGTGTATGTGTATGCACACATATCCCTAGCTTGTAAATTACAAAGCAGTGTAGATGGAATGATAAAATCTGTATATAGTTAACTTCAGGAGCATATTACCCTGCTGCTGTTCGCAGATTGTTCCCATTGGTGAGGTCATTCCCATAAATTATCACTAAGGTGAAAATTTCAAGGTTATTTAATGTCAAAAAGGTTTTTAAAAGCATTCAGTAATCAATTGTGGTCAACTTGAAATATAGGAATTCTTTCCATCAACATCTTTCATTTTATCCTATTCTTTTCTCTGTTGTCATATATGCTGCAAGTTAAGTTCAAATGTAGAACTTAGTTTTGAAAGCTTAAGAAAAAAAAGTATTGTGACTTCAAAATATTACCCCAGTGCAAGTTAAACCTGAGTAGTTATGTTCAATGTTAGACAGATCACTAAAGCAGTAGGATTTTAAAATGTAACTGAGACTATGAGTATAAATATCACTGCTGAGTTTCTTCAGGAGTTAGAAGCTATGAGAAGAGGCTTTGGGAGAACAAACTTTTGACTAAAGCTATAATACTAATGTGGAGAAGGAATGCTGTGTGTATCTGTAAAGCATAGCTTTAAATGCTATGTTTTAGAATTAAATTTCTCATAAAATAGACTATTTTAAGTGCCTTTTGACCATTTTTGGTACATAAAGACATTAAAGGGATATGAGCTCTAAATAGTCCAAGTACTGAGCATATACTCACATGCTCAAAATGAAAATCATTAAGCAAATTGCAACAAAAAGTCTAATCCTCCCAAAAGTATATTTTTATAATTCTTCATTAAGAAAACAGAATTTGACTGAATTAAAAACATTTTTTTAATTACTAATTCATTAAATTTGTTGTGGTTTGTCTTAACACTTAGAATTTTTCCCATCTCCCAATGCCTATATTCCTTTTTCTCCAAATAGTACAGAGAAAACTTTTAAGTTATCGTTGTTTACTAGGATTTTTCAATTCTTCTAAAGTATTGGTCTATTTTGCAGTGTTCTATTATTTTGTTTAGAACTAAACAGTCAGTATGGATGTCATTTTGTTCTTTTCCAAAGCAAAAATGTCTAACTACTTATAGCCTGCTTTTCATGATGATGGGAGATGAGAAGAAAACAATGAATTTTTAGTATTTTCCTTCAGCCTCTATCTTGAGAATAGATTTATGTCATTCCATTTCTATCTTAATAGCTTCTTCAGTCATGAAGATGGACAAATATTTTGTCTTTTTCAGTTCCCATTACAATCTGCGATGAGAATAAAGTACTGAAATGTTAATGTTTTCTATATTTTGTGACAAAAGTAATGTACAATTCCATTTTGACCTTTCAATATGATATAGATCGATTACCTGGACGTTTTATTTCTTCTGATGTCTACTACTTTAATAGTCTATGGGAAAAAAGGCATAGTGAATAGTCAATCAAACTTTCAAACCTGTGGTATAACAACTACAACAACAAAATACCCCATCTACCATGCTTAGGTATAATTTTCTGGCACATAAATATATGTTTCACATACTAAATCTGCTTTTTTTAAAGTATTCTTCTAAATACTATTTATGCTTAAGATCTGATTATCTCACACAATCTCAGAATCATAAAGTTCAAAGGGCCTTTGAATTCATCTATTACAAACCACACCTGAATAAAAATTCCCTCTACAACATCTCTAAAATATGGTCATCTAAGTCTTGCTTAAAGCCCATCCTACTTTCCTTGTCTAATCTAAAAGTGAATTAAAAGAGTTTAACAGATATCTCCCAAAGTCCCCTAATCAAATGAGTATAAATATAAGAAGAGATCCTTCCCAGCCCTACCATCTCTTTATTTCTAGCCAGGCTGCAATCCTGACTCCTTCAGAATGCTCCCACACTGGGACCCTTTCTCCTACTACCCCTTTCAGCCATCTTTTATGTATTTTCTTCCTGCATTAGAATGCAAATACCTTGAGGTAAGATACTTTCGTTCTTTGTGGATGTATTTATATTTCCTGAGCTTAGTATGCCTCTTGGAACACAGTTAGCATTTAATAAATGTTTCTTCACCAACTGACTATTTATTTACCTGGCAGTACAAAATGAAGAATTAACATAAAAATCTCCTAAGCTCAGAGCATACTCTTCTACAGATACACATAGAGTTTAAGAGAAAATGGATTCACACATAGAAATCACATATGGCAAAAGGCTAACTCACAGCTCCTGCTTTCTTGCAATTTGTGGGGTCCTCATGAAATTCCTCTTAGACATGAGGCATCTTTCTGATGGCTTCCACTTAGAGTCCTAAAGCTACCTTTCCTCATTATCACTTTTCTTTAGCTCATTTTTCTTTAGTATCAATCTTCAGTTTTCCAGGGTCACTGCTAGAACAATCTTGAGAAGTCCAAAATCTTCCAAACATTCCAACTTCTCAAAGTCATCCGGTCAAGGTGGAGTTGGGATGGGGGAAGAAAGAAAGTCTCTCTCCTTTAGTCCAAGCAATTCCCTCTCAGGGTCTCAGGTAAAGGTACTGTTTCCAATGTGCTGGCTTGCCACTGGAATGTTAGTTGCAAACTGATTTGTTATTTTTATACTACTCACTCAGAAAGAAGTGATCAGTAAGCCAACACCAATGGATTTTCTGTGTAGTGCCGTTTCCTTTTATTAAATTACCAAAAACATTGTTTGGAGCTCCCCTCCCAACTGGCTCCCCCACAAAAAAAGAACTTGAATTAAATATGCCTTTCTTATTTCATTTATGAAAAGAACATTATCTTTTTGTTTTCTCCATAATTGTTTATATAAAATATTCCTTATGGAAATCAAAACTTCCAAATTATGAAGGATTTTTCTGCATTTGTTTTAATGCCTGTATTTGACTGATGGATTAAATTATATTCTTCTCACAAGATAAATGCATTAAGGTGTTGAGCATATCATTAACTATTTTAAGTGCAGTGAATTGATTAATAGATACTATTAATTGACCCCGTTCTTAGAAAAAAAATTGTACCCATTTTTTATGGGAAAGTTGAGTCTCAGAAACTGACTTGTTCCATGTCAACCAACTAACAGATCTGAAAAGTTATTTGAGTCTGGGTTTCTTGCCTCCACTTCCAACACCATCTTCACCCGCTAAAAAAGGAATATTTACTTAGGAATTCACAATCATTGAGATACAAAATAAAAAGTTACAGTGCCTTGGTCTACACCTAGAGGAGGGAGGATTCAGAGAATGAGTTGTTCAGTTTTGTCAAAGGGAGAATAGAATATGAATGGAAGAGTAAGCTACTTCAGAGATTCCTTTGAAAATGTGGGGATCTTTTCAACTCATTCTTCCAATGGCCATATCCACTCTATATACACTATTGACATTCATATTTCCAGTTAATAACCAAAAGATGGCATCTTTGCTTCTATATATTCTCTCCACCAAGAAATTCTTAAAGTAATGAAAAAATAGAGGTTGCTTTGAGTAAACACACTCTTTGAAAATGCATATTTCCCTGAAGAGCTGTCATTAAAATTTCTGTTTGTTGAACAACAAACTAAAATCTTAGTTTGTTGAATCAAGTTAGAAGTAAAGAAATTTTTTATCATTTTATTATATATTTTACTTGGAGGGTATGAAAAGAGAGGGAGATAGGTATGGGTAAGGGAAGGAAATGGAGAGAGAAAGAGAAAGAGACAGACAGACAGACAGAGAGACACAGAGAGAGAAAGAGAGTAAAGCCAAGCACAAGCAGCTTTCCAGAGGACTGCTGCTGTGAACAGCTTTAATGTTCTGATCACATAGTATAGTGAACTCTATTTATTCAGCAGTAAATTAAAGCAAAATTTTCACAGAAACCAAAGTACAGCATTCACAGTGTTATAACATAACAGTTTATCACTAAAGGGGCCACATAGTTTTCACCAAAGTGTCCACATAGGTTTAAGAAAAATATATCATTCAGTAAGTCTTAACTCAATCATCCTTAAGGAGCAACCCTCCTTAAGGAACACAAAGTACAAAGGTCAAAGTTCTCCCACCCCTAGACCACAGCAAATCATAATCTCAGTAGCACTAAGTACCCAAGGAGAGGTCTTTTCACCTTGACTGTAGGCTGGCTCCCAAATTCCATGGTTCCTCTTCTATGGGTCCACCTCTTGCCTGAATCTATGCAATTATCACCTGGATTCAGAGGTACACATCTCTCAGCTCCTTGTCCAGCTCCTCATCTAGCTCCTCATACAGTTCCTTGTCTAGTTCCACATTGAAGCTCACAGTGTCCAGTACACCTCAAGTGTTTCGCAGTTTCTGTTTCTGGCAAGACAAAGCTTTACAAAACCATAATAACATCCATACACATTGCCTGCCAGCACACTCATCAATTCACTATCTGCCTGTGAAATCAACACAGACTCACCAGCAAGATCTGAGAACTCAACACAAATCATCACAGTGGTCCCAGGACCTCTGAAACCCTCCTCTAGGGCTTCTGTAAACAAAAAATAAGAAAATCTTCTTTCTAGGCTTCCAGTAAGGCTTCTGCAAAAAGTATCACAAACAAAAATCAACACAGAACAGAAAAACAGAGTGCCTGGCCTCCACAACCATTCCCCTTCTCAGTTCTGCTGTCTCCTAACTTGGGCATCTCCTTATATATGGTCATTAGCTCCTCCCTGTTCCTGTCTTCAGCAAGTCTCTCCTAATCAAGGGCAAGACTCAAAAGAAATATGAACTGAAACAAGGTGCTGAGTACTTCTTTGCTTGCCATTACAGAAAGAGGGAGGGGGGGGAGGGAGGGAGATTGAGTTACAAACTCAGTTAGAGATTGGGTTCAGATTTAAGTTGTAGCAGGCGTAGGAGCAGCAAGAAATCACAGATCCGACACAGCCACATCAAATACCCAAAAAATATGGCTCTAAACAAATTCTAGGGCTCTAAAACACACACAGATATATTTCCTGCTGAAGGCAGCTCAGATGAAAGCGACCATCTCAGCTCTGAGAGCCGAAACCAGCTCAGCCTGAAATGGTGGCTTTTGCCCCAGGGGCGGCTGGAGGAGATGAGCCTCACCATGGCTGGAGCTTCAGGAGAGCAGATCTGTGACAGCTGTGGCAGTATCCAGAATTATCAAGCCATAAGAAAAAAGGACTATTAGTGGAACTTGGCTAAAAACTGGGGAAGAAAAGCGAGTCGGCCCAAATTGCCTCCAGGGCAAAGAACCGGCAGAGGTGGAGGTTCTGCACCCACTTCCACATTGCTGCTTCAGAGCCCCCAGACTGCAGACATCAGGGGGACCAAGCGATCATTCAGAGGCCAAGTGCCCTCATGTTGAGTGGCCTGGATCCGGATCGTGGTCTTGGGTGGTGGTCCTGGGGTTTGTTTTTTTTTTTCAGTGAGCCAGAGCTGGGGAGGGACCCAGCAGCCTCCTAAAAGTCCCAGCAGCTGGGAAAACCCCAGTGATTTGGGACAGAGCTGTTCCCTCTGGATGCAGAGTTCCACAGAACTTAAAAAAAAAAAAAGCCATTGAATGGCGATCATGAATAAGCATATGAAGCAAAGTAAGAACAGCAACCAAACCCTAGATTCCTTCTTCAGGGAAAAGAAGGAACAAAGCAGGGAAAGGGAGGAAGACAACACAGTCAGAACTCCCACACCAAAAGCTTCCAAGAAACATGAAGATTGTGAAAAAGCTAGAGATCAGGTGAAGAAAGATTTTGAAAACCAAATGAGAGAAGTAGAAGAAAAATTGGGAAGA
>CM053585.1:453389747-453402432 GCA_028646515.1 Pseudochirops corinnae | reverse complement strand
TTGATTTTATTAATGAAAAATATTTTTTAAAAGTTGTTTAATCATCTATATGTAGTTTCCTTATCTAAAACTGAAAATAGACTTCTGTCAATCATATGAGGTTGGTGTTATACGTATTGTTCTCTCTATTTTAGAGAAGAGCTCAATTTCTGACACTGAAATAGCACCCATATTTGTACAGCTATGAGAGATCCAATTTAAAGCCATGTCTTCCTGAGTCCAAGTCCAATGCTGCATCCATCATGTCATGTTGCCCTCCATTTGCAGAACTAGACCTGATGGCTATACATAACTTAATTCGTATCTCTAAGGTTAATAACTAGAAAATGGCTTTTTGACTGAATTTGGGTCATTAGTGTACCTGGTTATGTAGCTCAGATTATGTAGCTCAGTCATAGAACATGAATGGAATTTTCCAAGACATATTATTTTTTAGGGTTTATGTAAATCACCCTCAGATTTCTAAGCATATTGCTTTCTATCTTTGCCTTCCTTTCATCTGCTTGGTAGCAGTTTTAGAGATCACTTAATGTTCTAATTCTCTAGCCATATGTAACTTATGCTCACCATAACAAGTAAGCTATCTGCCCTTGCTTGCATTTATAAAGTATTTTTTACTTTTCAAAGTCCTTTGAATTAATCATCTTTCTTTTCTCCTTTTATCCCTGTAATAATTCTGTGAGATATAAGGATCAGGTAGTATGCCATCATACAAATGATGAAACAATCTCAGAGGAGTTAAATAGATTTTTTTTCTCTTACTGCAAGTATTTTCTTTTAATTTTAGTATCACTGATATTTCTCATTTACCCTACTTCCTACCTTCACAGACAGAACCTTCATTTTACCGAATAAGTATGATCTAACAAAGTAAATCAAAACATAAGCCACATCTGAAAATGGCCTCATTTTGTGCATTTGGTCCAGCAACACTGACACTGAGGGAAGAGCACATTTCAAGATCAGACTTCTAGAGTAGCAATTAGTCATTACCTTGATCAGGATGGATGCTGAAGTCTTTTAGTGTTATAAAACAAATTTCCCAAGGCCAAGGGAAGATAATGGCAGAAATCCTTTCTTGACTCCTGGCCTAATTATCTTGCCCACTTGTGTTAAAAGGTCCAATCATTTTGTGGTTGTAGTTGTCTTCTACTTCAAAGACCATGATTGGGAAGACATTTTCTATATTAGAAGTTCCTTGTCCTAATAGAATTACTGCTTGTCTTTTTCATGTTGATAGCTTCTGTCACTCTTTTTCCCCAAAGTTACATACAGTATGACAGCTGCCTAGACCTAAAGTACTGTTTTAGTAAGAAAGAGATTTCACTCAACATCCTCATGAACAACTACATTAATCTTTAAACTGATCTTCACAAGTACAGGTACCACAAAGATCTTGAGAGGACAAAAAGAAAGCAAATAAGAGATTGGAATATGATAAGAGTATAAGGAAGGGATTGGGAGTTGGAGTTTGGTGTCTGGGTGGATTGGGAAGATGAGACCAGTAAAGGAAAAAATGCTAAACAGAAGAATAAGTAAGTATATTCCTTCTATTAGGAATGCTTTCCCAAATATGAAGTAAATGTGGTGTACAAATATGTCATTTTAGTGAAAGAAATCATAGACTCCAGAAAGCTCAAATTCTGCCATATGTGTGTATGTATATATGTATGTGTGTATGTATGTATGTATACTCCAATTAGTGTATATAAAGCACTTTGTAAATGATAGTATACAATATAAATGTGATATATTATTATTAACTTTATATAATGAACTTTAATAATTATTACTGACTAATATTTGGTACAATAAATGTAATTAAGAATCAAATGAACAAGTGAATAAAGCAATCATAGACTAATGTGAGTGTATATGTCAGGGGTGGGAAACCTGGGACCTTGAGGCCACACATGGCCTTCTAGGTCCTTGGGCATGGCCTTTTGATCAAGTCCAAGTTTTACATAACAAATCTTTTTATTAAGGGGATTTGTTCTGTGAAGTTTGCATTCAGAAGTACTTGCTCCCTTCCTTACCCTTATTAAGCATTTACCATGTACAAGATACAGTAGGTAAGAATAGAAAAATAAAAAACATTGCAATCTGTGCCCCTAAGGAATTTATAATCTGAACTGTCAAATAGATAACTTTTATACATAGTAGCTCATTTGATATTCATAGCAACTCTCCAAGTTATGAACCTTGTTGATATTATTGACAGATAATTATTAAAATAAATATTGTCGACTTCATTATTATTGAGACTGAAAGAACTAAAATAACTTGCCTAGGATCCCAATGCTACTAAATACCAAATGCAGGATTGCAACCTTGACTGTAAGTCCATTGCTTACATGATGCCTATCTCAAGTCTTATACAAAGTGAAATGTGATAAGTGGAAAGAAACAATTCAGGGAAGGTTATTTAAGGAAATTTGGGATGGAAGATGACAGTTGTGTTCAATATGCAAACACATAGATGAATAAAGTCTTATTTGGATTCTTGTAGCACATATACTTCATCCACTATCAATCTGATGATAATCTTTTTCTCCTTGATATTCCTTTCTCTCTATGTTTTCATGATTCTATTCTCTCCTGGTTTTCTTCCTGCTTGTCTGACCACTCCTCACTCTCCTTTGCTGAATGTACATCTAGGTAATGCCCATTAATTATAGGTGCCCCCCCCCAAGTTCATTGCTGGGCAGTCCTCTCCTCTCCTTCTATACTATTTCACTTGATAATCTTATCACTTCCCATGGACTCAGATATCATTTCCTTACATCTAATTTCCTGATTTCTTTGTTCAGCCTTGGCCTTCCTCCTAACATACTCAACTACCTATTGAACATCTTGAAGTGGGTATCTCATAGCTGTCTGAAACACAAATATCACAAACTGAACTCATCTTATGTACTCCTCCTCCCCACAGCTTCCATATTACTGTTGAGTTCATTACCAGAATCTAATAATCACCCAGGCTTACAATTGGTGCATAATCCTCAACTCCTGACTCTCTCAAACTCTCAATATCCAATCTCTTGCCAAGTCCTACCAATTCTAATTTCATAACATCTCTTGAACATAACACTTTTCTGTCCTTTCAAACTGCTACTACTCTGTTAAGCCCTTTTCACCTCATGCTTAGAACTGCCCTTAGAACTGCACCAGAAATGTGCTTCTGGTTGGTCTCCCTGCTTCAAATATCTTTCCACTCCAATCCATCCTCCACTCAGCTAGCAAAGTGATTTTCCTCAAGTACAAGACTAATCATGTAATCAACATCCCCAAGTCAATAATTCCAGTGTTCCATATAGCCTCCAGGATCATATAAGAAATCCTCTGGCTTATAAAGTTATCTATAACCTGGACTATTCTAACTTTTCCAGTCTTTTTTTTTTTTGCCTTACTCCCCACCACATACTCTGCAATTCAATGACACTGACCTCCTTAATGTTACTTGTATACAACATTTGCGTCTTACAACTGTGAAAATTTTCACAGCTTGGAAGCAGTGAAAGGAGTGGACCTAGAGCTCTCTCCTTCCTTATCTCTACCCCTACTTACCTTAGCTTCTTTTACTCCTAGCTAAAGTCTTTTCTTCAAGAAGTTTTTCCTTAAGTACACCTGTAGTAGTACTTTCTCTGTACTGCTTACTTCCAAATCATCTTGTGTATATCTTCTTTGTTCATGTTTGTTTCCATGTTATTTCCCCCAATTATACTGAGTTGCTTGAAGGCAGGGATATCTTTTACCTTTTTCATACCCCTAAGCATGCAATAATATAGTGCCTGCAACATAGCAGACAATTAATAAATGCTAGTTGACTGATTGACTGGCTTGAAGATCTCTTTTTCTTGATCATATTGTACTGTGGAAAACATGATAGATCGTTAGGACATAATATTTTTGAAATATCATTGCAAAATCATAAATACTTTAAAATCACTTTCCCATAAACAGAAGCATGAAAACCAACCTGCTTTCAACTTCTGAATAACCTGAAATAAATTAATCAGTCAATCCTGTTGTTTCTAAAATTGTAATCTGTCTGAAACCTATCTTTCTGGAATGACTAAATATTACTCTCTTTCATGCATGCAAAAAGGCAGCCAAACTGGTCTACTTTTTGTCCCCTATTCATGATATACCATTTCCTATCTCTTGCTCTCCCTCCCCATCCCTCTCCCCCTGTCCCCTACACCAAACATCTCTCTTTTTAAAGATTATCTAGTATTTGAGTATTTAAACTGCTGACTCCTGTTGGAGTTCTTTGCTGATTTCCCCAAGTATGTCTCTGTCAACTCTTCACAGAGCAAAATTATTTTGTATTTTTAAAAAGACATTTTTCATTGACATTGTTGTACCTGTTATCTTCCTCCAGTAAATTGCAAGCTCCTTGAAGGAGGGGAAGTGTCTTTGCTTAAAGGGGACTTTAGACTCAGCCCTGCTGTCAGTCATACACACTCACAAAAAGAATGTGACATGTCTTTCAGTGGTTAATTCTAAAATCTCCACCATCTAGTAGAAGCAATAGAAGAGCTTTTGGGAGCAATTATTAACTTCTTACCCTCTTAATCTTCCAGAAGATAGAGGTGAGTTGAATAGATTGAAGCAAATTACCAATCAATATTTATGTAAAGGTAGCAATATAAAGGTATAGTATCTTAGTGATGATATTGAGGGATAACTAATAGTATGCAAGGTGTACCATGGATTTTTCAAAAAACAAACAAACAAAAAACAACCAACCCTGAGTATATTAGGTATTTAATACACCTCTGGGCCTGTTCTCCTAACTCCCATTGGCAGCTGGCGGGTTGGGTTACCAGAAGGTAGTTGCTACCTCTTCCCCCAAGTTTCTAGGTGACACTAAAGGGAAAAGGAAAGATTTTCTAGTGTAATAGTTCATAATTCTCTGCAATTGTGGTTCCTCATTGTCTATCAGTTGGTATAAATTGCCACAGGAAAAATAGTTTTTAGAAAAGGCTATTTACTAAGGTTGTTTAATATGAAAAGTTAATATAAAATTGATTGCCCAAAAGTTTGGCACACTCTCTTTTAATAGAACATACAAAAACCAGGGGAAAGTGGGCTCCAACTTAGAATGAATAGGTGATATAGGTACATCTCCCAGGTTCTGGTTACAGGAAGTCAGTTGGCCTACTTTATCATTAGTTATCAATGCAGGGTCTGCCACATCTGCTGCTCTAGGACTACTGTTAGGAAGCAGATTGAATGCTCAAATCGGTCAATCGTCCAAAATTCACAGGATCCTACTGTGACCAAGGTGGTAGGTGGAGGAGACTAAAGGTCTACTCCAAACACTACCTCTGGCATTTCCTCTCAAAGATTTTGCTAGAACTTCTTTCTTCTTTCACCCCTAGATACAGCAAAGTTTCTGAACCAGTCTGCTGTTTTAGGCAAAACATAAATACTTTGACCTAATTTTTTTTTCAGTTAAATCCAACCCATTTTCTGTGTGATATCTTTTTTCTTCATCTATTTTTTCCAAATTGATCAAGGACTTTTTCACACACAGTTAAAATTGTTTTGATTGATTTATTAATTCAATAGATGCTATGCTGTTCATAACTAGATCATACTCTGATTAGTTTAATGAGAAATATAGGCTATTTTTATTTATTGAAATAAATACAAGAGACATAACTCATATTTTTGGATTTACATGATTCCTAAGAGAACATAAATCAGAGTGACTTAGTATGAGGCTGTATATTTGAGCTGTGATTTGCATTACTAAAGGAAGTACCCACATCAGTGAGACCACAGATCCATTAATTGAAAATAACAAATATTTCCTTACAGAAAGAGGTGGCTTACCTTATTCTCTTGATTGATTACTTCTGCAAAAACAACAAAACAATAAGCCAATACCATACTGACTGCCTATATTCCCAGAGACTTGTGTCTCTTTATTCTAAAATTGGAAACAGTAAGACCTAAAATACTGGATCTTGAAAAATGTAGCCAACAGCAAAAGTGATGCCAGTAGTGAAATAAAGTCTTTGATATATTTATTACTACTTGACAAAAAAATCCCCAGGTTAGTATTTCTTATTTGCTTCATAAATTTCTGCATTATCTGCTATCATCCTGTGGACCAGCTGTTCCAATCATGAAACTTCAAATAGTTACTCTAATCACCACCCTTCCATGACTGTATTTTAAGTTCCAAAAACAACCTAGGATAATTTTAGAAATCAAGAACAAAGAACATATGAGACTCCAGTTTCAACAGCTTGTGGCTTTTACTGGCATCTGTCATCATTCCTTTGAAAAGCTATTTATCACTACAATTCCCTTACTGTACAGTCAGGAATTTGAGGCCTTTTCATCTCATTCACCCAAACACTTCCCATAAGAAAGATCAGTAATTTGAGATTAGAATTGCTATATTTGATAAAGATCTTAGCTTGTGTCTACCTGATGTCATACATCCAGAAATATCTAGACGATAAAATTATTTTTGTTTTTAGTTTTCCCTTTGACATCTGCATTGAATATTCACTTGGAATATATTGGTAGACATAGTTTCATTTCCCATCTTAATTAAGCAAAGAAGGATAGAGTTGAGTAATTATCTAGTGAATTTAGGTTGTATAAATACTAGTAATTATTCAGCTTACAAACAAAACTCATTCTTTTCTTTTAATTATGTTTATTAGGGGTACAAGTAGGAGTGGGAAGAAAGCTAAATTATATTTAAAATTAGCCAAACTTCATCTTTCTTTTTCCCTAATTGTCACTAATAACTTATCTTCATAAAAGACACAACAAAATACTAACATGGAGAGTGAGTGTGTTTTTATTTTTCTATTTAATATTTATCCAGTAGATTTTTAAATTATATTAGATGATAGGATAATTTATGTAGAGCTATAAAGGATGGTAGATGTCACTGGATCATTAACTTAAAGCCAGAAAGGACATGGGAGTTCATCTAAGGTATCCAATATCCTTACTTTAAAGATAAGAAAATAGAGGACCAGATAAATCATGTTATTTGTCCAAGGTCACAGAGGTATTAAGAGGCAGTGCCATAATTCAAACCTAAATTGTTGCTTTTTTAAAATCCAAATAAGCACTTATTTCCCATTGTAATCCAATCCAACCCCTTCATTTTGCAGATGAGAATTAATAGATTAATGTTTGTATATATACATTTGAAAATACCTTAGCCTGATTTACTTTCTTTCAGATGTCTAAGTTGGTTCCCACATGCATTTTCTTTCTCTGTCTCAGTCTCTGTCCGTGTGTGTATGTCTATATCTGTCTGTCCGTCTCTTTCTCTCTATCTTTCATGGTTATATGGGGGAAAAAAGTTTCTCCAGTTCTATCAATCATGTCATGGTCTACCAATA
The DNA here is from genome assembly GCA_028646515.1 of Pseudochirops corinnae. Classification (NCBI taxonomy): domain Eukaryota; kingdom Metazoa; phylum Chordata; class Mammalia; order Diprotodontia; family Pseudocheiridae; genus Pseudochirops; species Pseudochirops corinnae. The sequence continues at coordinate 453,395,047 of CM053585.1, read as the reverse complement.
TGGAGAGACTTTAACTCCTTACTAGAGATAGGCAGTGTCTGCTTCTGGAAGACCAATCTAGATATTAATAAAAAGGATTTGGGACTCCAGGGAGCCAAGATGGTGGGGTAAGCAATAAACCTCCCATATTTGCCTCCAAACAAGTGTAAAATTGTGTCCCAAAGTATAGTCTCAAACAAAATCCACAAAATACTGGGTGAAACAAAGTTTTAGCACAAGAAAATTGAAAGATCAGCATGAAATTCTGTCTCACTTGGGTGAAAGGGGAAGACAGTTTGGGAAAGGAGGTATTCCATACCAGCAAGCTCCAACTCAGCAAACCAAAGAGAGATCCTGAGCCCCAGTGTGATGGAGCAGAAAAACAGCAACACTAGGACCCCTCACATGCCTCAGCATAGTCAGAACAGGCAGACTCCAGCTCAGAGAACAGCTTCATATTTCAGTGAAACACCAAGAAAACAGGAAGCTTCCAGTAGCCAGACCATCAGTTGCATACATGTAACCATAAGGAAACACAGAAATAGCACACTGACCTGAACACATATGAGATACCAGCACTAGGACCCTGGCTCAGCACCAGGTAACCTGCCAAACATCTATGGATGCCAGCAGCACCAGCCATAATATACCACCTCAGCAAAACATCAGAAAGGAGGGTTCCCTGGGGGCCTCAGGGCAACAACAGTACAGTAAACACCCAGAGCCTGGAGTCCTTGGCTGACATAGTACCCCTTCCACCCAACAAAGCTGAATTTTTTTAAAGAAAAATGCCCAAAAAAAGATGAGCAAAAATATGATTTTTAAAAGTACCTAATCAGGGGCAGCTAGGTGACACAGTGAATAGAACACCAACCTTGGAGTTGGGAGCACATGAGTTCAAATCTGGCTTCAGACACTTAACACTTAGTAGCAGTGTGACCTTGGGCAAGTCACTTAATCCCAATTATCCAACCTTCTGCCCTCAAAAAAAAAAGTAACTAATCATAGAAAGTTAGTGTGGTGACAGGAAAGATCAAGACACATACTCAGAAGAGGACAACAATGTCAAAACACTTATGGTCAGAACACCAAAGAAAAATGTGAAGTTATCTCAAACCCAGAATGAACTCATGGAAGACCTCAAAAAGGATCTTAAAATAATATAAGAGACATAGAAGAAAAATTGATAAAAATAAATTAGAGTGATGCAAGAGGATTATGAAGAATTAACCACTTGTAAAAGGAAAACAACTGCTTAAAAAGTAGACTTGACCAAATACAAAAGTAGATTTAAAAAAATCCACTGAAGAAAACATCTCCTTAAAAAGTTCAATTAGCCATATGGAAAAGAAAGTACAAAAGCTAACTGAGGAAAACAACACCTTAAAAGTTAGAATTAGGCAAGTGTAAACTAATGACTCTATTAGTATCAGGTATCAATCAAACAAATGCAAATGAATGAAAGGAATGGAATAAAATATAAGCTACTTCATGGGGAAAACAACTTTCCTGGAAAATAGAATCAAGAGAGACCATATCAGAATCATTGGACTGCCTGAAAGGCATAAACAGAAGGAGGACCTGGACAGCATCTTTCAAGAAATTATCAAGGAAAACTGCCCTGATATCTTGGAACCAGAGGGCAAAATGGGCATTGAAATAATCCACCAATCACCTTAGAAAAGAGATACCCAAAGAAAATCTCCAAGGATTATTATAAGCAAATTTCAGAGTTGTCATGTCAAGGAAGAAATTCTACAAGTGGCCAGAAAGAAATAGTTTAAATATTGGAGAAGCACAATAAGGATTACACAGGACTTAGCAGATGCAAAATTAAAAGATTGGAGGTCATGGAGCATGATATTGCAGAAGGCAAAAGAGCTAGGACTACAGTCAAGAATCACCTACCCAATGAAAATAAGCATTATTAATACTTGGGGGAGGGGATGATCATTCAATGAAAAAGGAGAATTTAAAGATTTCATAAGCATAAAACTATAACTGAACAAAAAAAAATCTCCGCAATCAAGAACCTGGAGAAATCTAAGAAGGAAAAAAGGGGAAAGAAAATATAACAGATTCAGTGCACCTGAATTATTTACATCCCTCTATGAGAAAATGGTCATTGTAATTCTTAAAAATGGTGCTACCAATGGTACAGCTGGAAGGAATATACATAGACAGAGAAGATGGGTATAGGATAAATTTGAGGGAATATCATAAAAATAAATAAGGGATCAGAAAGAGGAGTACATTGGGTGGAAAAAGAAACATTACTTCTGTCAAATGTTTTAAATTATTTTATATGAAGAACTTTGAAAATCTTATTACAGTGGAGGGAAAAGATAGGGAGGTGGGCAAAAGACACCACTTGAACCTTACTTTCATCTGCATTGACTTAAGTGGGGAATAATACATACAATCAATTGACTATACAAATCTATTTTACCTGACAGGAAAGTAGGATGGGAAAAGACTAAGTAAAGGGGTAGGGGTACTCACAGAAAAGAGAGCAGACTGGGGGAAAGGTAGACAGAAGCAAAACACTTTAGAGGAGGGAAAGGATGAAAGGAGAGAGAGTGCCAACAAGACAAAAAAAATAGAATGGAAGGAATACACAATTAGTAATCATAACTGTTGAAGGGAATGGGATAAACTCTCCCATAATAAGGAAGCAGACAGAATCAAAAACCAGAATCCTTCAATATGTTCTATACAAGAAACACACTTGAATCAGAAGGACATAAAGGTAAGGGACTGGGTAGAGTCTATTATGCTTCAGTTGAAGTCAAAAAGCAAAACAAAAAAAAAACCAGTAGTAGCAATCCTGATCTCAGACAAAGCAAAAGCAAAAATAGACCTAATTAAAAGTGATAAGAAAGAAAACTACATCTTTCTAAAAGACATAGACAATGAAGTAACTTCAATGGCAAATATCTATGCACCAAGTGGTATAGCATCCAAATCATTAAAGGAAATGTTAAGTGAATTACAGGAAAAAGTAGACAGCACAAGGCACAATAGTAAATGACCATAGTAACCCAGCGTTTGATAAAACCAAAGACCCCAGTTTTGGGGATAAGAACTCACTATTTAGCAAAATCTGCTGGGAAAACTGGAAAACAATAGGACAAAATATTAATAGACCAACATCTAACACCATATACCAAGATTAAGTCAAAATGGGTACTTGATTTAGACATAAAGGGTGGCATGATAAGCAAATCAGGAGACTAAGGAATAGTCTATCTGTAAGATCTATGGAGAAGGAAGAATTCACGACAAGACAAGAGATACATTACAAAATGTAGAATAGATCATTTTGTTTAGATTAAATTAAAATGCTTTGCACAAACAAAACAAATTCAACCAAAATTAGAAGGAAGCAGAAAGCTGGGAAACAATCTTTACAAAAAGCATCTCTGATGAAAGCCTTATTTCTCAAATATACAGAGAATTGTGTCAAATTTGCAAGAATATAAGTCCTTCACAATTGATAAATGGTCAACAGATACGAAAAGATAGTTTTCAGATGAAGAAATCAAAACTATCCATAGGCATATGAAGAAGTGTTCTAAATCACTTTTGATTACATAAACACCAAATTAAAATAACTGTGAGGTACCACCTCACACCTATCACATTGACTAATATGATGAAAAAGGAAAATGATGTATGTTGGAGAGAGGGTGTGAAAATGATGACATTAAGGAACTATTTGTGGAGTTGTGAACTGATCTCACCATTCTGGATAGAAAATTGGAACTATGCCCAAAAGACATCCAAATCATGCACATCCTTTGATCCAGCAATACCACTAGTTGGTCTGTAGACCAAAGAAAACATTAAAAAGGGGAAAGAACCTACATGGGCAAAAAATATTTATAGCAACCCTTTTTATGGTGACAAAATTGAAAATTGAGGGGATGCCCATCAGTTGGGGAATGGCTGAACAAGTTGTAGTATATGAATATAATGGAATACTATTATGCAATTTCAGAAAAACTTGGGAAGATTTGTATTAGGTGATGCAAAGTGAAATGAGCAGAACCATAAAAACCAAAAACAGCATTAGCAATACCCTGTGATGATCAACTATGAATAACTCAGCTCTTCTCAGCAACACAATGATCAAAGCCAAGTACAAAGGACTTATAAAGGAAAATACTATCCACATCCAAATAAATAACTGATGGATTCTGAACAAGGATTGTAGCATACTTTCTTCCACCTTATTTATTCTTTTTCTTTTGATCTGTTTCTTCTTTGACAAATATGACTAATATGGAGATGTTTTACATGATAGCACATTTATAGCCTAGATCAAATTGCATACCATTTTAAGAAGAGGGGCAGGAGGAAAGGAGAAAAAATTAGAACTCAAAATTCTATAAAAATAGATAATGATAAAGAATTCAAGCACCTAAACATTTTTACATCATTAGAGCACAGGATCCTCGAACTAAGAGAGATCTCAGAGACCATATGTTCTAGTGGTTCTGAACCTGTGGGTCATGACTCCTCTGGAGTCAAACAACACTTTCACAGGCGTCACCTAAGACCATCAGAAAACAGATATTTCCAATGGTCTTAGGAACCAAGAAACCACTCCTCTATCCATCTCAAGGCAGATCCACCCACATGCAGATATGCCCACATACGAGTATTAAAGGGTCATGGCATTAGGAAGGTTGAAAGCCACTAATCTATTCCAACCCATTAGTTTTACAGATGAGAAAATTGAGGCCCAGGTTGTGATTTTCACAAGTTCACACAAGTGTTAGGTTTTATTTTATTTTATTTTTTAAATTTTATTTTAGTTTGCATCATTCATTTTCACAAGATTTTGAGTTACATATTTTCTCCCCTTCTTTCCCCTACCCACCACCCCAAAACAGCCATCCCAGTGGGTCCCCCCTCCCCCAGTCTATTCTCTCCAATGTCACTTTTCCGTAGGGCAGGATGGATCTCCCAACCACAGTGCCTATGTATCGCAAGTTCCAGTTATATGTAGTCAATAATAATAATAATAATAATGATAATTGAATATATATAGATATAGATATAGATTTATAACATTTGATTATGGAACTTTAGATTCTAGATTCTTTCTCTTCCTCCCTCATCACCCACCCCCACTGGAAGGATAAGCAATCAAATACAGGCTGAACATGTGAAATTACACAGAACCTCTCCATAGTGAGCACACCGTGGGAATCTGATTACATGTCCCTTCTTCCTATCCTGCCCCCCCATCTACTCGCCACCCTGTCCCTGTCCCTCTACAAACATGTGAACATTCATCAGCCCTCCCTCCCACT
>CM053585.1:453371536-453389247 GCA_028646515.1 Pseudochirops corinnae | reverse complement strand
CTTCTCATGCTTCTTGTATTTGAAAGTCAAATTTTCTTTTCAGTTCTAGTTTTTTCAGCAAGAATGTTTGAAAGTCCTCCACCTCACTGAATGACCATATTTTCCCCTGGAATGTTATACTCAATTTTGCTGGGTAGGTGATTCTTGGTTTTAATCCTAGCTCCCTTGATCTCCAGAATATCATATACCAGGCCCTTTGATCCCTCAGTGTAGAAGCTTCCAGATCCTGGGTTATCGCAATTGTGTTTCCACAGTATTCAAATTGCTTCCTCTTGGCAGCCTATAATATTTTCTTCTTGATTTGGGGACTCCAGAACCTGACTATAACATTCTTAGGAGTTCTCTTTTGGGGATCTTTTTCAAGACGTGATTGGTGAATTCTTTCAAGTTCGATTTTGCCTTCTGGTTCTAAAATATCAGGGCAATTTTCCTTGACAGTTTCTTGAAGGATGCTTTCTAAGTTCTTTTTTTGATCATGGCTTTCAGGTAGTCCAATAATTTTTAGATTGTCTCTCCTGGATCTATATCCAGGTCAGCAGTTTTTTCAAGGAGATATTTCACATTGCCTTCTATTTTTTCATTTGTTTGTATCTGTTTAATAATATCTTGATTTCTCATAAAGTCATTTGTTTCCATTTGCTCTACTCTAATTCTGAATGAATTATTCTCTTCAGTGAGCTTTTGAGATTCTTTTTCCATCTGCAAATTTGACTTTTTAAGGCATTCTACTCCTCATTGGCTTTTTGGGCTGCTTTTGCCATTTGAGTTAATTTATTTTTTAAGGTGTTAATTTCTTCAGTCAAGTTGTTGACTCTCTTCATGATTTTCTTGCATCATTCTCATTTGTCTTCACAATTTTCCCTCCACTTCTCTTATTTATTTTTCAAGATCATTCTTAAGCTGATCTATGCCTTTTCAAAAGTCTTCATGTTTCTTGGAAAATTTTGGTGCAGGAGTTCTGACTGTGTTGTCTTCCTCCTGTTCCATACTTTGATTCTTTTTGTCCCCACAAAAGGATTCTAGAGTTTGTTTGCTGTTCTTACTTTGCTTCCTTTGCCTGCTCATGTTGCCAGTCAAAGTACTTGATTTTTTTTTAGCTCTGTGGAACTCTGCTTCCAGCGGGGAAAGCTCTGTCCCAAATTGCTCGGGTTTTGGTACCTGCCAGAGTTATTGCGAGGCTGCTGCAGCCCCCTCCAGCTTTGGCTCATTGAAACACTCCCCAGGACCACCACCCAAGACCACGATCTGGATCCAGGCTGCTTAATGCAAGAGCACTTAGCCTCTGAACATTTGCTTGGCTCCCCTGCAATCTGCAGACCAGGAGCTCTGAAGCAGCTTTGTGGAGGCAGCTGCAGGGCTGGAGGCAGTTTGGCCAGACCACTTTTCTTCCCCAAATTTAACTGAGATCCACTGACCTTTCACGTAGTCCTTGTTTCTTATGGCTTGATAATTCTGGAAACTTCCACAGCTGCTGCTGATCCACTCTTCTGAAGCTCCATCTGTGGCTCGTCCTGGCTGCCCTCCTGTGGCCAAGGATCTCAGGTTGCTGCACTGAGCCCTCTGCCAAGCTGCCTTCAGCAGGAGATGTGTTTTTCTGTATTTTTATGTGAGTTTTGGAGCCTAAAATTTTTTTAGAGTCACATTTTATGGATATTTGAGGTGGCTATGTGCTAGCTGCAAAATCTTGCTGCTTCTATGCCACCATCTTGGGTCCTCCCCCTGATATGTCTAACTCTTAAAACACCTGGGAAATACCCTCTTATAACTATGCCCCACAAGAAAAACTTTGTGGGTTAGCATCTACTAAAAATCAAAGCTCACAGTCTCCCATAGACTACTAATTTTTACCACTCAAAGATATATTAATTCAAATAAGACATAATGTAATAAATAAAATTCCAAAAGTATTCCCAGGTTTGCATGGGTTACTGTCTCCCACAAATTACCATACAACCAATGAGTAAAGGTACATATGTATATGTAAATATATAAACACATATAAAAGTTACACACATAGAGATCTCAAATTTCAATAATATTACAAATGAAGTACATGAAAGGAACTCCTATGGCCGCAGCACATATCCAAAGAGCACACACATATGGAACAAAGATGTCCAGAGCAATGGCTGACCAGGAAAATCCACACCTCTGATGCTGTAGAACTTTCCCTGGTCTCTTATCAAGTTATTCTCTTCTAATTTCTATTGGCATCACATCTCTGCTAAACATTTTTTTTTCTCTACTTTATTTTACTCTGTCTCTGTTAGGTGTGCCTAATGTTTTAAATTTCACTTTAGCTATCTACTGCATTTTTGCTATCCTTTTATATTTATCTCCTCTAGTCATAATGATGCAATGAATAGAAAGCTTCTCCTTGGATATGTGAAAAAATTGAGATACTAAGATACTATTGATGGAGTTGTGAAATAGTACATCCATTCGGAAGGATAATTTGAAATTAATATGGTCCAAAAGGACTATAAAACAATGCATATACTAGAATCTAGCAATACCACTACTATATCTGTATCCCAAAAAGATAAAAGAAAAAGCAAAACAGCCTACCTATACCAGCTTTCTTTGTGGTGGTAAGGAATTGAACATTGAAGGAATGCCTATCAATTGGAGAATGGCTAAACAGGTTGTGGTATATGATTGTATGGAATACTATTATATGCTATAAGAAATGACAAGTAGAATGGTTTCAGAAAAAAACCTGAGAAGACTTATATAAACAGACACAGAGTAAAGTAAGTAGAACCAGGAGAACATTGTACATAGTGATAACAATAGTGTAAGGAAGACCAACTATGGAAGACAGCTACTCTGATGAAGACAATTATCCAAGACAATTCTAAAGGACCCATGATGAAAAATGCTACCTCCAGAGAGGGAACTGATGATCTCTGAGAACAAATTAAAGCATTCTCTTTAAAATTTTCTTTCTTTTTCTATGTGTGTGTGTGTGTGTGTGTGTGTGTGTGTGTGTGTGTATGTGAGAGAGAGAGAGAGGGAGGTGTGTTTTCTTTTGCAACATGACTGATATGGAAATATGTTTTGCAAGACTTCAGATGCATAATGAATGTCATATTGCTTGCCTTCTCAAAAGGCAGAGGACAAGAGGAAGAAAGGTAGAAAATTTTGAACTCAAAAATACATTTCAAACAACAAAGAAAGAAAGTGTTTCCCCAGAAATAACACACTAACAATTTTAGTCTATGGCTGAGGTAATGAGTAACCACACATAGTTTCAGGTAGTTTAAGAAAAAAAAAACTATCCAAAGTATCCAACTGCTAATCCCAAATTATTTTTGGCTTTTTGTATCTAGCATTGGTCCCAGATATCTATCTCACTTAAGATTGAAAAGTCTTCGAAATTTCCATTCATGACTCAAAAATGATTTTAATGAAAGTCAGAGGCTCAAAAACCTACACCTAAATTAAGTTACATAGAAACAAAATTCAAGGTGAAGAGACAAGGCTAGTAGTAGCCTTGATCCTCCTAGACTATTTCTTTCCTTTTATGTAAACAGACAAAGATATATGTCATGGTCCTCTTCAAGAAAGTAGGACAAATAGCAGTAAGGCAAGGGCTAGATACTTTGAGTTTTATAGGGATACAATGCCTGAGGGAAAATAAAAAAAAAGAAGGAGTTATAAAGCTTTGCTTGGAAAGCATCATATATTTTTGGAGAACAAACACAGACATCTGCATCAATGAGGTGACAGTATTACTGTAGAATTGGCAGGAATTTGAGTTAAAAAATCAATATAATTTAATGTTGGCTTCATAGGATCAGCTTTTGGAAAGACTTGTGATTTGAAAGACATACAACCTGGACTCTATGACATATTTCTTTGTAAAAACTAGAGAAGTGAATCAGCATCAGTGGGCAACCATGGCAAACATGAGATTCTTTTGTTAATTCTGTCATCCAAAATAAGGGAAAACAAGCCCACTGAATTTAAAGTTCATGTGAATGCTAATCTGAAGATACTGCTACAAAAAGAACAATAAAACCTAATAATATACATGAGGTGAGACTGGAATGAGAGTGTGATCACATGTAGTAGAGATATAGTTTTCATTGATATATACCAGCTTCTATCAAACGCAGTAAAGTTTATGGATACCATATCCAGGATATAATATAAATCCAAAGTGGACAAGGTTCACTCACGCTGAACAAGATGCAATCTTATCTATCATTACAGTGTTCTCTTGTGTATAGGCCACAAAATCAAGGAAAAGGTGACTTCCAAAATTGAAGCCGTGATGGTGGAGCAGAGGAAGCACTCAGCCAAGCTTTTCCAAACATTTCCCTCCAAACAACTTTAACTAAAGCATTAAATTGAATTCTGGAGTGGCAGAGTCAATAAAAGTTCAGGTTCAGACATTCTTTCAGGCTAAGACAACTTAGATCAGAAAGAAAGACCTATGACATTGCATGGGGAGCTGGATGCAAAACCACAAGGATGAATCACTAATAGTGTGGCTATGTGTTAACAATAGAAGCAGCAGCTTCAGATACTCTCAAATCAGAGATGATAAAGGGATCTGGAAACTGGTCAGAAAGAAATAACAGAGGACCCAACCCATGTGCTAGACAGAGATCATATGATATTTGGAAAATTCAATGCTTTTATATTTCTTTGGGTCATAGTTGAAGGGCAAAGAACACTTGTAGTCTAGAAAAAGAGGGAACTCTGAGGAGCAGTATTGCTTTTTGGGCAGGGACCCAGAGGAACAATATCACTTCTAGTCTCAAGGGAGCAAGTCTTCTGAGTAGCAGTATTAATTGCAATCACAAGGGATCCAGGGACCTTCTTGGTGAGGGCCAGAGTACAAACCAGGTGAGTAGTGATCACATTTCTCCCCAGATCACAGCACCTTGGAGGCACCACAAACTTCTAAAACTCCAGAACTAGCTCTCAAAAGAAAAGTGCAAAAAATCCTGAAACTTGATACAGTACCTCTCCACACTAACCCCAGGAACAGACCCCAAATTTAACAGTTCAAAATAAAGAAATAATGTAAAGAAATGAGTAAACAAAAAAGAACATAACCCTAAAAATTTACTATTTACAGGGAAGATCAAAACACAAACTCAGGAGTCAATGATGTAAAAACATACAAGTAAAGCTTTGAAGAAAAAAAAAAGGAGAATTGGAGACAAGCCCCACAAGAAATCCTGTGCTAAAAATGACATCCACAGATAAAAAAAAAAGAGTAGCGGGGAAAGTAGATAAAGTAATAAGAGTAAAGGGAGAACAATATGAAAAGCAAATAAACAACTAAGTAAAAGAGGCACAAAAATTACAGAAGAAATAACACCTTAAAAAGTAAAATTGACAAAAAGATAAAAGAGGTACAAAAGTTCACTGATAGAAATTAATTCTTTAGAAGCAGAATGGACCAAATGAATGATTGAGAGGCATAAAATTTCACAGAGAAAAAATAATTCTCTAAAAATTAGAGTCGGATAAGTTGAAGCTAATAACCTCTTGAGAGATCAAGAAGCAATAAAAACAGAGACAAAATAATAAAAAAGGAAGAAAGTGTAATATATCAATGAAAAACACAATTGGAGAATAGATTAATGAGAAATAATTCAAGAATTATTGACCTACATGAAAGTTACAATCAAAGAAAGAGCTTAGACACCTTATTTCAAGAAATTATCAAGGAAAACTGCCACAATATCCTAGAACCAGAGAATAAAAAGGAAATTCAAAGAATTCACTAATCAACACCTAAAAGAGATACCTAAATGAAAACTGACAGAAATGTTAGGGTCACATTCTAAAGCTTTTGCTGTTAAGACTGTTTGCCAGCTTTCTCCTTTCCTTCTAATCTTGGTTGCACTGGTTTTGTTTGTATAAAAGTAGTTTGTTTTTTCTCTTTAATATGGTCAAAATTATTCATTGTACATTTTGTAATGCTTGCTATGTCTTATTTGGTCATGAATTCTTCCCCTCCCCACACATCTGACAAGTATACTATTCTTTGCTCTTTTAATCTGATTGTTTCATTCCCTATGATAACTTTTAGCACAATGTAATTCTTTGCTTATCTCTTTTAATTAGATCTAGTTTTGCTTTTACTTTGTCAAATATCAGGATTACTACCACTACTTTTTTTTTTTACTTCAACTGAAGCCCAATAGATTCTGCTCCAGCCTCTTACCTTTACTCTGTCTGTGTCTGTATTTCCTGTATCCACTTACATTTTATGGGAGAGTTCATCCCATTCACACTCACGGTAATGATTACTACATGGGTATTTCCCTCTGTCTTATTCTTTCTCCTGTCTGTCTTCTTCCTCCTTTTACCCATTCTCACCCCACCAACGTTTTGCTTCTGTCTTCCACTTCCACTGATCTGCTCCACCTTACCCTTTACTTGATCTTCTGTCATTCTGCTTTCCTCTCAGGTAAAATAGATTTCTATATTCAAGTGATTATATTTATTATTCCCTCTTTGAGCTAATGCTGATGAGAGTAAGGTTCAAGTAATACCCACTCCTACCTTCTGTTCTTCCCCTCCACTGTAATAGATCTTTCTTACCTATTCATATCACATAATTTACCCCCATTCAACCTCTCCTTTCCTTCTTCATTCTTTGTACTCCTCTTTCTCATCCCTTAATTTTTTTACGTCATTCCATCAAATTCACCTTATACCTATAGGCTCTGTCCACACATATTCCTTCTATTTGTACTGTTAATGATACAGTTTTTAAGAGATACAAATATCATCTTCCTGTGTAGGGATGTAAATAGTTTAGCTCTATTGAATCCTTATATTTCCTTTTCCATTTTTGCTTGCTTATGCTTCTCTTGGATTTTTATATTGGAGGTCAAATTTTTGGTTTAATTCTGTTCCTCTTAAGAAGACTTAAAATTTTTCTATTTCTCTTAGTGACTCTTTTTTCCCTTGATGTATTATACTTAATTTCCCTTGATGTATTATACTTAATTTTGCCAGGTAAGTGGTTCTTGGTTTCAGTCCTAACTTCATTGCCCTCTGAAATACATTCTGTGACCTCTGATCCTTTAATGTTACAATTTCTAGGTCCTATGTGATCCTGATTACAACTCCCTAATATTTGATTTGTTTCTTTTTGGCCACTTGTAGTATTTTTCCTTGACTTAATAGTCATGAAATTTGGCTCTAATGTTCATTGTGGCTTTAATTTTGAGAAATCTTTCCTGAGGTGATTAGTGTATTCTTTCATTGCCTATTTTGCCCTCTGGTTCCAAAACATCAGAACAGTTTTATTTGATGATTTCTTGGGAGATGTTGTCATCATGACTTTCCAGTAAACAAATAATTCTTAAATTATCTCTCCTGGATTTATTTTCCCGATCAGTCACTTTTCCCATAAGGTATTTTACATTTTTTTCCATTTAAAAAAGTTCTTTTGATTTTGTTTAATTGATTCTTGTTGACTCACATAGTCATTAGCATCCACTTACCCAATTCTGACTTTTAAGTTGTTGTTTTCATCAATTAGCTTTTATACTTTCTTTTCCATTTGACCAATTATACTCTTCAAGGAGATGTTTTCTTCAGTGGGTTTTTATATATCCTTTTCTATTTGGACTTTTCAACTCTTTAAGCAATTTTCGAAACTATTGACTCTTTTCTGCATAATGCTCTTCCATCTCTCTCATTTTTTTCTCAATTTTCCTTCTACCTCTCTTATATGATTTTTAAATTTCTTTTGTGGTTCTTCCATAGGTTCTTTCCAGGTTTAAGGCAACACTCCATTTTTGGAGGTTTTGCCCATAGGTATTTTTACTTTGTTGTCCCCTCCTGAGTTTGTGTCTTGATCTTCCCTGTCACAAAAATAATTTTCTATGGTAATATTTTTGTTATTGTTCTTTTGTGTTCATCTCTTTTTTGGCCTTTTTCCATTCTTTTAAATTTGATTTTTGCTCCCAGGTTGGAAGGGCCTCTGTTCAGGCTTCTTGTTCCAGTGACTACAGTGCCAGGCTGTTTACCTAGTACTACACTGATATTTCCCTAAAGCCCACACAACAGCCTCATATGTGGTGCTGTGTTGATAGGGGGTGGGGTTGGTGCTGCTAGAAATTTTAGGAATCTGGCAGGTTTTCTGGTGCTGAGCTAGGGTCCTTATGGTGGTATCTGGTGTGTGCTGAGGGGTTTCTCTCTGTTTCCTTGTGGCTACACTGAAGCATATAGAGTCCTGGGCTCTGGAGGATCCCTGTTTGCTGTGGATTGTGCTAAAGTCCATGGAGATCTAGACTACTTTCTTTCCATGATAGAAAGTACCTGTTTGCCTGGGGCTACACTGATTCACATGGTGGTTCTCAGAGCTGGAGTCTACTGATTCCCCTGGCTATAGTAACACACATGGAGAATCCTTGTGTTGGTGTTTGTCTGCTTCGCCACACACTGGGGCTCAGGATCTCTCACTGGCTTGCCGAAGATGCACTTGCTGCTGGCTTGCTAGGACACTTCCTGTCCTGCAGTGTACTGCCCTTTTCTTGATGATCTTCCAAATCTCCAGGGCTAAAGGACTGCACCACCCCATTTTTATGTGGGCTCTATTGTTCCAGCATTTGTTTTGGTGTGCCATATTATGGTTGTTGGAACTGAATATAGGAGAGCTACAGGAATTTGCTTTGAGCCATATTTGTAAAAATTTAAAAAAAAACATTTCCCAATTAACAAATTGATGAAAGTTTATGAAGAAACAGTTTTCAGAAGAACAAATCAAAGCTATCAGTAGTCACATGAAAGATGTTCTAAATCACTTCTGATTAGGGAAATTCAAATTATAACTCTGAGATACCACCTCACACCTATTGAATTGGATAATATGACAGAAAAGGAAAACAAACAGTGCTGGAGTAGATGTTGAAAAATAGAGACACTGGTGACTATTGATAGAGTGTGTACTACACCCATGCATACCTTTTGAGGGAGCACTGCCACTACTAAATCTCCATCCCCAAGAAATCAAAGGAAAGGGAAAAGGACCTATTTGTACTAATCTTTTGTACTACCTCTTTTCTTTTTGTTTTGGTAAAGAATTGAATGGAGAAAGAGATGGAAAACCACTCCAGTATCTTTGCCAAGAAAACTTCAAATAGGGTCACAAAAAGTCAGACACAGATGAAATGCCTAAAAAAAAAAAATTAAAAATCTGGGGAATGCCCATTAATTGAGAAATGACTGAACATGTTGTGATATATAGTTTTGATGCAAAACTATAGTGCTATATAAGAAATGACAAACAGGATGATTTCAGAAAAACCTGGGAAGACCTATAAATAAATGCATGCAAAGTGAAGTGAGGAGAACATTGTACACAGTTACAGCAGTATTATAATATCATAAAAATGATCAACTATGAAAGAAAGACTTAACCACTCTACTCAAAGATTCAAGACAAATCCAAAGGTGCCATGATGAAAAATGCTATCCACTTGCAGAGAGAAAAAAGTTGATCTCTGAAAGTAGATCGAAATATACATTTTTCCTTTATGTTTCTTTTATTGGTCTTTATTTCTTTTGTTGTTATTCAGTTGTTTCACTTGTGTCCAATTCTTAGCGACCTTGTTTGGGATTTTCATGGAAAAGATACTAGAGTGATCTGTCATTTCCTTGCCCTGCACATTTGCAGATGAGGAAACTGGAGTAAACAGGGTTAAGGGATTTGCCCGGGGTCACATAGTTAGTAAGAATCTGAGGTCAGATTTGAACTCAGCAAAATAAATCTTCCTGACTCCAGACAGGGGCACTCTATCCAATGTTCCACCTAGCTGCCCCTTTGGTTTTTGTTTGTAATCATTTATTTTTGGTTTGTTTTTGTTTGTTTGTTTGTTTTTTGTAACATAGCCTAATGTGAGATTATGTTTTGCATGACTCCACATGTGTTAATCAATATGAAGTTGTTTTTTTCTCATCAAGGAAGGGAGAGAGTTTAGAAGGAGAGAAAATTTGGAACTTAAATTTTAAAAAATGAATGATAAAAATCTGTACATGTTATTGGGAAATATTTAATGAGATTTATAAAAATATATTTAAAATAATAAAAATTGGAAGGCACACACTAAATGCAGATTAGCAGACTAAAGATCACAGTGAATTTGTTACAAGTTAGAACTGAAGACAAAATTGTTGTATTTGTAAATACAAAAAAACAAGCTTGTATAAGCTATCACATTCTGATGCAAAATTACAGTAGAAAGTAAAAACAAAAGTAGAATTGTTTTTTTCTTGTAACTGTTGCTTGGATGGACACGCAAGATTGTTTAATTTACTCAAAAGTGTAAAGTAGAATTAGTTTGTGAGATACTAAAATCCAAAATATCAGCATCAAGAAATGTACATGTGGCTGGGGATGGAGCTAGTCTAATCCTGAAAACAGGTATAATTACCACACTATCAGTTGCCTATGGGCATACTCCACTTGTACTTAATAGATTCTATTAAATGAAAGTAAAAAAAAAATGTGATTGCCTTCTTGTACTTGATAGTGGATCCAAAATGATCATAATATTTTGATAATTTTATTAGAGATATTTGAGACAAGCTATTATATAGCTTAATAAAGAACTAGGAATTGGCTGAATAACAAGTTATGTTTGTAATATTTGAAAGTAATTTGAGGCTTTCCTAAGAAACTTGCTACCATCACAATAAAGGTAGACAATGTAGCTCTCCTATTTCCAGATCCAACAATTTTTAATAGAGAAATCACGATTTATCAGTATGAATTTCTCCTTATTTTAATTACTGGCAATGTATTTTAGGCAAAAAGCTTTAACTTCATATATATATATATATATATATATGTGTGTGTGTGTGTGTGTGTGTGTGTGTGTGTGTATATATGTATATATATACATATATATGACTATATACATATGACTATATATATGACTATATATATATGACTATATACATATGACTATATATATATGTATGTATGTATGTATGTAGGTACATCTGGATGTATATACACTTTGCTGACTGGATATTGGGAAAGGATTTATAAAGAAGAAGATAGCCCTTGATCTGAACTTTGAGAGAGTTAGTTCTTTTTAAAATTCAGAAATGAGGAGAGAGTACATTCCAGACATAGGAAAATAGCCTGTGCAAAGGCATAAACTTTATTTTTTAATCTCCCTCTGCTGAAACCATCTTTTCTTTTTGTACTGCAGTGCTTTACAATGTTTTGTATATATTAAACACTTAATAAACTTTTTTTAAAATTCACTCTTTTCTTTATTCAGCCTTATAAGAATACTATCAGGAAGTGCAATGTGTTTTCTAACAATGTGCTCACAAACCCCAAACACTGAAATACTTTAATATTTACTTTAGTGAATCTATACTGTGATCCATGTGGTTAATCCCTTCCATGCTACATATCAAACAATTCATACCTTTACATCTTGGCCCCTCTTGTCCATGTCCTCCTATAAATACTCCATGATGGTCCATCTCATTTTCTTAGGATATTTCTTTTGGTTTATTGATAAGCCAAATTCATAATGGCCAATTATATCTTATCCCTTACTATTTCCAAATGATTGACTACTGTTTCTGCTTTAATATTTCTTGGATGACTTTTAATTATGAGAGAACCCCGACTCCCACTAAAACCCCCACACAGATCCAAGTAAAACAAGAAAATATAGAATGAAGTTATAGAAAATATCAAAGGTTTCACTAATCCTGTACCTCACCATTTAGCCTAGTTTTTTTTCATATATTTTTCATATATTGCTTAAGGAATTGTTAAGTACATAGAATAAATGTATTTTAACTATGCTAAAATTTAAATTCAGTAATTATATTTTACTTTTGATCCTGTTGAAAGATGTAATATGGATGGCCAAAAGAACTAAATCCAGGATTAGTCTGGATGCCAGGTAAATCTGAGAGCATATCTGGGAACAAACATTGTTTGCTTTCTAAAAGACTACTCTTTGCCAATCTTTTGTCAATGCTTGCCCTCCTTTTTTGATGATGACACCTCCATTTTAATAATGAAATGTGCCTTTTCTTCTAATTTTACTTCTTCTGCTTATCAACATTAAGCAGCACAGTAAAATAAAGCTTTTTAAAGAAAAGTCCACAACACTTTGGTTTTTTCTATGTCATTGAAGAAAGAGAAGTAAACACCATATTGTAGTTTGCTTTAAAAAAGAAAAGGAAACCAGAGTCTTAGGTCAGCAGTAGACTTGAAGGTCTTCTTGTCCACTCCCACAGTCTTTTTAGCATTTGATGACTTTTTGTCTATGATTCCTATCATTAAAGAGTTAGAACAGATATAAAGTCTGTTCTTGCCACCCTATAAATGTAGGAATCAATGGGAGAAGGGATACCCTGAAAATGAGTACCTTATATTTAGAAAGAAACACATTATCCAGCAAAGGGAAAGCATCATGGCATTGTGAAGATAGTACATGGCAGAAGCAAGAGATACAGAAGGCAAAACTGATTCTATTGGAAATGTGTCTCAAACAAGGGTATTATTGGCCCAGTAAATTATGAAAAAAAAACATAACAGTGACTGAAGAAATATCCATTTTGAAATCATACAGCCTAAAAGTTCAAATATTTCTATTATTTCCTGTTCTTCAATTCACTAAAGTCCACATTCTACATTTACAATAGTAAAGTGCTTGTATGTTCTGATTGCTTTCCAAATGATGGTGTCTTGGGTAATTCACATGTATTGTTTTCCTGCTGTCATTGGATAGAAATAGATATTAATTAGGACTGTGCAAAGCTTGCATATTTGAGTATTTGAAATGGATTTGACTGCTCTTTTGCATGTAGGATTTCATTTTCTGGGGTTTTGTATTTTTAGTTATACCATTTTGTTTAGATTTTTGATTTCCTATTAAAGTCTATGCTTTCCAAATCTAAACTCAACTTACAGACAAAAATTTCACTGTAACAGTTTCTAATGCTTCTGGTTCATTTTCTAAATAATAAACATCTCTCTGCATGAAATCCCTCAGCAACATCATTCCCCTTTTCTCTCTACTGCTGTTTTAGCAAACAAAACAGTAAAGAGAAATTGTCCCAGAGAGCCAAAGGTTCTGCCTATCCAAACTGGACCAAATTCAAATTTTTCAGTAGACTATCACTGCTGCATTTTTTTCCCCAACAATGAAATTGTTAAGAGGACCATAAGAGGATGATTGAAGTCTCTGAAGAAGTTGTAGATTGGTCCCACCATGAATAGGCAAAACCATTTCCCTGGAGGGAAAATGAATTCAATAAGGAATTTTTTTTCAAGGACAACAGTAATGGAAATTTTGTTTAAAGTAGTAAATTGACCCCCTTTTAGGGAAAAGAGAGCTCATTTAGCCCTTTGCTCCTTTGAGGACAATGACTTTCTCTTCTTCCTTGTTGTCATTCCTGTTTTAAGCATTTACATCTTCTTCTTTAAGACACCCAGTTTCAAACTCAAACATCTGTCAGATCTCTCATTCCCTGTAGAGTTCAGTAACTATATTATCCCAGGATACAGATCAGCATTTCCTTCTTAATTTGCATTTTAATCTGAAAATCCATAGCATTCTTACGTTTCCTATCTTTATGAGCTCAAGTGTATGATGAAAGCCAACACATTACTTGTTTTGTTTTGTTTTCATTGAGCATTACTGGTTCAATTCATTTTTTTTTCTTTGGATTTATTATCTTATTTGAATAATTCTCTTCAACTGAGAAGATATATTCAGTATAGAATCCTTAGTCTAGGGAGTATTGCAAATTATCATTAATTCAGTATTAAGAATAGCTCTCTAAGGTCAGCTAGGTAGCATGAAACTTATTTATTAGAATAAGTGCAAAAAAATGGAGAGTCCTCTTGAGACTTCACGAAATAATACATAACATGAAATATATAAATGAATGGAAAAGATCAAAGTTTAAGAAAAAAAGAAAAAAAATCAGAAGGAATCTATGAACAAGAATTATAAGGAAGACCAGCCCAAGGCCTCAGGCTGACTGATAGATAGGTCTCTGAAAAGCTCTTTCCTTGCTCTTATATTTGCTAACCCTTGGGAATACTATTATGCAAATGATTTGATTCCATTAATTCCATGATGTTTCAATTCTTCAGTTATACTGCCTTTAGATATGATATCCATTTCTGTACCTTGTGTGCTTTAAAACTAATCTCCTTAGGAAATGTGATCCAGAAAGTGTGCAATATGGAAGTAAAATGGGGCATCATAATCTGGATTTTGAATCTCAAAAATGTTTGCCCTATTTTCCATCTCCCCCTACTCTTAATGCACACATACTCACACCCCACCCCCAATCTAGATAATCAAAATCAGAATGAAGACAACTTGAAATAGGAAGACAACATCTTTTGCTCAATAAAAAAGTAGATTTGTAAAGTTACGTATGTTCCACTGTTGACTATTAATTGAAGCTAGAAGAAATTCCAGGTAGAATCAGTTATGTAGATAAGAGGATTTAAGTTAAGCCTGTACACACACATACAAACTATGTGTATGTATGTGTATGCATATAAACATGTATGTGTGTACATATATAAATATATGTATATATACATGCACATATTCAGGTTCAGTAAGTTCTGAAAACATCATATGTAGGGACTGATTTCTATAATATTATCCCTTTGCAGTTTTTACATGAATATTTTAGTAGCTTTACATACATTATCTCATTTGATCCACTTTGTGAGGTCAGTAAAAAGAGTCTGCCTAAATTAAGGTAAAGGTATCTATGATCTATTGACTATGTTAGGTCAGACTATTATCTACTACCAGGGGCAATCTCCTTAAAGTATAAAAAAATATCAGGGACTCTCTACTGCAGAGAGAATTAATAACAAATTTATTAGCCTAGCATCCAAGACCCTCCACAATTTGCCACTTCAAACTTATCTCTTATTATTTCCTTTCATACAGTTTACATTCTAAATGAAATAGAATATTCATTGCTCTTCATTTCATCCTTTCCTGTGGGCCTGCTCTCCTTCCCCTACATCTTCACCAAATGAAACTCTTATTTTCCTTCAACGTATTTCTGAAGTGACAACTTTATCAAGCCTTCACTGGTCTCCTAGATACTCTGTGACAAGACAAGCCCTACCCATTGAAAAGACAAGTAATATGATATAGATTATGCAGGCATAATCTTGTAAGACATATTTTCATATTATCTGTACTCCAAAGGAAAAAAAATCAATAAAAAATAGGAAACAAAAAAAAAGTTCGTCATTCAATCTGTATTTAGAGATCATCAGTTTTCTCTCTGGAAGTGGATAGCATTTCTCATCATGGATCCTTTGGAATTGTCTTGGATCACTGTCTTGATTAGAGTTACTAATTCTTTCATAGTTATCTTTAAAATATTGCTGTTACTGTTCAAAATCTTCTTATGGTCCTACTTCACTTAGCATCAGTTACTATAGGACTTCCCACATTTTTTTTTTTCTGACAGAACCCAGCTCATTATTTGTCAAAGCACAGTTGTGTTTCATCACAGTCATATACCACATTTTTTTTCAGTTGTTCCCCAATTGATGGTCTCTCTTAATTTCCAATTCTTTACCACAAAAAAAAGTTATTATAAATATTTTTGTATAAATAAGTATGTTGCCTTTTTCTTTGTTACAATAGAGATACAGACCTAATAATGGCATTGTTGAGTAAAAGGATACACATAATTCATAGTTCTTTGGACATAGTCCCAAATTGTTCTCCAGAATGGTCAGAGCAGTCCACAACTCCACCAGCAGTGCATTAGAGTTCCTATTTTTCCACATCCCTTTTAGCTTTAATTATTTTCCTTTTCTGACATGTTAGCTAATCCAATATGTGTGGTGTGATATTTCAGAAGTGTTTTAAATTGTATCTCTTGAAGAGTGATTTAGAGCATTTTATGTGATTTTTGATAGCTTCCATTTTTTCTATAAAGTATTATTCCTATCCTTTAAGAATTTATTGATTGGGAAATGGCTTGCATTTTAATGAATTTGCCTAAGTTCCCTATATAATTGAGTAATAGGGCCTTTACCAGAGAAACTTGCTATAAATTCCACCCCTTGCCCATTTTCTGTTTTCTTTCTAATTTTCCTGTTATTTTTATTTATGCAAAAGCTTTTTTTTAAATGTCATATAATCAAAACTATTCATTTTACTTCCCATGACCATCTCTGGTTTGGTCATAACAACTTCCTTTATCCATAGACATAACAGATACATTTTTCCATGTTCCTCCAATTTAATTAGGATATCATCCTTTAGTTCAAATAATTTATCCTTTTGACCTTATGTTGTCATATGGTGTGATATGTAGGTCTATAACTAGTTTCTTCCAAAATGCTTTTCAATTTTCCAAGTAATTCTTGTCATATGGTGAGTTCTTATTCCAAAAACTTGGATCTTTGAGTTTATCAAATGATAGATTACCAATGTCATTTACTATGGTATATTGTGTAACTACTCTATTCCACTGATCCACTTAGCCAATACTAGATTGCTTTCATGATTACCATTTATATTCAGTTTTACTGGGAACATTTTTTGATTGTAATTCTAACTCTCTTGTCCTCTACAATATCACATTTGGAACTCTCCACTCCTTTAATGTGATTGCTGATCACATCTTATGTGATCCTGACTGTGTTTCCACAATATTTGAATGGTTTAGTTCTGGCTATTTTAAGTATTTTCTCTTTGAGCTGTGAGCTCCAGAATTTGTTTATAATATTCCTGGGAGTTTTCTTTTGGGGATATCTTTCAGGAGGCAGTTGGTAGATTCTTTCCATTTCTATTTTATCCTCTGGATCTAAGAGATTGAGGAAGTTGTCCTCACTAAATTCTTGAAATCTGATCTCTAAGTTCTTTTTTATCTTGGTTTTCAGGATATGCATGTAATTTCAAATTTTTTAATATATTTTTAAATTATCTCTCATTCACCTATTTTCCAGGTTAGTTTTTTTCTGATGAGATATTTAAAATCTTCTAATATTTGTCAAACCTTTGACTTTGTTTTGTTGTTTCCTAATGTCTCCTGGAGTACTTAGCATCCACTTACACAGTTCTAATTTTTAAGAAATTCTTTTCAGGGGGGAGGAGCCACGAAGGCAGTGTAACAGCAGCAACATATCACAGCTCTCACATAGCCACCCCAAAATACCCATAAAATAGGACTCTAAACCTCGCCTGAAGCCGAGGCTGTGCCCCGGGGGCAGTGGAAGAGCCTTTCAGGTGAGCGGATTAGCACCAGCTGCGAGTGGGGATTGCAAAAGGGGGAGATAAGCAGTCTGGCCAAAAGGTCTCCAGAGCGGAAAAGCAAAAGGCGGAGGTTTTGCACCCGCCTCCATGTTGTAGCTTCCCACCCGCGGCCTGCAGACAGCAGGGGGACTGAACGATTGTCTTCAGGCCAGGGCTCTTGAATTGAGCGGCCTGGATCCGTTTCGTCATCTTGGGCCTCGGTCTTGGAGTCTTCATTATCCAGTCAGCCGGAAGTCTACAGCAGCCGGGAGGACCCCAGCGATTTGGGACAGAGCTTTCCCTTCTGGAAGCAGAGCCCCATGGAGATTTAAAAAATAAAAATAAAATCACGGTCTGACAACCATGAGTAAGAATAAGCATAAGAAGCAAAGCAAGAACAGTTCCCAAACCCTAGATTCCTTCTTTGGGGAAAAGAAAGATCATGGGAGAGAG
>CM053585.1:453355129-453371036 GCA_028646515.1 Pseudochirops corinnae | reverse complement strand
GAGAGGATTAGATTGAGAGGAGACAGGGAGAATCAGAATGGGGTTGAGCATCTCATGGAAGAGGCAAGAGATCATTGTTACAATAGAGGGGGAAAAGAGGAAGGCAAAAGGGAAAGAGTCAACCTTTCTCTCACGGAATTTGGCTTAGGGAAGGAATGACATAAAGTCTAAACTGGGCATCTTGCCACATAGAAGAGTAGGGGGAAGGGGAATGAGAAGTGGAGTAATGGAGGGGAGGGCAAGGTGGGCAGGAGGGCTGATGAAAGTTCACACTTCTGTAGAGGGACAGGGACAGGGTGGAGAGTGTTTGAGGGGGCAGGATAGGAAGAAGGGATATGTAATCAGACTCTCACAGTGTGCTCACTATGGAGAGGGTCTGCGTAATTTCACATGTTCAGCCTGTATTTGATTGCTTGTCCTTCCAGTGAGGGTGGGTGACGAGGGAGGAAGAGAAAGAATCTAGAATCTAAAATTCCATAATCAAATGTTATAAATATATATATATATATGCAAAAAAAACCCAAAAACTCCTAGTTAAGATATTCAGCACCTTAGGTTTGTAGGCCAGAGGAAACCAAATAAAAGTTCAAAGGGGTTTTGACTTCATATTAAAAAGTATAAATTAATTTCAATGATTTCAATATTTATCTTGGGATAAACCCTCTCTTGGGGATAAACCCTCTCTTGACTAGATAATTTTTTAGTCTAAAGGAAGGCAAAAAATAAGGACCTGGAAAGATAGGAAAATAGAAGTTATTATTGGAAAAGTCAATTTAACTTCTACTTCAAAATAGCTAAATTTAAAAGTTACTATGTTGTGAAAGAAAAGCTAGAGTCATAATAATTTAAGTATTTGAAGCATATGGTATATAATATAGGAAACACCTTAACATGCTAGCAGCATCTGTAATCTTAACTAAAACAAGCCTCCACACATTGTAAGAGATGTGTCTAATGTATTATAATGACTTACCACTTGAAGGTTGCATTGCAAATCTGGTAATTTTGTAAAAGCATGCAATGTATTGGCCTGCCAAATTAAGGAATAAAATTAGTTTCTTTAAAAAAAAACTGAAATTAATCATTCTATTTAATTCTCCATTTCAAGCTAACCAAGAAGCACTTATATAAATATGTCAATTGACATGTACTAGATTTATAAGATCAAAGATTTAGGACTAAAATGGGTCTTAAAGAATCAATCTTCTTATTTTATAGATGAGAGATGTAAAGTAATGTAATGGTAAGGGAATTTAAAGATGCCCCTGTATTGGCTTCGTTTTGGGGTTGAGTGTTAAAACCCAGAGCTTGTGAATCCCACTTGTGGGATGGACTTGTAGACGTGAAGAGAGAGGGCTGAGCTGGGAGGAGCTGTGAATTTGAGGAGAAGCCCAAGCAGAGAGAGGCCCAAGCCAAAAGAAGGACAAGCAGAGGAGGCCAGAGTTGCTGAGAGAGGACTGCTGAGGTCCAGTTGGAGCTGCCCAAGACTTTTGAGAACTGCCACCCAGAGCTGCTGAGAACTGAGGAGGCATGGCTGTGATGCTGGTATTTTGTTTGTTTTGAAGTTGTTTTGCCAGATTTACCTGCTGGTGAAGGACAGTGCTGCTGTTGTAGAGGTCCTGGAACCTTGGTGTTGGTTCAGAAGCCCTGCAGGAGGATTTTCTTGTTGAATATTAACAGAAATCCTTGAAGAGGGCCTTGATGATGTTTTCAGGGGTTCTAGGAGTGTTCTGCAGGCACAGAGTGACTTGATGAGGACAGTGGCAATGTATATTGTGACTTTGCCTCCCCAGGAACTGGGATTGCTGGGTTCTTGCCTCGGGTCAAGATGAAGACAGGACCTCTCTTTGGGCGTTGAACTCTTATGATATCTTTTAACTTTGTTGTAGCTTAAGGGTGGATGGCCTTTTGTGCTCTCATGCCCCTTGTGAGAAATTGCTGGATATTGATGGATGGTGTCGTAATTCAGTTGTGATCCGGGAGTGGGAAACCTTTGACTTTTTTGTGTTCTGTGATTGACCAAATGAATGTACTTTGCTTATGACTGGAAACTAATCTCCATTTGAGAAGAGAGATTTTGACTGACTAAATTAATGTACTTCCCAGGAGTGGGCTACTTTGACTAATGTACTGGCCAGAGGTGGGATCCTTGGACCTGGGTGCTTTGCAATTGAATTGAGAACTTACTTGCTAAATGAATGAGTTACACTGTATTTTTATTTTCTCTGTTCCCTGAATGTTGGCCTTAATCTGTCACTGAATGAATGGGGTTTGCTGTGCTAGTAATCCATACCTTGGAAGTTGCCTTTGCTTGGCATTCCAAGTAACTTGAATGAGGTCCCACAATTAGGACATGCATGGCAGAGTTAAGATTTGAACCAAAGATTTCTGACTCTAAGTCCAGCCCTTTCTTTCATTGTAGTATATGAAGGCAAGTCACTTAATCTTTATGTTTGCTATGTAATTCCCTACAACATGTTTACTAGTCATAAATGACTTTTCTTCAGAGATAATGGAGTTTCCACAATGAGAGCTAAACAAATGACAATATCAACAATACCTTCTTAAATTCATGTGTTTATATGAAATAACTATGGTGTGAACATTATACTCTTAAAGCAAGCTCAAGTTTAAGACTTTCCAAAAGCACACATAAAATGTTTGACTCATCCTAGGTGTTTAGTTTAAATACTTCTAAAAGTATAATTGATTTCATCTCATTTGTAATAATCATAAGTGGCAGAAAAAGAATATTTAATAAGGCACAGATTTATACATTTCTCTTAAATTTTAAAAAATAATTTTGATAGCAAACTTGTCATGCTGGTGCTTTATTTTCAAAGTAATCAAGAACTTCAAGGAATAGTGCTTAAATCATTCAGCAAACATTTATTAAGCACCTGATGTTATAAGTCAGATATTCATAACTCCAGGACCAGTACACCATCCTTCTCGGGGAGCTTATAAGCAAGACAAAGTGATGAACAGCAGTTTGGTGGCAGCTGCTTTCAATTGTAACCTGAAGGACAATTTCTTTTTACATACATGGTCTCCCTATCTCACCAAGGCTGGAAATGAAGGGACTATCAATGAGCCTGACAACATTGTCTATGTTTGTGGAAGCTTTGACTATTTCTTTTCTGACTTGAGTCAGTTTACCTCTCCTTATGCAGCTTAGTGATTCACTCATTCCCAGGGGCTCATCATATTGGTGCAGGATATAGTACAGACACCCAATTGGTTTTAGTCCTTTGCATCTTAGAACATCAAAGTTTAAGTGATCTACCAGCCTCAGCCTTGCAAGCAGAAAGGATGACAAGGATGCACCACAAGGATTACTTTAAGAATTTACCTATAGTGAAATCTTACCATAGATTTTAAAGTTGGTTATGACCCTAAGAATGCATTCATGTGAAATTTTCTTTACCTACAACTGGGGCAGAAGGAGGAGGTATTTGATTGACAGGCAATGGTTCAGCCTCAGAATTTGGTCCAACATTTCTTTCCAGATAAAAGACCTAATTAGTCACCTGATTTAACTACAATTACTTGCCATAAAACTTTTAAACACACTGTGATTTCAAAGGAAATAGGAGGAGAACAAACAAAAGAAGAATGAAAGATCAAGGTTACCTTGTCCTTAAACTGAAGTTGTTGAATTTCAAGCATTAAAGTCACTCAGAAGAACCATTCACTTCCCCTTCATTCTTCCTCCAATTCCTATTCCCTTATGCCTTTTCTCCCTGTTCTGGCTAGACCCCTCAGTCAAATAGCAAAATTTCCTAGCAATTTGGACCAATACAAAGACCACTGATATGGATATCATGCTTAAAATGCCTCTACCATAGGATAATATAATCAAGTTTCTACACGAAATAAATACAATTAGAACCTCCATTTGAGTTTAGATTCATAGGAAAATTATATACATGCATAGAAGAACAGTATATTCCATTTCTTGTTTGGTCTGATACTTAATCCTAATTACGTTTATTCTAGTTTGTTACCACCCCGAGCATGTATGTTCTGCATTTGTTTTCATGGACACTTGAAATCATGAGTATATGATCATGTTTTTCCATCCTACGTGATTTTTAACTTAATGTAAGACTCAAGTTGAGAAAACTTTGAAGCAAGCTATATCAATAAACTACACAGCAGAAATGGAGAAAATATTAATTTGTTTTCAAATGGAAATCATTTTCATAATTCCTCATTTAAATCATCTAGCCGTTTAATACAAGCACCTTTTTTAACCTCATTAGATCACTGTTGACTTGAAATGCTTATAGTAGAGAGGGATCAGGAATAAGCCTGAATGATATACCAAAGGATAAAGAATGAGGCAGTTGTTAATGACCTAGATGGCATTCTGGAATTCAGCTTTCCAAATGTGTTTGGTGTGGGAGATAGGGGTCAGAGCACTTGTACAGCATCAGAATCCTAGAAAGAAGAAAATAAAGCATTTATCCTTGAAGCAGGATTTACTCCAGCAATAGACAAGCCATTATGTGGGTAGAACAACCCTGGGACTTCTCTATTACTGTGATTTATTTGGAAATGAAGTTCTGATGAGAAAGAGGGGGCTTTTCTAGAATTCAAGGTTTTTTTGGAAAATGTCAAAAACATTTTTGGAGGTAGTCCTAAAAGTTTGGGACCCTGTTTATATCCCTAGGAACACCAGAAATTGAAGAATTCTTTTGAGTGTTAATGACATGCTGTAAGTTTTTAATGTTCCTGAATTTTCTGTCAATCAATAAATCACAAATATGATCTTAGTGGGCTACTTATATAGTTAACAGTCAAACAACAATTGTTATGCTCCTACTATGTGTCAGGCACTAAACTAAGCAGCAGCTGAGGGTTCTCCACATATGTAAGGACCTAGATACCTGCTACATTGTGTCGTTCATGAATGGAAGACTTGGACAGGAGTGATAATCCAAAGATAAAATTTTTGCCAAGCCACCAAAATTGAAAGTTAACCTATGTAATTTCAGGGTGCTAAACCAGAATTAAATATAGCTGAAGAGAAATATTTCTTGTTTGTTCCCCTTTATTTAAAAATATAATTCTTATTGATTTTATTAGCTTTTACTTCACTTATATTTCCCCCTTCACCTCTACCAAAGAGACATTCCACATAACAGAATATTTTTGAAAGAAAAAGAGGGGGTAAAACTAGCAATATTGATCAATATAGTGAGAAAAAGAATTGAAAGTATATAAAGTGTTCCACACCCATAGATCATTTGCATTTGCCATAGAATGGCACTGGGGCTATGCTTGTTCTTTGTAATATTATGAAGCATTTTTAAAAATTCACTCTATATTTTCTAATAGGCTCAATTTTACAGGGCATATAACTTCAGATTGTATCTTGACTTCATTTGCTTTTCAGATTATTCAAATTTCTTTTCCTTTATATGTGAACATCTTTTCATGGTTACTGGCAGAATTTGTTATTTGTCATTGGAATTGTAAAAATGCAATTACCATATGTCTTTAGGTCAGAATCATACTTTTTAAAAATTTTTCTGAGAGTGATCTGTATATTATTTTTATTTATGTTTTATTTATTCTATTTAGAAGTTCTGTATACTTTTTCATTATTTTGCAAATTATGCTGCTTATTACCTTGACTTGTCAAAGACTTCTTCAAGACCCTTTATCTTGGGCTTTTTACCCACCCCATCTCTGAGATCAATGTGTTTTGCTTGCATAATGATCACATATTTATTTAACATTATTGCATTTTGCTTTACTTTGTCCATAATGTCCTTCACTTCAGTATATTTCTATTCCCACTAACTTGTCTGTTTTTCTCCTTTAAAGAGATTTACTACTGTGGATTCCTTGTTTTCATTCTAATTGCTGCTGCTAATTATTTCCACTGTATAGGCCATAAATTCTGCCATCTTTTTCGATTTAACTTTTTTTTAACATTCTTACTTCTTTTTTTAGTCATTCACAAACATCCCTCTATGGTTCTTCACTCTCTTGGGAATCCATAGGAATCTCTGTCTCATTAGGTGTGTTTTTCTTTATGGATATTTGATTTTATTTAGATAATTTGATAGCCATCTTCCACTGTGTTTTAATATCTTCCTTGTTGGTATTCCCCTATCTTTGCTTTCTTACTTCTCCTTTGATGGCAAATCACCAAGAGCTAGACCTCAAATCTGTCTCAATCATCTCTAAGATTGAAGAAAAATAGTCTCAGTCTTTGCTAGACACTTTGTGGGGTGGAGGAAAGGCAGAACTGGCCCCAGTTAGATTCCATTTCCCTTTTCTTCACACCACGTTCAACCACCTGCACACTCTAGTGCCCTCTCCCCTTTCTTTTGATTCTTTCATTGTCTGCCTGAGCAATGGTTACAATATGTAGCTCTAGATGGCTAACTCTCCACTACCTTGTTCTACTTTTTCCTGTTCTAGAAGTTGGTGGATATTGGAGGACAAGACAAAAAATTATATATATTCCCTTCCATTTCCATCAATGGTCTTACAATATATAATATTTTCTGAATAGAAAATAGGAACCATGATAATACCCTCAGACCTGCCCAATGATGTGGTAGAAAGGTAGGAGATGAAAACAAATATTTTTTTTAGAAAAATCAAGTTAATATCAAGTAGTACATAGTAGGAGAATATATAATTGAAATGGAAAATAATGCAAAAAGAAAATTTTGGGAGTTTAAAAAATGTATCACACAAGTTTATTTTTCATAAGATTCTTGCTGCTTTCAGTTATCTGTAGTTAAAGAGAGCATGCTCAGTGAATCTAAGCTACCCCATTCTGACAACATTCTTCGCATAAGAATGAAAATCGAAAAAGTTCATCCATGTCCAAATGTCTTTCCTGGCAGCTCTTGGCCTGTATTAGTGACTGAAGGCTAGTCATTCCATCCATATGCTTCCTCTTTTTGAATGTGGGCTATCCAACTACTAAATGAATGAACAATAAGAATTCACAAGTTTTGCAAAAAATGCTATGTTTCAGGGAATCCAATGAAGAACATATAGAGCAAATTTAATGACTGAAGGTAGGTATTTGTCCTAATATCTATCAGATTTCTGGAGCTAGTTTGGGGAACTGGTGAAATACAGTAACAAATTACAAGCATGGAGGGACAGAGGGAGAGGGGAAACATTAATCAGAAGGAGATGATAGAATCATATCCAAATTAATATGGTTAGTGATCTCTCTCTCTCTCTCTGTATATATATGTGTGTGTGTGTGTGTGTACATACACATATATGTCCATACATGTATGTATATTCAGGTGTATATATACACACACATGTATTTGGAGGCAGCTAGGTAGCTCAATGGATAGAATGTTGAACCTGGAGTCATGAAGACCTGAGTTAAAATCTAAACTTAGAAACTTACTAGATGTGTGGTCCTGGGTAAGTCATTTAACCTCTGTTAAGTGGGAAGAGGGATATGGCAAGCCACTCTAATATTTTACCAAGAAAACCCCAAAACAGAGTCATGAAGATTTAGACATGACTGAATGACTGAACAAAAACAATATATGTGTATACATATATGTATATATGCATACATGCCTACATACATACATACATATAGAAAGTATCTCTGGGATAGTCCTAAATCTTGAATGAATGAGGTTAAATCATTTTTTTTCTAAAATAAACACAAAAATATGTATGTGTGTATGCATACAAAATTTTTCCTGATACTTTTACATTGCCATCAATTTCCTCACATAAAGTGAGTAACTCTTGGTGGGATTAGAAAATACTAGCATAGCATACTGGGACCTCAGCAAAAGAAAGAGGGGGAAAAGAGAGAAACTCATCATGGACAAAGTGTGTAAAGTTAAGCATTTTACAGATACTTTGACAAATGGAACAAAAGTCATCCTAACTAATAAAAAAATTTCTCATTATCTTAGCTTTCCTCCTCTCCACAATGGCTCTTTTATTTGTTACCTCCATATTTTTTTGAAGTTGTGTGGTAATCACATTTAAGAGCAATAAACTTTCAGAGGCCAGGTTTCTTAGCCTTTTTTATGTGATAGATACCTTGGCTAGACTAGGGAAGGGGAAGGACCCCTTCTTGCAGTGATATTTTTAAATGTATAGAATAAAGAGGATCACAAAGGAAATCAATTATATTGAAATACTGTATGTGTGTATGTATATATGTGTATATATACACACATTAAAGTACATGGTCCTTATGTTAAGCATCTCTGCTATACGTTTGCCATGACTAAACAGATTTATTCTCAATTTAAAAAAAATGGCTCCAGTACTTCAGTTCAATAATTATGGTGTTGAGAGCCTGCTTGATGTCCAGCATTAAGCATGATCAGAGATGTGAAAAAAAGAAGTGACCAGGCAATGTGGGTAGTTCAGGGAAGAACGATGAACTCCATTGAATGATGATTTTAACAAGATTTTTAAAGATCCAAAGGACAAAGATTCAAGTATTCTCATCAATAGGCTTAGTTTATCCCATCCTGGGATATTATCATAGTTTTATCATTACAATGGTCTGCTACATCCTGGAAGTAAACTCAGATAGAATCAAGTTTTTGAATTCTTGGCACCAACAGTCTTGGGAAATCCAACAGATCTTTGGAAGTCAGTTAATATTTTAAAGGTATAAACAAAGATGATACAAATGAGAGCAGGTTTCAAAGCATCTGGGTTCCTTTAACACAAACCTAGGCCAAAACCACTTCTCCAAGACATCTGCATATGAACTGACCCCAAAAATTAAATGCTTTGCTTGCTTCATTATCCCCTAGACCAGAAGAAAGAAATGAAGAATTTCTATACTGAATATAAACATCCAAGACATAGATACATAGGTACATGCATGCATGTTTGCATGCATACATACACACATGCATACATACATACATGGATAGATGTATGGATGGGTGTATGATGCATGGATATAGAGACATGTATGCATGTGTACATGTATGTATGTATATGTAATACACTTTTTTGCTAGTTGAAACCATTTCTAAGATTTTTACAATGGCTTAAAGAATTTTTGGATATAGATATTCATCTGATTTACAAAATAGAACCACAAAAAATCATCAGATCAATTATCTATAAGTATGGGAAAAATTTAAGTTGTACAATGAACCTTTATTAATTCTGACTTTTGTCAAGTTGCTCACTGATAATCTTTATCATCTTTCTGAACTCTATTATATGAAAACGTGTTTTTTTTATATTTTGTTGTTGTTGTGTGTGTGTGTTTGACTGTTGAGGGGAGGGCATATTCTTTTAATTTCTTTTTAAAAATATTCTCATCTTTACTGTGTATTTAGTCTATTTTCATTAAAAAAAAAAACAGCCTCAGTTATTTGTCCCAACCACTGTGCTTCAGTGGAGTAAGAACAGGATGAAGTGTCAAGAGTTTAAATTTCTCATCCTATCTGCCACCTACATTGTAAAATGAGAGTATTAATATTTATTATTGCCTGAGCTTAGTTGAGGATGTGGGTCTGAGAAACTAAATAAAAGGGAATGTAAAAAAGAAGCATATATGAACACTGATTAGATTGATCAACCAGGTAGGAAAATTTGTATTCATTCCTCAGTTATTCTGTGTAATGTACTCTCATTCAAAATATGTTTATAGGTTTGTCATTCTGTCTACCTGGTAGTATATTATTCTGTATACTAACTAGTTACACCAAAACCTATATATTATACGTAGTATCTGTCTTATTTGTATAAGGTACATGTTCTTTGATAGAAGAAATTAAGTTTCATATTTTCCCTTCTGAAGCAGTTTGGTGTAATAGATCACTTCTTTGACATGAAATCAGTACTGACTTGGAGTAAACCATGTAAGTATACTGTACTTCTATGTATACAGTTGTAGGCAAAAAGATTCATTAAATTTTATAACACATGGAAATAAAAGTTATTAATTGCCTCAGTACGTTGGTACTAAATAAAGTTATGGCTACAATATCCTTCTCTCTTTCTCTCTCTCTCTCTCTCTCTCTCTCTCTCTCTCTCTCTATCTATCTATCTCTCTCTCTCTTCCACTCCCTCCTTTTCTCTTCTCTGTCTCCTCTTCTCCAAATACTCTCTCCCTTCCTTCATCTCTCCTTTCCTTTTATTTTTTGTCCATCCTTCATTTTTCCTTCCCTTTAATTATCTTTTATTTTCTTACCTTTATATGGCCATAACTTTTCCAATTTAATTTCCAATTCACAAAGGCAATCCACCAATTTATCACAACTTCTGGAAGAAATGGAAAAGAAAACTACTAAAAGGAATACGCATTCTATTTATATAAGTTAGGGACATCATCTCTTTATGTTAGAACAAAATTCCATACCCGGATCCCATCATTCCTTGCACTGTGCTATGCATACTCTTATTATAAAAATAAGTGTGAAAGTACTTGATTATTTTCCCTCTTCTCCATCTGCCCCCATCTCATTTGCATTGTATTCCATGTATTGTTCCTGTACAACAAATTATTGTCTTAAAGTTGCAATGTATCCACAGTCTCTGTGGATCAGGAGTAAGTAGTAGGTTTAATGTACATTTTCCTGCCGTGTATTTTAAAGGGGCTTAGAAATAATTTAGATGAACGTGAGAGGCAATGGCATGATGATACTGTTAAGATCAACGGACCAATGATTTACAAGCAAAGAGACATTTAAAGTCAAAATCATCATATTAGTTGTTTCACTGAGTATCATGAAATTTCAATGTACCATTCAGCAATAT
The DNA here is from genome assembly GCA_028646515.1 of Pseudochirops corinnae. Lineage (NCBI taxonomy): Eukaryota > Metazoa > Chordata > Mammalia > Diprotodontia > Pseudocheiridae > Pseudochirops > Pseudochirops corinnae. The sequence continues at coordinate 453,360,284 of CM053585.1, read as the reverse complement.
GCTAGAGATGTGTCATTTCTATTGTGTTAGTATTGATAGATTATCTATTAGACATATGTCAGAAGTTTAGCAAAAGTAATTTAAAAATCTAGGAATCCTTTCTGTACATATATACATACTAGCTTTTAGTCATTATTTGATCATTAATAGTCAATTAAGAAAAGTTAAAAAAAGAGAAAAAAATTCTTCCTCAAACCTTCCCTCAACATTACTCCACACGCCCATTTCTTGCCCCCATCCCATCTGATAACATGATATGAAGACACATCTGAATTTAACTCACAAATTGGTGGCAATATGACAGCAAAAAAATGGAAAAAATATATATTAAGAATGAATTTTATTACTATGTTCCTCAAACACTAGGAGGAAAACTATAGTACTTTGTGATCCAGGAAAGACATGTCTCCCCTACTGCAACTTCAGCCTCAACCTCTATTATGAGGGTTTTTCTAGTTCAGTAGACCACAGGAGATACCTTTAAAAAAATCAGCTTGTGTGCTCAGAATCTGAATTTTTGTTTCTTCCAGAATAAGCTTAGCATATCACTGTATAAAGAAAAAGCTGGAGAAGGCAGTCTTCAATGTTATATCACATACTAATGCTTTGTCTAGAACTTAGTGAATCAGTAAAGAAGCAAATTTCATAACTTGCTCATGACTATGCTTTTTCAGAAGCTGTTTTTGAAGCACAAAATTGAATTCATAATGTACACATTTCATAGCTGTCTTTGGGATTATTTTGTATCTATTCTGAAAATATAGGCACTCAACTTTAGCCTGATATGTGTGCACACATGTATATTCATGTTTAACATTGCATGAAGCATAAATAATAGAGATGAAACATATAAGAAATAAACCTTATCTGCAGGTCCCCAGAAAATATATAGTATAATCAAAATTTAAGCTATTATTTTATTCCCAAGAGAAAATGAGCATTTTGGGTTCTATGTCAGGAAACAATTGAAGAAAAAACCCACAATAGATGGTGATGTCCCAGATGTTGTATATTCACAATGATTTAACTCTGTATTCAATCTGAACAGACACATTCAAATAAAGCTAAAGTTTTCCAAAGTCGTTGACTCTTATCAGTAACAAAAATCACCTAGCATAACTTCTTAGAGGTACATTCTAAAATGTTGAATTGGCCAAAAGCTGTAGTCATTCTAAAATAAATGTGAATTCCAGACCACATAGGTATGATATTAAGTTGGCTATAGAGATAAGCCCTGGATCTGTGATTTCATTGACATGGAGAATTCCCTGGTATGGAAATTCTGTCTACCAATACTGGTTGGTATATTCTATGTGATGCCTAGTCTTAGAGCACTGCCTAAAGTACTGAAGGGCTGAGTGACTTGCCCAGGGATTCAGTCAATATGCATAAAAGTGACTCCAGCTACACTGGTCTACTTTTGTTGCTTCTCACATATACTCTTCCACGTTCTATCTCTTAGCCATTACCCTGGCTTTCCCCCATGCCTTGAGTGTTGCCTCTTCTCACCTGTCTCTCTTGAATCCCTGACCACCTTCAAAAACCTGAATATCTTATACACTAGCTTGTACAGGAGTCCCTTCCTGGTTCTCTCAATTACTAGTGCTTTACCACTAAGATTACTTGTCCACTCTTTATGTATCTGGAATATATCTCTTTCTGTATTATTGTTTAATCCATTGGAAAATAATCACTTTAAGGGCAGAGATTGTTCTTGCTTTTTTTTTTTTTCATTTTATCTACAGCACTTAGCATACTACCTGACTCATAATGTTATAGTTATTGATTGACTGATCAGTGTATGGATAGATCCTTGTACTCCAGGGCCAACTATTCAGTATACCATGTTTCAATTTGAGGACTAACCCTGCCGTTCCACATACAAAAGCATTTCTGCACACAGTAGGGGAAGAGAAGAGACATTGATTGTTGATTAATATGAGTCCTGAGCTACCATCTCAGTACCACAGAAAAAACCAAAAAGCAAAGTAAAAAAGCTCCAAGCTGCTGCTATGTTCTAAGAGCAGAACAACAGAGAATACTGTTCTGTCTGTCAAGTAAAGAGAAGAGATTGGAAGAGACAAACTGATAGAAAAAAAGAGAAAAGGAGAAAGAAACAGAGAGATTGAAAAGGAAAGTGAGAAAACTCAGAAGGCATTTACATATTCAAGCATTTACCAGGACTTTTAGTATAATTCGATCACATACAATTATGTCCTTCTGGCTAGAGTCTTAGAAAGGTTAGGGTCAAAGATAAAATCACATCTTTTGTATTTCAAGCTTTATGCCAGATCAAAAGACCAATAGTGATTCTGCCTCAATTTAAGGGGCAGGTCAGTTTAGAGTAAAGACTGGCCAACCCTATTAACAATAGCAAGTCACCTCATCAATTGCACCTTGTGATTCCTTTATCACTACCTTCTTAAGAACTAATCTTCTGGATAGAGCTGAGTGGTAAATAGGCAAGTTATTATAAACTTAATTCAAGCTATTGGTTACCAAATAGTTAATTGATAATTAAGATACCAATTAGCAAGGGGCAAACTGAAGTATCATTAAAGACAACCAAACAGGTTCCTAAGAATGTAACAAAATCATAGAATGTGTTAGAAGAATCAAGATTACAGCTGACTCAAAGAGAATGAAAAGACTCAATGTGAGTAGAGGTAATCTCTATCATACTACCAAAGGTGACCTGAATGCAGGGAATGGCATGAAGGCAGTACTAATCTATGATTAGAAACATAGATCAGCTATTCATGTCTCAAGAGTAAGGCATGACAGATTCACAGCCAGGTTACCATTCTGGTATCCATGCAATATTTAAAAATCAAGTCAAAAGTGAGGAATCACATTGTATTCACAACATTTAGCACAGTGACTGGCACATAATAAACCCTTAATAAGTGCTTGCTAGCCAATTGATTGATGGATTGACTGATTAGATTCTCTATGGAGGATACATAGAAAAACATGGATGATCATTAAAAGGATGATAAATAGATTGTGATTTGCTCTAGTTGAAGGAGAACTCACATGATGAAATTAGAGATTCATTGAAGTTTTCAAGTAATTATAGCTTCATTACCTTTTAAAAAGACTATTGATAGTTGTTATCAGAGTTGAATGGATTACAGGTAAAATACTGATATTTTCAGTCATATTGAAATACATGAGCAAATTCATTGCATCAATTAGTCAAAATGTATTGAGAAACTACTGTGGGGGGAAAATTTTACTAGGACTTATAATTTCCAAATAGTGGTTACAGTAGATTTTGTCTATATAAATTATAATATATACTACTATTGCAGGGAAAAAGTTCATTACAAATCAGAGGTAAATTTTGGTCAGCAAATAACTGTATCTGAGTCTATGTGACTATATATTTGTGTCTATTTACATATCATATCTTTATATATGCATATGTATTATACCTCATATAGTAAAACACTTAGCTACTTTATCAGTGTTAATTTTGATTCACATAATGTTCTAGTATAATACTAGTTTCTGTCTTGATTTCCAGAACAATTAAATAATGTCTGCATTGTATTTATGTGTTTTATGAAATTGTTACATATAGAGAGGTGAAATTATTTTTTTGCCCAGAAACATTAAACAGTGCCAGGAATTGAACTTAGGTGTCTTCTATTTTCCATTCCAATATTCTTACCATTACATCTTTCTTATTGTTTGTTTTTGGCATTCTCAGAATCATAGAATCAGACCTAAAAGTTACTCCTAAAAAACACTTAATATAGTCAGTTAATGAGCATTTCTTAAGAGCTTACTAGGAAGCAAAGGAAAAAAAAAGCATATAAACCTTTACAGATACATGGAGGCCTAATGTGTTCCCTTAATACTCAACTTTCAAGGAAGATTTTTAAAACACACATTTATTGTATCACCACCTTTACAAGTCATTGTCAGAATAAAATTGATTAAATTATATGGGAACCTTGAAAGCTTAAAGAGATTAATGGTCTCTACCGTACAGGTAGAAAATCAGTAAGCTGTTAAGTGTGGGTAAAATTTTAGTAACATCTATAATGGTAAGAAAATCCACTGTTTGCAATTTAGAATAAGTGATTTTATTCTGTATAAAAATTACAAGCTAATGAAAGAAGAAGCATTAGCATAAACGGAAGGGAAGATGTTATAGGCAAGTGGTACAATCCATTTTCCACGCACAAATAAACCACAAGTTCTGCTAGGTTTGCAGTCAGTAAGATGATGTCTTCAGAGAAAGTTTGCTGGTTTTAATGCAAGGGAAGGTGTCCGAACTTTCTCATCTAACCTTGGTATCAGGTGTCTGAGACAGGGAAGAAGACTATATTTCTCTCCTTGTTAATATTCCATGATAACTGGGATAAAGGAAGACAAAACATTTAAAACTGAAATGGAGCATATTCTAACACATAGTACTTATGAGAAAAGTAAAATACAGTACCCCCTGTCCATGCAACCATATATCAAATTAAATACACATCAAAACTGCAAATGTAAATTTTTATTTTTAGCAGAACTTCCTGTTTTTCTTTTCTAAAGATTTAGAAAAAAGCTTTTCAAAAGAATCTTATTTTTGGAATTGTCTCTCCTTTATTGAAATTTATATTGTTGAGTTCTCTCTCTCTCTCTCTCTCTCTCTCTCTCTCTCTGTCTCTCTCTGTCTCTGTCTCTCTCTCTGTCTGTCTCTCTCTCTCTCTGTATCTCTTTCTCTCGCTATAACTTCTAGTATTGTGTAAAAGAGCAGTGCCTCTCCTTTTTACTCTCATTTTTACTGGAAAGCTTCCTATGTTTTCTATTTTAGATATTTACTTTTGAGCAATTTTAAGAATTTCCATTTCAGGACTGTGCCTTTTAGAGATTTTAATATAAATAAGTTCTGCCTTTTGTAAGAAATAATTTTCTTTGTTAATTACAACCCAGTGGTTTGGGTGTATAAATTTATAATTCAAATTATTATTTTCCTAATGTTAAATGATTCCCTTTTTAAGTATAGTTTTCTTTTTTTTAGGGTATTGATTTCTTCAGTCATACTGCTGACTCTTTTTTCATGATTTTCCTGCAACATTCTTATTTCTCTTCCCAATTTTTCTTCCACTTCCCTTATTTGGTTTTGAAAGTCCTTCTTCAGCTCATCCCTAGCTTT
>CM053585.1:453335605-453354629 GCA_028646515.1 Pseudochirops corinnae | reverse complement strand
AGACAGAGGGCACAAGATCAATTTAATAGGAAGGAATGATATTTTAAAAAGTGAAATTGGGAGGTGGGAGAGGAATAGAATGAGAGGAGACAGGGAGAGACAGAATGGGGTTAATTATCTCATATAGAAGAGGCAAGGGATAACTGTTACAATGGAGGGGAAGAACAGGAAGGCAAAAGGGAATGGGTCAACCTTACTCTCATTGAATTTGGCTTAGGGAACAAATGAAATACACTCAGAATTGGGTATCTTGCCCTACAGGAGAGTAAAGGGGATGGAGATGAGAGGGGGGTGATGGAGGGGAGGTCAGTTTTGAAGGGAAGGTTGTTAAAAGCACACACTTCTGTTAAGAGGTTGGGTCAAAGTAGAGAATAGAACAAGTGGGGGAAAGGATAGGAAGGAGGGAAATACAATCAGTCTTTCACAATATGTCCATTGTGGAGATGTTCTACATAACTACACATATATAGGCTGTATTGAATTGCTTGTATTTCCAGTGGGGGTGGGTAATGAGGGATGTAGGGAAAGAATCTAGACTTTAAAGTTCTAAAATAAAGTGTTTTTATATATATATATATATATATATATATATATATATATATGTATATATATAATCATTATTTACATGCAACTGGGAATTAAGATATACTGGCACTGGGGTAAGGAGATTCATATTCCTCCACCAGAAAATCAGAGGAGTGATGGGGGAGGATATAGGTCAGATCAGATTCAGGGAGGGGGTAAAGATGGGATCTTTGTTTTGGGGTGGTGCATAGGAGAAAGATGGGGAGAAAATTTGTAACTCAAAATCTTGTGGAAATCAATGATGCAAATTAAAAATAAACAAAGAAAAAAAAGCCCTCTCAGAACATTAAAAAAAAAAAAAGAATTATTCTCTTTATTGAGTTTTTGAAATTTCTTTTCCATGTGGCAAATTTAGATTTTTAAGGCATTCTCCTCATTGTCCTTTTAAGCCTCTTTTGCTATTTGAGTTGATCTATTTTTTTAAAGGTGTTATTTCCTTCAGTATTTTTTTGGTCTCCTTTAGGTGGCTGTTGACTTGCTTTTCATGATTTTCTTGCATCAGTCCCAGTTCTCTTCCCATTTTTGACTCCACTTCTCTTACTTGGTTTTCAAAATCCTTCTTGAACTCCTCCATGGCCTGCAACCAGCACATATTTTTCTTGGAAGCTTTTGATGCAGGAGTTTTAACTTTGTTGTATTTTTCTGGTTCCATGTTTTGATCCTTTTTGTCCCCCCGGGGAAGGATTCTATGGTCTGATTTTGCTCCCTCTGCTTGCTCATCTTGCCACCCAGTTACTTGACTTTTGAGCTCCTTGCCACAATAGAACTCTTTCCAGAGTGGAGAGCTTTTTCCCAAATTGCTGGGGTCTGAGGAGGGTGCCCTCTCTACAGCCACCACAAACTCTGTCACCCTAGTGTTTCTCACCACAGGACCACCACCCAAGACAATGACCCAGATCCAAGCAGGTGAAAGCAAGACCACTTAATCTCTGAATGGACACTTGTCCCCCTATGATCTGCAGGCCAAAAGTTCCTAAGTCAGCCACAGGGCCACTGTCTGTGTGGCTCCATGAGTGCAGGGGCTGGACCATGCTCTTCTCCACCAGTTCCCACAGAGTTCCCCACTGACCTTTTACTTTCTCTTTTTTATTTATGGGTTGAGAAGTCTGGAAACTGCCACTGTTGCCCTGGGCTTGGCATGGCTCAGGCAGGACTATGCCCAGCTCCCAGTCTGGTGTGATAGACCCTTCCTGTCAGCCTGCCAGCCTGCTTTCAGTGGGAGATTTGTTTCTCTCTGTCACTTTGTAGGTTCCGTAGCTCTAACATTTGTTTAGAGTCATATTTTAGAGATATTGGAGGTGGTTGTAGCAGAAGCTCATGAAATTTCCTGCTTCTACTCCACCATCTTGGCTCTGCTCCTTAGCATGTCATTTCTTAAGGTCTTTTCCATAGGCTTCAGCATTCAGCTCTTCAAAATGTGTCTGGGTGATAGTGGTATAGAAGTGAATACCTTCATAGAAGCAGTCAATCTCAATACTGGCCTAGGTACTGGAAGAGAGGATGTGAATTTGCATGTTCTCAAGCAGTGTGCAGACAGTGGATAGCCCACTTGTCCTCCCAATATCCTTCTTGTGCTTTCAATGAAATGGTTGGCCATGAAGTTGAAAAAATCCTCTGTCATGTTCTGCTCAGTGTACAGAACTTAAGCATGATTGGAGATATGAATAAGAAATGGCCAGACTATGTGGGTAGTTCAAGGAAGAACTATGAACTTCATTTAATGATTCTTTGAACAAGGGTTTCATAGATCAAAGAGACAAAGATTCAAGTGCTCTTATTATAATCTTAGTCTGTCATATCCTGGAATATTCTTGTCATTATCTTAGTCTGTCATATCCTGGAAGGAGCTCAGAATCTGATAAGGCTTTGTTATCTAGGTACCAAAAAGTCTTAGGAAAAGTCATTTAACTCCTATGAACTATGTTCACATAACAAAGGATGCTCTTGAGAGCAGGCTTCAAGGCTGGAAACCAAAGCCCAATCATCAAGGACATCTACATAGGAACTGACTCCCAAGAATCAAATATTTTGTCCTACTACTATCCTCCCCGCCCATATGTGTATCCCTAGACATGGGCTTGACCTCAAAGATTCCATCTTCAATGGTGTGAATGGAGAAATTTTACATGCTGCCTATGAAGTCAAAGATCAAAACATTTCTCTCAGCACAAACTTTTTGTCTAAGCCTTAAGCAATAGCAGCAGCAACTGGCTCACTGATAATTCAGAGCACATTGAGACCAGTGATGATGCCAAAATCTTTGGTGGCCTGACATTGGGGATTATTGAAATAGTCTGGTACTGTGACAGCAGTATTTCTAAAAGTCTTCTCCAGGTAAACTTGAGCAATTTCAGTAAAGAACATAGGAGATGCTTCTTCTGGATAAAACTTTTGATGTATGTTTTGTACGCCACTTGGACCCTAGACTTGCCTGTGTCTTTCACCGCTATGAAAGGCCAGTTCTTCACAATGGACTGTATAAGTATATCATCAAATCTGTAACCAATCAGATCTTTGCCATCAAAAACTTTGCTGGACTAAGTTCATTGCAACTGATTCTTTGCAGTATCACCAATTAAATGTTCTGTGTTGGTGAAAGCTACATAGCTTAGGGTGGCCCTCTTTTCTTAGTCATTAGCAATGGTATCCACTTTCCCATATTGGAAGACTCCTACACAGGAATAAATGGTACCAAGATCATGCCAACAGTGAGTCTCTTTAATGTGATTGCTGAGGGATCAGGGATCAGAGCTGATTTATGTGGAAGAAGAAGGGCTGCTACTGTGTGAGCAGATCATTTTTTGAAACTTTTAAAAAGAAAATTCAATTAACTTGATTTCTATTCAACAACCATTTTAATAACTATCATATATTAGGTTCTGTGTTAGGTACTGAAAGAAGACAAAATTGAAACCATGACATGACCCCGGCCCTCAAAGGAGCTTAAAATCTAATATGGTAAGTCAATCAATTAAATTACAAGTATTTAGTAAGCACATATTATACCCAAGCATTGCACTAGGTGGTAGGGGTACAAAGAAGGAACTGATCCTCACACTCAAGAAGGTAACATTCTAATAGCAAACACAATAGGTGAATAGGCAAGTGTATACAGAATACATGTAGAATAAATATAATTTATTACAAAATAGTAAAAGAGAAGTCTATTTGGGAAGGAGTTCACTGGTAACTGGAGAGAAAAGGAATGACTTCATGGAACAGATGGTGCTTGCAGAGAAGGTAATGAGAAGTTGCAATCTAAGTATCAGAGAAGGCCAGCATAAAGGTGTGGAGCAGAAAGATAGAATCTTTTGTTTAGGAGACAGTAAGTCAGCCAGGTTCCATTATAACAAGTAGAACGGAGAATGATGTTCAATGAGGCTGTTAAAAATTGTTGTTGCTAAATTATAAAGAATATTAAAAGCTAAACCAAGGAGATTATAATTTTAAACTAGAGGCAATATAAATCCACTGGAGTTTACTGAATAGGGGAGTGACATTATCATATATATGATTAAGAAAAAAATTTCTTTGACAACAGATTGGAGGATAGCCTTACATGGGGAAAGACTTGAGGCAGGGAGACCAACTAGAAGGCTGTACAAAAAAAATTGATAATATGATACTTAACTAAGGTAGTGATAACACAAAGAGAAAGAAGGTGTAAACTGTGAGATACTATACAGACACAAACAACAAGATTTGGCAATAAACTGGCTATGTTGTACATTAGAGAATTGGGATTTGAGAACGATGCTGATTATGTACCTGGGAGACCTTTAAGGGAAGTAGATAAGTTTACAAGATAGATGGGCCTGGAAGATGGACTGAGGAGTTGTCTTTTGGACATATATTTTGGAAATGTTCTCTAAGATGTTCAGCTCATCTGCATAGGAGCTGATGAGTTCATTGAAAGAGAGAAATACACTGACTAATATGGAATTATGTTTTGCTTGGCTTCATATGTATAATTTCTTGTATTTTATTTCAAGCCTTTTCAATGTGTGTTACAGAAGGTGGAGGGAGAGAGAAAATTTGGAGCTGATTTTTTTTAAATTAAAAAGCAAGAGGAGAAAAAGGGTAGAATTTCAAGGGGCACTGACTTTTAGAAACTACAGATGACCAACCAGCAAAGAAAAACTGAGAAGGAAAAATTAGAGAAGAACCAGGGAAAGTACTAAAAGTACAAGTAAAAAAAATTAAGTAGAAGAGGGTGATCCAGTGTCAGAAGTGGAGAATAGCTAAAGAAAATCTAAACACATAAGGAAATAAACATTTAAAAACTGTCTTCTATATACCAGGCACTTGTAGAGCACTGTTAAGAGGCAAAAACACAAAAACAAAAAGCAATTCTTGCCTTCAAAGAGCTCACATGCTAATGGGAAAGACAAGAAACAAATAAATATACACAAACATGCTATATATACACAGGGTAAATAAGAAAGAGTTAAAAGAATGAAAACACTCAAATAAAGCAGAATTGTGAAAAGTTTTGTGGAGATGGAATTTCGCTTGAGACTTAAAGTAACCCAAGGAAGCCAGCAGATAGAAAAGGAAAGCATTCCAAGGATAGGGGACAGTCAGAGAAAACATCTGGAGATGGAAAGAATGAAGGAGGAAGGAAGAAAAGACCTTGAAAATATAAATCCCAATGATCACAATTAATATTTGAAGTATAAGAAATGTACTTGTTTATTTCTATATGTCTTCAGCTTTGCTGTGTATGCTATAATACTGTGTCTCAGAATGTGATGAAATCATTAACTAGGATTGTAGACACAGTTTTGGAACGCACCTGAAAGAGGATTAGTCTAACACCTTGATTTTTTAGATGGGGAACCTGCTTTTCAGAGCACTGACTTGGCTTGTCTTGGATCAGAGAGCTGCCAAGGGACAAAATAAACACATGAATTCAGTTTCTCTGACATCCAGTCCAATACTCTACACTCTATCTCACCACTTCTCCCGACAGCCTAGAATATGAATTTGTTCATGGATCTCATATCTCATTTCATTTCATTTTTCTTTTTCATTTTGGCACTTCAGCTTGAATAGACATCAATATTCTGGATTTTTATTTTCCAAATTCTTTTAGAAATTGCTATGATAAGTGTAAACAAAAAGAGGATCTGGACCACTATGAGCACTACAACTTTCCTGCCCACCTGTCATCATCCAAACTTCATGATTTCGGAAGGTTTTAGAGTACAACTGATATGTAATGTACAGATTTTATGCTGTACCAAAAATTGAGAGAGAAATTACCTTCAGTTACACTTAGTATCTATGAATATTAGCTTTGTTTGCTGGAGCCAGAGCTCTTAGTATCTCCCATGCATACAAGTAACGAGGGGGAAAACCATTTAAGAACATCATAGCAACCAAAATTAATTATGCCAGAAGTAAGTTATTAAAACTATTTGTAATTACTACTGAGGAATTACAATTTGAGGACTTCAAATAGCTTCCCTGTCAAGAGTGATTGAATCATATATATATACATATACCTACATATGTATATAAATCATTACATCCTCTTGAAGACAGGAAATTAAACTCTTTAAAACTAGTGACATAATTAAACCTCACAATTTAGAAATGTCCGTGCCTTTAGGTAGACAGATGTCATGAAGTTATAGCAACTAACATTTTACTACATATTATGTTAACATAGATATACTTAAGTGATATTTTAACACTGTCCTCTAATCTAGCATACTACCTTTAATACCATAAATGGTTGGAGCACAAACCTTCTCACATGACACATTGGAAAATGTATTCAAAGGAGTAGTGTGAATTCTTGATCATTAAGTTTAAATTTAAATGTTCAAATCAAAATATTAATTCATATTCTCTTATATCCCCTCAGGCCTTAACATGAACTGGGAATGAGATTAATATTTCTCTTCAATAATTCTTGTCATCAAGAAAAAAAAAAGATATCTGATTTGAAAGTAACTTAGATTCTCCTAGAAAATATTCACAGAATTATTGGTCATTCAGAAATCATGTTTCCATTTGCAAAACTGAAATGTGTATGATTAAAGTATCATATTTTTCTTTGGGGGTATAAAAATGTACCTTTTATGAAATCAGTTTCATAAATGGGATTTCTTCATCTATCACTTTCCCACGCTAGATAATCAACATGTTTGGGATAACCATGAATGGGAAATTATTACATGCTGGCAAATACTTGATATAAAGAATACAAATACTTATTTGAAAATAAATTTTAAAATGATTTTAATAGGAATGAACTTTTGATAAGAATTAGATTCCTATGTTCAAAAATATATAGCTGAATAATCTATCAAAGTTTATTTCTTCCCTTCAAAGAGCTTTAACTTTTTAGCTATATCGGATCTCTTTCTAGCAAGAAAAAAAAAAAGAGGTATTTGACCTTTTTGGTTAAAAAAAAACAGGTGTATTTACTTCCTTGTTTTGTAATCACAGTAAACATAGAAGTGAAGTAAAATGATCATATTTTTAAATTAGTAAATTTCAAGAGGGGAGAAAGATTTAGACTATCATTGGGCCCAAAGAAGGGAAAAAAATAGAAAATAAAGAAGAGTTATATAACGAAATGTTGAGGTAGGAGAGATGTAAAAGGAGAAGAGTGGTGAGAAAAAGTACCTTCTATCACTTGGTCAGTTCACTTGCTCTTTTTCCTTAGTCTCATGAGTTCAAATCTAGCATGTTCTATCTACACTTGAATTAATACTTCCATTTATACTTCAGTTGTTAATTATAATGATTTGGTATTTATACTCTTAAGAAGCCTTCCTCCCTCCTTCCTTCATTCTTCTGTTCCTTCTTCCCTCTGTTTCTCCTTTGTCTTTCCTGTTGCTGCAGTAATATTTTGCCACTCACTAATCAATCAGTTAATGAATCAATAAACATTTATTATGTGCCTATTTTGGGCAAAGGACTTTCTGGACACTGAAAATATGAAGAACAAAATGAAACATTTCCTACTTGTGTTTGCTTGAAGTATAGAATTACATTTGGTAGCAAGAACGGGGGAAGAGAGAGAGATTTGAAACACTGAATTAGACCATGGTACAAAAAAATAACCATAAGAATTTCAGGGTTATCAGCATTGCTAAAACACTTCTCTTGACTTATCCTAGTCAGTCAGGAAGTCTAATTACCCAAAACATAAAGATAAAGCAAAGCATCTGATTTTTGAGTCACCGATTAAGACCTCTTGCATATAAAATATTTGATTTTGAAATTGGTTCCCAGAAGCAAAAAAAAAACCAAAAACCAAAAAACATGGCAAAAGATTTTTAGAAATACATGGGTAAATAACTTTTAAACAAACATCAAAGGTGGAAAGAGTTATGTTCTATAGATCAGTGCTAAAACTGTGTGGAAGGAGTGTAGGTATGTTGAAGCAAATTTAAAAGACCTTGTAATTATGTAAAAAGATTGTATTGATAGATCCTGTATGGCTCAGGACCAAAATATTATAGACAGGATTTAAATCAAGTCAGTTGAAGTGAATATAAACAATAGAGGCTTTGGTAGGGTTTTGGGAAAGCTTTTTTCATTTGGACAAAAAGAGAATAAGAGAATAAACATGTGTGTATACACATGTGTGTGTGCATGTGTATGTGTGTGGATATAGATATATAGATACAGATACAGATACAAATAGAGACACAGATAGAGATACAGATAGATATATAATTTGCCTGCTCATTCTGAGTTGACTGAGAGGCACTTATGTAGTTCAACATAAATGCAACAAGTTTTTTTAAAAGTACTTGATATGTACTAGGTTTTATCAAGCTTAATCAGTGTCCATTCCTAGATCTCAAGGAGCTTATATAATAATCAATTACATTTTATGGAGAGTTTTTTTAACCTAAAAAGTCAACTTACACAGTTGAGATCCTACAGTAGACTCCTATTTCCTTGTCTCCCTCTTGGTGACCCCCCATCTTTCTTAGGTACTCTTTGAACTTCTGGCCTCTACCCTTCCTCATCTAGCAGGTGGTACGGGTTTGAGTAGTATTTAGAACCTTTTTAAAGTTGCAGTTCTTATAGTAACAACCATGTCATGAGATATTTTTCATATGTTTTTCCCTAGAAATTCTTGGCACCTGAAATCTGAAGGTGAAAACAGGGAATATCATATCCAAATCTCAATGTGCCATGCCGTTAGGCTATATATATGTGCATATATTCATGCATATACACATATGTGTGCATATTTATTTCAGTATAGATGATTGGCTTTGTGTATTGGGAAAATGAAAATACTTTACCATCATTCTTCATGTGTGTTAATTTTAATTGCAGACATAACTCTGGGATGTCTATTGAAATGGAACTAATTTTCCAAACTTCTGAAAGAGCATCATTCACTATTTCAGCTTTGCTCATGCCATAATTTTATATAAAACTGCCATTAAAAATATTTTAAGCTCCCCAAAGGAGTCATGACAGGAGGACAGATATTTAAGGAAATATTTAAGTTTCGATATGAGTATCTAGAATTTGATCACAGGTGTCATGGACCCTGTGGAAACAGCACTTTACATTACACACTAATTGCAATTACTTGTGTAAAACTCTATAGGCTAAAAATTGAAAGGAGTAATCACAGAGAATGGATTTTGATTTTTAAACATTTAAGTCGAATATCTTTGACCGACTGACACTTTAATGCTTAAGTTTATCCTTCTGTATTTAAGTTATTTCAATTGGGTATTAATTGGTAGCTGCTGAACAGTGATTATTCTTAATTCATGTGATCATTTGGATTTGTAGGTATCGGTTACTTTAGTGACATGGTAACATAGTGGCTGGCAGCTTTTGACCTGATTCTAAATGTCCATGGAGTCTGGTTTGGCTTCTACCATAGTCCTGCTTGTTCTTTGACTTTAACATTAAGAGTTCATGGAAAGTGTAGCAACTTTAAAACTCTGAGAGCTTATATTTCAACATAACTGTTCCCAGTTAAATTTGTTGGGATTGTTGCAATCCTATTTGTTTTGGAAAAAAAATAGCATATTTATCACATTGTGAAAGAAAATGTTAGAATCTGACCTATTTGTATAGTAAAATAATATTGAGGAACAGATGATCAACTTGGCAATATACACTAAAGAACATATGCCAAAAATTCCCCCATGAACCATTCACCATTTTCATACCCCATTCCATAATAATTGTGAAAGACATGAACGCAAGCTTGCCATGATAACTAGTAGCAGTCTATGTTTTATTAAATTTATTAGAAGGAAGTCAAATCAGAATCTTAGCATATCACTCCTTAAAGTTAGTTATTATCTCCTTGTAAGTATCATATATGTAAGAATGATGTGACATTCTTAAATGAGGAGGGAGATAAATTACAGATATCCTTAGATGGGTCTCACAGTCCTGAAATTACTTGTCTCCTTATTAGTCTTTTCAAAATCTCAATTTCCTCATCTGTGAATTAGGAGTTGTAATGTAGCCCCTAGCAATGCTGTACCATTATTTCTAAACATATATGAAAGCATTTTGCAAATAATTATCAGGATTCATGTGCAGTAGGTAATGTTATTGTTACTTTTTTAGATTTTTTTGTAATTTTATGTTTTGTTATAGACTCCAGCACCTTGGGAAAGTGAAACTCACTAGTTTTCAGTTCTTGACATATGCTAGAGAATTCTTCTTAACAATAGAAGACATGTTTGACATTTAACAGCATTATATTACAATGGCCATTTGTAATGACAGGTTATATGCTTTGGCCACCAACTTCCCAATTTCATCCTTGAATTCATTCAAAACTCTCAGGAAGATGCCATCTGGTCCTGGTGATTTAGTTATATTTATTTTGTTCATCAGATCAAGTACATTCTAAATACAGACCACTATTACCTCTAGCACTTTAAACTTTTCTAATATAGGGGAAAATTGGAGAATGATGTTTTTAATACTCCCCTTATTAAATACTGGAGTAAAATATTCAATTTTTCTTACTAGAGACATCCTTTTATTTCATCCTTAACAAATCCTTTGCCCTACAACCATCAAAGTATCTTACTGGGTATATAGCTATCTTTTCTCTTTAATATTTTTAAGTAATTTAGAAATAATTTTCAATTCATATTTTATTTATCATGAAAGTACATTTAAATATTCTAAATAATGTGTTATGTGATAACCTGTTATACTTACCCTGTGGATATCCTTGGACTATTCACTTGGGCTATTCTTATTTTAAAAATTACTCCCTTCCCTTTCACATTTTATAACTGTCAGTTAGCCCCTAGGCTTCAACCCAGTAATTCTGAAAATTGTATATTATTCCTCAGCCAGTAATAAGGCATTTTAAAGTGTCTTTCAATTTTCTTAGGGGTTATTGACTTTGAAATGCTACCTTTATATTTGTTTTCTACATTTTGTTGTAACTTCCCTTTCTGCAATGTAGTACTTGTGACAGATTTCTTAGTTTTCACCTTTTCCAAATGAAGTGGAGTTGAATTGTCTTCTAATCATAGTTACATAAAAGTTTATCCGCAACTTCTTTCTGGACAGGTCTCTGTTCATTAGTTTGTATCAATTACAGTTCTATTTCTCTTGCTTATGGGATCTTTAATGCTTTATTCTAGGAAATAGCAATTTGTCCTCTCTGAAAACATTACTTCCACTTCTCATTCAAATAGAGCATTCTGCCAATCTATACTTGGGTGATTACAATGTTCCTTTATTATTGCTTGACATAATAATGAAGCTCCTGTTATCTCATTTAATATTCTCATCTTCATCATACTAATCAGGATAGTTCTATATCTAGTTTTATTTGTTAGTTTCTCAACACCATCTAGAGATGGAAAGTTGAAATGTTATACATACTTTATACAATGTAATTATATCACATATATTTCATATGACATTTATATTTTACATATATGTATATGACATTTATATGAATCATTATAGGCATCCATGTGTATCTTGTGTATGTATATTAACTGCTAGATTTCTGTAATGACAATTGCCTTAACAACTTTAAATATTGCTGGGTATTC
Source organism: Pseudochirops corinnae (assembly GCA_028646515.1). Classification (NCBI taxonomy): domain Eukaryota; kingdom Metazoa; phylum Chordata; class Mammalia; order Diprotodontia; family Pseudocheiridae; genus Pseudochirops; species Pseudochirops corinnae. Next base: position 453,343,005 of record CM053585.1, on the reverse strand, counting down.
TGCTCTACCAACTTTGTTATTAATTAATTTGGCCTCTAGCACTACCACTCAAGTACTTGTATAAACTGGATTGGCTTTTCTTTTCCTGTACATAGCTGATGTCCTGGTGGCTATTATGCTGACTGTTGCATAGAGTTCTCTTAGGCATTCTAACAGGGTGTTCCTTCTTGTTGCTGCTGCTGGTACCACCACCACCACCATCACCATAATCCCCACCATCACACTATCATCTATATAGTGTTTTTAAGTTTCAGTGAGTTTTACATATATTATCTTATGTGACAGTTAGATTCTCCTACATTTATTGACTTTCTTTAATGCTTTGAAGATAAATGAGAGGTAGAAGTAAAAGCTTATGTTGGACTTTTCTCTGTACCTTTCATCTACCATTAATTCTTCTCATTGCCCTCAGTTGTTAGAAAGAATTAGTGACTGATCATAATGCGAATGTAATGCTTAGGAGCTGGAGAAAATCTGAGAGAAGAGAACAAGAGAATAGGCAGAGATTGTTACTTTGTGCTGCCATTATGGGGTTATAGTAGAGTATGCAGTGAATGACTTAAGAAGAGTGATAGTAGATATAGATAACCTGGCTTTTAGAGCCATGAGAGCAGCTTTAGCTTTTAGTTTTGTTTTCTTTTTTAGTGTAGTTAAAATCCAGAAGTAAATCTGATGCTCATAAAGAGTGTAGCTGGAACATTGTGATTCCCTGGGGTGTTCTCTAACATTGGCATTTCTCTCTGTCTTTTCCACTTTAACAAATCTTGGGAAAGTGACCAGGGAAACATGCTATGCCTATATTTTTGGACTCCTGAACAACTTGTATTCTATGGTTACTTTTTCTATCTCCATTTTGACTGAATATCAACCATGCACTAGAAGTTGAATCTTAGAAATTCAAAGCTTAATCTCATGAACAGCATCCTTATGTTGCATCTTTGCCCCAATAAAGTCCCAGATATAAAACACAATGGATTCTGTAGCTGTCTAGGTCAACAACTCATTGTACCCAAAATTTCAACAATATTTTCAAATGAAATTGTTTCCCTTAGAGATTTCACTTTAAGAGATTCCATTGAAGTTATGAATGAGGTGACAGAAATAAGTCGTAAAGTATTTTACTCAGAAATAGAACACATTTAAGAGTCTTGGATTCTAAAGTCTTTTTCTATTCAAGCTATGCACAACTTAGAAATAAACTCCCTTGCTCTTCAACATAAGGTTGTAAGTACCTTTTTGATGGATGTTGATTTATAGAGTCTATATTAGGCACATTTCTTACTTATAATGATGCCATCCCATCTCAGTGAAAATTCATATGTAAGAGAAATCATAGGATCATCCACTAGCATAGAGAATAAAAGATTGTATAAAGATCTGATAATAAGATTCTATAAAGAACTGATAAAAGATCATACAAAGATCTAATAAAAGATTATATTGCTTAACTTTGAGCCAAATATTGATCTCAGGTTGTTGTTTTTTAAAGGATAATCAACTATTTCATTAAATTATTGGAGGAGAAAAAAATTATGGGAGGAGAAATATAATTTTTCATAATGTTGAATTGATTGTATGAAATCATATAATAATATAGCCATTTACCATCTTAAAGGAGGAGAGATGGATCGGTTGAATCTTTGTCAACTCTCACATCTTAAAGGATCTTTATTTCTTTACCAGCATCAGTGACTAAAGATTGTCAGAGTTCAGTGACAGAGGGAAAGGTCAATATATCTAATAATGTATTGGAAGCAAATGAAAGAGTTGTTCTTTATGGTTCCTATCATTACAATTAGCTTTAACGCATTCTGCATTGTTTTTGAGGAATAATTATATATTTTTTTAAAATTAACTTTTGTTTATTTTTAGTTTAAATAATTCATTTCCACAAGATTTTGAGTTACAAATTTTCTCTCCACCTTTCATCCACCTACCACCCCAAAACCTTGATCCCACTGTATAGCCCCTCCCCCAATCTGTCTCTCCTATATCCTCCCCCATCACCTTTCTGACTTTCTGTTAGGGCAAGATGGATCTCCCTCCCATTGCCTGTATATCTTATTACCCAGTTGCATGTAAATAATAATGATAATAAAAATAATTATATATGTATATATTTTAAACATTTGATTTTAAAACTTTAAATTTTAGATTCTTTCCCTTCCTCCCTTGTCACCCAGCTTGTCAGGAAAGACAAGCAATTCAATACAGGCTGTATATGTGTAGTTATGCAAAGCATCTCCACAATGGACATATTGTGAAAGACAGACTATATATATCCCTCGATCCTATCCCATCCCCCTCTTGTTCTATTCTCTACTTTATCCCTGTCCATTTACAAAAGTGTGTGCTTCTAACTACCTTATCCCCACAACCTGCCCTCGCCTCTGCCATGCTCCCTCTCATCCCCTTCTTCCCTACTCTCTTGTAGGGAAAGATACCCAATTTAGAATGTATGTCATTCTCTCACTAAGCCAAATTCAAGGACAGTAAGGTTGACCTTTTGCCTTTACAGAAGTGTGTGCTTGTAACACACATGTAAATAGTTCAACTTTGATAGGTTCCTTATGATTTCTTTTCCATGTTTACCTTCTAATGCTTCTTGTATTTGAATGTCAAATTTTCTATTCAGTTGTGGTTTTTTCATCAAGAATGCTTGGAAGTCCTCCACCTCACTGAATGATCATATTTTCCCCTGGAGCATTATACTTAATCCTTCTGGGTAGGTGATTCTTGGTTTTAATCCTAGTTCCCTTGATCTCTGGAATGTCATATTCCAGGCCCTTTAATCCCTTAAAGTAGAAGCTGCTAGATCCTGTGTTATCCTGATTGTGTTTCCACAGTATTCAAATTGTTTCTTCTTGGAAGCTAATAATATTTTCTCCTTGATCTGGGAACTCTGGAACCTGGCTATAACATTCCTAGGAATTTTCTTTTGAGGATCTTTTTAAATAGATGATTGGTGAATTCTTTGAAGTTATATTTTGCTGTCTGGTTCTAAAATATCAGGGAAATTTTCCTTGATAATTTCTTGAAGGATGCTTTTTAGGTTCTTTTTTTGATCATGGCTTTCAGGTAGTCCAATAATTTTTAAATTGTCTCTCTTGGATCTATTTTCTAGGTCAGTGGTTTATTCAGTGAGATATTTCACATTGCCTTCTATTTTTTCATTTGTTTGAAACTGTTTAATAGTATCTTGATTTCTCATAACGTCATTTGCTTCCATTTGCTCCACTCTAATTCTGAAGGAATTATTCTCTTCAGTGAGCTTTTGAGATTGTTTTTTCCATCTGGCATACATAGACAAAGGATCAATTGAATAGAAAGGAATGCTATTTTAAAAAGTGAAATTGAGAGGTGGGAGAGGAATAGAATGAGAGACAACATGAAGAGACAGAATGGGGTTATCATCTCATATAGAAGAGGGAAGAGATAACTGTTACAATGGAGGGGAAGAACAGGAAGGCAAAAGAGAATGGACCAGCCTTATTCTCATTCAATTTGCGTTAGGGAAGGAACAACATGCACTCTAAATTGGTTATCTGGCCCTAGAGGAGAGTAGGGGGAAAGGGGATGAGAGGGGAAATGATGGAGGGGTGGGCAGGTTGGGGGGGAGGGTTGTTAGAAGCACACCCTTCTCTAAAGGGACAGAGGGACGAAGTAGAGAATATAACAAGTGGGAGGCAGAATCAGAAGGAAAGAAATATTGTCTGTCTTACACAATATGTCCATTGTAGAGATGTTCTGTATAACTACACATGTACTACCTGTATGGAATTACTTGTCTTTCCAGTGGGGGTGGGTGATGAGGTTCCGAGGAATGAAAAGAATCTAGAATTTAAAGTTCTATAATCAAATGTTTATATATATGCATATTATATAATTATATTTTTTTATAATTATATATACATACATATATACCTATACACACATATGTATATATATACATATATATATATAATTATAAAATTGTTATTTACATGCAACTGGGTAATAACATATACAGGCACTGAGGTAGAAAGATCCATACTGCCCTACTGGGAAGTCAGAGGGGTGATGGGGGAGGATATAGGAGAGAGCAGATTGGGGGAGGTTATATACAGTGTGATCACTGTTTTTGGGTGGGGAGTAGGGGAAAGACGGGGAGAAAATTTGTAACTCAAAATCTGGTGGAAATGAATAATGTCACCTAAAAAAAACCAGAAGTTAATAACAAAAAGATTATTAGCAACTTGAAAAAAAAAAAGTGGAGTTGTAAATCTCCCTGTTACCTCTTGCATTAAAACTTGACTAGCCAGGATTATAGTGGCCAAAGCTACTCTATTTCCTCTCATCAGAGCATCGTATCCAATATTCTATTGACAAATTGAAGAAAATGATCCCCTTTACCTCTCAAGTTTCCTGCCCACTTGCTTCATTTCTATTAGATGATAGCTTCCTGTCCCATCTGTTTATTCATGTTTCTGCTTGAGTGACACTGTTATGGTCCTCCAGGTATGTTAAGGAGAAGACAATCTTACTATGCTGTATTTAATGGATATAATATCTGCAAAGTACTATGAGCTTTTCTGGTTGAAAAGCACGATATAAATGCAAAGTCTTATTGTTATTACTGTATAAATATTCAATGGTTAACAAATATTTTCTAACTTTCCCTCTTCCCTCAGTGAAGCAGCTATTATTAATGGCCTGTGAACTGATTAAACTGCCACTATTCTAGGTGGCAGATTAGATAACTGTATTAAAACTATATCACCTAGTAAGATTCTGGCCATAGTCTTTAAATAAGAGGGATTCTTAGAACTAGGGATAAAGCAAAAAGATAAACATATTGCTACTACTAACATGCTTACACACATATGTATATTGTATTGTGTATGTACACATGTCTGTGTATATACATTTATACCTATAAACATGCATACATATGTAGATATACATATATTTACATATATGTGTATGCATGTGTGTATATATACATGTAAAATCTGGTGAAGAATCTGAGGTCCAGAGAGGTTAATAAGATTACACAGTAAGAGTCACAGGCAGAGTATGAAGCCACGTTTTTCTGACTTTGAATCCAGAGCTATTCTATACTTGCTTATATTATTAGATTTTTGCATGAATTAACTGGTTCTTTTATTAGTAATCTTTATTTTGCTTTACCTGAGGAATCACATATTTATAATGTCACGCTATTTGAAATCTTTGTGAGAAAGGAGCTATACATGTTCAAAGCATTATTGTATCCAGTTTTTTCTTCATGGATCGACAGGAAACAACCCCTTCTTTTCCAGCACCAAATTATGGATGTGAGAAAATTCTCTGATATTCTATTATCAAGGTGCCTGAATTCCAAAATGGAATGGTTTGGGTGAAGTTTATCCTCTCAACTGGTGACAACCCAGAAAAAGCTTTAAATATGTTAAAATTGGATTATCAACAATGAAATCCCTTTTCTCCATTCAGCTTTATCAGGTTCCAAAACAAGGTTGCATAGTTGATGGAATGTGTAAAGACATGGTCAGGTACATATTTTCTTTTCTGTCACAAGAAAAACTCTCTAGCCTCCTCATCAACTGATGCAACTCTATTTCCATTAGCATTTACAACAATCTACTCTCACTTTTAAAACACAATGTAAGGCACAGTGTTATCTCCTTCCTCTAAATATCATGACTTTATTCACATGTGACTAAACACATCACCTACTGAATGTGTCAGGTGGAAAAAGCTCAATTCACAAAGTGGTATACTATTACTGGGTGGAATTAAGACACACTGCCATCAGGAAGAAGTACTTTTGGGTATAAGCAAGGTTTAAAACTATAACTGTATTTATTGGCTATGCAAGGTCAAGACAAAAGATTTTTTAAAATATAAAAATAGCCTCTCTATAGGTTTGGAAGATCTACATGACAAAAAAAACCCCTTTCAAATAAATATCTTAAAATAAGGTAATATATATGTGTGTGTGTGTGTGTGTGTGTGTATATATATATATATATATATATATATATGATGAAAATTTTAAATAAAGATGAACATTTTTAAATGATCATAAATTGGGTTTATGTCTCCTGGTGTGTTGAAATTAATGCATTGGCTATATAAAATATTTTAAGTTCTGATTTGTAGCTTGAAAATAATTTGAATTAAAAATATTTATTATTATAATCATTCTGCCCTCATTTAGAGGGGAAATTCTGAATTCTTTTATAAAAGTTGAGTTGCTTTAAAAAAATCTTTAATAACGCTTTTCCCCACCCCCAACTATATATCAAGGAGAGGGTAATACCTGAACTATTCTAAAAATTATTGGATCATTGCTTTGATTTCTTAATGATTTATGACTTCTGAATTATGAGAAAACAAGTATGCCATGAAAGCAAATGCTAATTTAATATTATTTGATAATGAATGTCTTAAATTTGGCCTTCATAAAGAAACTTCTACTTTGTTGCATTAGATTTCTTAAATGTACATGGAAACAACCATATTAGCTATTTTTGAACATATGAGACATAAGACATTGATCTGGAAAATCTATCAACAAGATGTTGTAATCTTTCAAAGATGTTTTCTGTTGGGTGAAAGAATGATTTTTCCAATTATATAAGCACTCAAAGCTTTGCTATTTATTTACAAAATTTCTACATCTTTACCATGTTTCATTCATTTTGTTGTTACAAAACCTCATTGAAGGAAGAAATTTAATATACAACTTGGTATCATTCAGATATTCTAAAACATCTCAATTATTCTTTCCATATACCCAAACTTGATTTCTTTGAAATAGAGAAAATAAACATTGAGAAAAGATCAAAGTTACCATTAAAAAAGACTAGCACCTCACAGAAGAGGGAGGAAAACCCATATGTACAAAAATATTTATTGCACCTCTCCTTGTTGTGGCAAAAAACTGGAACCTAAGGGGATGCCCATCAATTGGGGAATAGCTAAACAAGTTGTGGTTATGAATGTAATGGAATACTATTATGGTATAAGAAATGGGGAGGAGATGGACTTCATATTTACCAGGAGAAGCTTATATAAACTGATGCTAAGTGAAAAGAGCAGAACCAGGAGAAATGTGTACACAATCACAGACACATCATATGTGTGATGATGAATCCTGATAAACTGGACTCTTCTCAGCAATGCATGGCTATAAGACAACTCTACAAGTCTCAGGATGGAAGGAGATACCTACATTCAGAGAAAGATCTAGAAAGAACAGAGTTTAAATGGAGACTGAAGCAACCTACATGCTATTGCTGTTTTCCATGTTTGGTTTTGTTTTCTTTTTCCCACTGTTCACTCCATTGGTTACAACCCTTCTATACAACCAGACTAATATCCAATGTGAAAGTATTTGAAGATTCTATACTTGACTG
>CM053585.1:453310971-453335105 GCA_028646515.1 Pseudochirops corinnae | reverse complement strand
GAAAGATCTAGAAAGAACAGAGTTTAAATGGAGACTGAAGCAACCTACATGCTATTGCTGTTTTCCATGTTTGGTTTTGTTTTCTTTTTCCCACTGTTCACTCCATTGGTTACAACCCTTCTATACAACCAGACTAATATCCAATGTGAAAGTATTTGAAGATTCTATACTTGACTGCATACTGCCATGGGTGGGTGGGTGGGGACAAGGGTGGGAGAAAATTTGAATCTGAAGGGACTCTGGAACTGAATCTTGTAAACTAAAAGTAAATAAACAAATCAAAATGAAAGAAAAAAAAAGACTAGCACCTTAATCGTCTTCCTAATGAGTTTGCAAGTGAATTCACAGATTAATGATAAAATTTTCATTTTTCCAGGCATTTGTCTGGGTGAAGAAAAAAAAAATCTTTAGAGAAAGATTGGATTGTTATGAGACTAAGGCAAGATGGCAGAGTAAAGGCAGGGACTCACTAGAGCTTTCCCAAATACTCTTCCAAACAATGTTAAAATTATGCCAAAAATGAATTATGAAGTGAAATAGTCAACAAAAGGATGGAGGGAAACAATTTTCCAGCTGAAGAAAACTTAGAAGTTTGCAAAAGAAAGTATTTCTCACTGGGGTGAGAGAGGAGTACACACTATCAAAGGCTGCATTGGCATAGGCTATACCTCAGTAAACTAGCAGCTGGTATTGGTGGTGACTGAATTAGTTTCAGTGACTTCCAGAACTCTCAGTCTACAGAGAGGAAGGTGTTTGGAAAACTGATGACAAGGAGATTATACAAGAGAGGAAGGTGTTTGGAAAACTGGTGAGAAGGAGATTGTATAAGGACCTTTGCTGGCAATCAGAACAATGTTGCATTGCCTATATGCAAGTTAAGGTCACATTCTAAGGATGCAGAAGGGGACTAGCAGGAACAGATACCATTTTCATACTTCCAGGGTGGAAAAGAGAGTTTGTGGTCACATCACAGCACAAGTCAGAAGAACATTGACCACGCCTATCCTTAGATCATACTACCTTTAATGAACTGATGCCCACAGACCCACAAAAGTAGCTCTGAACACAACAAAACAAAACAAACAAACAAAGAAAACCCTGAAGCTGGGGAAAGTGACCTTCAACCATGGGAACAGAACTGACAATTAACATAAAATTCAAAAGTCAAGAATAGAATGTGGAAAATAGACAAACATAAAAAGAAGAATCTGACCTTAGAAAAGTACTATGGAGACAAATCAGAAGACAATGAGATTAAAGCATTTATATGCAATATCTGAAGAAATGTGAATTGCTTTCAAGCCAGGGAAGAGCTTAAAAAAGACTTTAAAAATCAAAGAAGAGAGGTAGAGAGAAATGGGGAAAGGTAATGAAAGTGATGTGAGAAAGCGTCAACAGCTCCATAAAGGAAGCACAAAAAATACTGAAGAAAATAACACCTTAAAAATAGAATAGACTAAATGTTTAAAGAGGTCCAAAAATCCACTGAAAAGAATTCCTTAAAAAACAGAATTGGACAAATGGAAAAGAGACATAAAAAAATCACTAAAGAAAGTATCTCCTCAAAAAGTAGAATTGGACAAATGAAAAAGGAGATACAAAAGCTAAGTGAAGAAAATAATCCCTTATAAATAAGAATTGGACAAGTGGAAACAACTGACTCCATGAGACATAATGAAACAATAAAAGAAAATCAAAAGAAGGAAAAAAATATAATAAAATGTGAAATATTTCATTAGAAAAAAAAATGACCTGGAAAATAAATTCTGGACAGATAATTTGAGAAACATTTTATTTCTTGAAAGCCATGATCATAAAAGGAGCCTAGACATCATATTTTAAGAAATTTTCAAGGAAAAAGTGGCCTGATATTCTAGAAAGAGATGGTAAAATAAAAATTGAAAGGATCCACAAATCACCTCCTGAAAGAGGTCTAAAAATGTAAGCTTCCAGGTATATTATAGTCTAACTTAGGAGCTCCCAGGACAAGGAGAAAATATTTCAAGCAGCCAGAAAAAAAATAATTTAAATATCACAGAACCATAGCAATGATAACCCAAGATTTGGCAGCTCCTACATTAAAGGATCAGAGGGCTTGGAATTATATTCCAAAGGGCAAAGGAGCTAGAATTACAACCAAGAATCATGTACCCAAGAAGGCTGAGCATACTCCTTCAAGGGGAAAAATGTATGTTTAATGAAATTGGGAACTTTCAAGCATTTCTTATGGAAAGACTATAGCTGAATAGAAAATGTGGCTTTTAAACACAACACTCAAGAGAAGCATATAAAGCTAAAAAGGAAAGAGAAAACCTGAGAGATTCATTAAAAGTAAACTGTTTCCATCCTACATGAGAATATGATACTGGTAACTTGAGAACTTTATTTATTTATTTATATATTTATTAGGGTAATAAGGAGTAAACACAGACACAGGGAATGGGTGTGACTTGACTATCCTGTGATGATGTCCAAAATAAAAATAAAATTAAGGATTGAGAAAAGGGACACATTTGAAGAAAGGGAAGAGACAAGTAGAAGAGGGGGTAAATTTTGTCACCAAAAAAGAAGTGTGAAAGAGTTTTTACAAAAAAATGAAAAAATGGTGTGGTGGCATGAAACATTTTAACCTTACTCTCATCAGAATCTGCTCAAAGAAGTAACAACATATATGCTCACTTGAGTAAAGAAGCCTATCTTACTCTATAAGGAAGAAGAAGGGAAGGGATATAAATAAGAAGCAATCATGATCTTAGACAAAGCAAAAGCAAAGAGTAGATCTAATTAAAAAAGATAAGGAAGGAAACTATGTCTTGCTGAAAGGTACCGTAGAAGGTGAAGTAATATCAATACTAAACATATATGCACCAATGGTGTAGCATCCAAATTCTTAAAGGGAAAGCTAAATGAATTACAGGGAGAAGTAGACATTAAACCATACTAGTTGGAGACATTAATTTGCCCCTTTAGGAACTACATAAATCTAACAAAAATAACCAAATAAAGTTAAGAAAATGAATAGGATTTTAGAAATAGATAAAATAGATTTCTGGACAAAACTGAATGGCAGTAGAAATGAATATACTTTTTTCTCACTGGTACAAGGCACACACACAAAAAAATGACAACATTTTAGGTGGTAAAAATCATCACAACCAAATATAGTAAAGCAGAAGTATTAAACATATAGTTCTCAGATTTAATGCAATAAAATTACATTCTAAAATGGACATGGAAACATGAATTAAAAATTCATTATTAATTAAACAATAAAGTCCTAGTAAGTGAGTAGGTGAAAAAGAAAATAATTAAAAATAAGCAATAATTTCATTAAAGAGAATGACAACAATAAGGCAACATATCAAAATGTATGTGTTGTAATCAAAGAAGTGCTTGGGAAAAAGTCATATCTCTAAACACTTAAGTAATAAAAAAAATAGATAAAGTGTGTTCACATGAATTTGGCATGCAAATGAAAAAAAAAACCTAGAAAAAGAAAGATTAAAAATCCCAGTTAAACACCAAATTAGAAATCCTGACAACAGGGGCAACTAGGTGGTGCAGTGAATAGAGAATGAGCCCTGGAGTGAGGAGGATCTGAACTCAAATTGAAACTCAGATGCTTGACACACTTAATAGTCATGTGACTGTGTGCCAGTCACTTAACCCCAACTACCTTTCCAAAAAAAAAAAAGCAAAAAAAAAATTCTGAAAATAAAAAAAAGGAGATTAAGAAAAATAAAAGTAAGAAATCCAGGTGGTGGAGTCAAGATACCGGCATAGAAGTGGAAAAATCTGGGAGCTCCCACCACAACCACCTCAAATACCTATAAAATATGACTCTAAACAAATTTTAGAGCTCCAGAACCCACAAAATGACAAAGAAACAAAGTTCCTGATGAAGACAGTCCTGTAGGTGGAAAGGAAGGGCTCATCACAACATTCTGAGAGCTAAAACCAGCCCAGCTTGAAACCCTGACTGTAGCCCCAGGGAAGCCAGAGCAAGCTGTAGCTGGAGCACTCAGGAGACTGGATCACCAGCACCTGTGGCAGTTTACAGACTTATTAACCCATAAGAGCCAAGGACAAATTGAAAGATCAGTGGAACTTGGCTAAATTTGAGAGAAAGGAGGGGAGCCAGAAGTCTGACCTCAGGCCAAGAAAGCAGCAGAAGCGGGCACCTCCACATGGCTGCTTCAGAGCTCATGGCCTGCAGATTGCAGGAGAGCCAAGAGATCATTCAGTGGCTAAGTGCTTATGCCTTAACTTGCCTGAATTGTGGCCTTGGGTGGTGGTCCTGAGGTGCAGGACCAGTGAGCCAAAGCTGGTAGGGGCTGTAGGGAAGGCAGCCTTCCAATATCTATGGCAGTGTGAAAATTCCAGCAATTTGGGACAACATTCTCCCCTCTGAAAGCAGAGTTCTACTGAGCCCAGAAATCAAATAATTGATTGGCAACATGAGCAGGCAAAGGAGGCAAAGCAAGCCCAGCAATCCAAATTTAGATTCCTGTTTTGGGGGACAAAAAGGATCAAAGCATGGAACGGGAGGAAGAAAATGCAGTCATAACTTCCACACCAAAAGCTTCCAAGAAAAATGTAAACTTGTTACAAGCCATAGAGGAGTTAAGAAGGATTTTGAAAACCAAATAAGAGAAGTGGAGGAACAATTGGGAAAAGAAATGAGAATGATGCCAGAAAATCATGAAAAGAGAGTTAATAACCTGAGTAAAGAAAGTAACACCTTAAAAGATACATTAACTCAAATGGAAAAAGAGTCCCAAAAAGCCAATAAGGAGAAGAATGCCTTAAAAAGTTGAATTTGCCAGATGGAAAAAGAATCTCAAAAGCTCACTGAAGAGAATAATTCCTTCAGAATTAGAGTGGAGCAAATGGAGGCAAATGACTTTATGAAGAATCAAGATACTATTAAACAGATCCAAACAAATGAAAAAAAAAAGAAGGCAATGTGAAATATCTCACTGAAAAAACCAGTGACCTGGAAAATAGATCCAGGAGAGACAATTTAAAAATTAATGGACTACATGAAAGCCATGATCAGAAAAAGAACTTTTTTCTGAAAAAAATTCTCAAGGAAAATTGCCCATATATTTTAGAACCAGAAGGCAAAATAGAACTTGAAAGAATTCACTAATCACCTCTTGAAAAAGATCCCAGGGATGGCTACGTGGCATAGTGAATAGAGCACTGGCCCAGGAATCAGGAGGACCTGAGTTCAAATCTGGCCTCAAACATTTAACACACACACACACACACACACACAACTAGCCATGTGCCCTTGAGCAAGTCACTTAACCCAAACTGCCCTACCTTTCACCCTCCAAAAAAAAAAAAAAAGAAAAAGATCCCCAAAAGAAAACTCCTAGGAATGTTATAGCCAGGTTCTGGAGTTCCCTGATCAAGGAGAAAATATTAGAAACTGACAAGAAGAAACAATTTGAATACTGTGGAAAAACAATCAGGATAACATACGATCTTGCAGCTTCTACATTAAGGGATCAAAGGGCCTGGAATATAACATTCTGGAGATCTAGGGAACTAGGATTAAAACCAAGAATTATCTACCCAGCAAAACTGAGTATAATGTTCCAGGGGAAAACATGGTCATTCAATGAAGTAGAGAACTTTCAAGCTTTCTTGCTGAAAAAACCAGAACTGAATAGAAAATCTGACATTCAAATATAAGAAGCATGAGAAGGTAAACTTGGAAAAGAATTCACAAGGAACTTATCAAAGTTGAACTATTTACATGCCAACATGGAAAAACGATAATTTTAACTTACGAAACTTTTCTCCATATGAGGATAGTTAAGGGAATATAAACATATACACACACATACATATATACACACACATATACATATGTATATACATACATATATGTCTATATAGTAGGGTATATATGTGTATGAATACATATGTTAGTGTGCGTATATATGCGTACATAGACAGAGGGCACAGGATCAATGGAATAGCATGGGATAATATTTTAAAATGTGAAATTGAGGTTTGGGAGAGGAATAGAATGAGAGGAGACAGGGTGAGACAGAACGGGGTTAATCCTCTCATGTAGAAGAGGCAAAGGATAGCTGTTACAATGGAGTTGAAGAATAGGAAGGCAAAAGGGAATGGGTCAACCTTACCCTCATTGAATTAGTCTTAGGGAAGGAATGACATACATTCTAAATTTGGTATCTTGTCCTACAGGAAAGTAGGTGGGATGGAGATTAGAGGGATGATGATGAAGGGGAGGGCAGGTTGAGGGGGAAGGGTTATTGGAAGCACACACTTCTGTAAAGGGACAGGGACAAAGTAGAGAATAGAACAAATGATAAGTGAGATAAGAAGGAGAAAAATATAGTAAGTCTTTCAAAATATGTCCATTATGGAGATGTTCTGCATAATTACACATGTATGGCCCACGTTGAATTGCTTGTCTTTCCAGTGGAGGTGGGTGATGAGGGAGGAAGGGAAAGAATCTAGAATTTAACGCTCTAAAATCAAATGTTAAAAATAGATGTGTGTGTGTTTTTATATATACATATATGTATATGTATAATTACCATTATTATTTACATGAAACTGGAAAATAAGATATACAGTTACTGGGGTAGGGAGATCCCTCTTGCTCTAACAGAAAGTCAGAGGGGTGATCAGGAAGGATATAGGAGATAGCAGATTGGAGGGGGAGGTATTCAATGGGATCACTGCTTTGGGGTGGTTGGCAGGGAAAAGACAGGGAGAAAATTTGTAACTCAAAATCTCATGGAAATGAATGATGGAAACTAAAAATAAACAAAAGTTAATTCAGGAAAAAAAATAAACTTACTGAATGCATTAAAAAAAAATGAAAAATTCATTGAACTAGTAAGCAAAAATACTATCTGATTTTGTGAAAAAGAAAATATAAATCATTTGTTAATTTGATTCTAAAAGAAGAAAACCAAATTGCCATTATCAAAAATGAAAAGAGTGAATTCTTCCCTAGTTAACATGATATTAAAGCAATTATTGGGGGCATTTTGCCTAATTATATGCCAATTCACCTAACAATCTTAGTAAAATGGATGTGTATTCACAAAACATAAACTCTCTAGATTAAAAAAAGAGGAAAAAATATTAAATATATAGTGGGGGAAAAAATTGAATCAGTTATCAATGAGCTCCCTAAGAAAAAATTGCCAGGACCAGATAAATCCACAAGTGAATTCTACCAAACATTTAAAGGACAATTAATTTCCATGCTATATAAACTCTTTGAAAAAAATAGGTAAAGATGAAAGCTTTCCAATTTGTTTTGATTACACAAATATGATGATAATACCTAGACCAGAAAGAACAAATCAAATAAACAAAATTGTAGATGAATTTCCCTAATGAATATTGATACAAAAATTCAAAATAAAATACTAGCAAGGAGAATACAAGAAAGTATCACAAAGATCAGATAGTGTGACCAAGTGGTTTTTTTGCCAGGAATGCAGGGATAGTTTAATACTAGAAAAACTATCAAAATAATTGACTATGTCAAGAATAAAAACAACAGAAATACTAAGATCATCTCTTTTTCCATCTGGCAAAGTTGACTTTTTAAGGCATTCTTCTCCTCATTGGCTTTTTGGGCCTCTTTTGTCATTTGAGTTAATCTATTTTTAAGGTGTTAATTTCTTCAGTCAGGTTGTTGACTCTCTTTTCATGGTTTTCTTGCATCATTCTTATTTCTCTTCCCAATTTTTCTTCCACTTCTCTAACTTGGTTTTCAAAATCTTTCTTCAGCTGATCTCTAACTTTTTGGCAAACTTCATGTTTCTTGGAAGCTTCTGGTGTGGGAGTTCTGACTCTGTTGTATTCCTCCCTTTCCCTGCTTTGTTCCTTCTTTTCCCCAAAGAAGGAATCTAGGGTTTGATTGCTGTTCTTACTTTGCTTCCTATGCTTATTCATGGTCGCCATTCAATTTTTTTTTTTTAGTTCTGTGCAACTCTGCTTTTCCAGAGGGAACAGCTCTGTCCCAAATCACTGGGGTTTTCTCAGCTGCCGGGGCTTTTAGGAGGCTGCTGAGTCCCTTCCCAGCTCCGGCTCACTGAAAAAAAAAACCTCAGGACCACCACCCAAGACTGCGATCCAGATCCAGGCCACTCAATGCAAGAGCACTTGGCCTCTGAATGATCACTTGACCCCCTGCTGTCTGGAGGCTGGGAGCTCTGAAGCAGCAATGTGGAGGCGGGTGCAGAGCCTCCGCTTTCTGATTCCTTGGCCTGGAGGTGGCTTGGCTGGACCCGCTTTTCCTCCCCGGTTTTTAGCCAAGTCCCACTAACCTGAGGTCTTTTTTCTTATGGCTGGATAATTCTGGATCCTGCCAAAGCTGTTGCAGATCCACTCTCCTGACGCTCTAGCCAGGGCGGGGCTTGGCTTGTCCAGCCGCCCCCAGGGCAAAAACTGCTGTTTCAGGCTGGGCCGGTTTCTTCTCTCAGAGTTGAAATGGTTGCTTTGAGCCGAGCTGCCTTCAGCAAGAAATACATCTGTGTGCGTTTTAGTGCCCTAGAATTTGTTTAGAGTCATATTTTTGGGTATTTGATGTGGTTGTGTCGGAGCTGCGATTTCTTGCTGCTCCTATGCCGCCATCTTGGCTCCATCATCAGATCATCTCAATAAATAAAAGTGTCACAAAATACAACACCCATTTCTATTAAAAACAAGACACATAGGAAAAAAATTTTGAGCTTCCTTAAAATAAGTAACATCTATCTAAACCAGGGTGCATTATCTGTAATGGAGATAAACTAGATGCCTTCAAAATAAGATCAGAAGTGAAACAACTATGCCGCTATCTCGCTATTATGCAATATTACACTAGAAATACTAACTATAGATATGAGAAGAAAAATAAATCAAGTGAATTACATTATACAGTTCAGAAATTTAAAAAAAATCACTCTTCACAGATAATATGATGGAGTACTTAGAGAATAAACTAAATAATCTAGTTGAAATAATTAACAACTTTAGCAATGTTTCAGAATATAAAATAAATGAATAAAAATCATTAGCACATCTATACATTACCAACAAAGTCCAGCAGCAAGAAATAGAAAGAGATATTCCATTTAACATAACTGTAGACAATATAAAATACTTAGGAGTCTACCTGCTGAGACAAACCCAGGAACTTTAAAAATACATTTACAAAATACTTCTCATATAAATAAAGTGTGTATAAAAATTAGAAAAAAACATGTCTATCATCATGGGTTGGCTGAGTCAATATAACAAAAATGTCTATTCTACCTAAATTCTTTATTTAATCAGTGCCACATCAAACAAAATTAAAAAATAATATTTTATAGAGCTAGAAAATTAATAAAATTCATCTGGAAGAATACAAGGTCTAAAATATCAAGGCATAATAAAAAAATATAAAACATAGAATGAAAAATGTGTAGGAAGGGGCTATAGAGGTACCAAATCTAAAACTATTTTAAAGCAGAAATCATCAAAATAATCTAGCACTGGCTGAGAAATAGAATGTTAGATCAGTGGAATAAATTAGATACAAAATAAGCAGCAGTAAATGAAGATTGTAATGTAGTGTTTGATGAATATAAATATTCAAGCTTTTGGGAGAACTCAATATTTCCCAAAAGCTACTGGGAATAGTGGGAAGCATTTCAGATACTAGGTAAAGGTCAATATCTTACACCACATGCTAAGATAAGGTGAAAAAAATGTGTATTATTTCTATATATGGTGCCAATGGTATATTAGGGAGTGTGGAATAATTTACCTGTCAGATCTATGAATAAGGAGAGAATTTATGAACAAAAAAGATATAAAACATTACAGGATATAGATGGATAATTTTAATTGTGTTAAATTAAAAAGAGTTTTTCAAAAGCAAAGCAAGTGCTAGGTAAGTTTAGAGGAAAAGCAGAAAGTTGGGGGAAAATTACAGCAAGTATTTCTGATAAAAGTCTCATTTCTCAAATATACAGAGAACTGAAACAAATTTGTAAGAACAAAATTCATTCTCCACTTGACAAATTTTTGAAAGATATGAATAGAAAGTTTTCAGATAAAGAAATCACATCTATTTATAGTTATATGGGAAAAGAATGTTCTAAATCATCATTTTTTAGAGGAATACCAATGAAAACAACACTGAGATACCACTTCATGCCTATCAGATTGGCTAATATAAAAGTAAAGGAAGATCATCAATGTTCAATGAGATGTGGGAAAATTGGGGCATTGATGCATTCAACACTTTTGGAGAAAAGTTGGGAACTATTTCCAAAGGGTAATAAATCTGTGTATTTCTTTGGACCCAGTAGTACTACCAAAAGATGTTATTCCAAAGAGATTTCTTAAAGCAAAAGACTTATTTGTAAAAAAAATATTTATAGGGGCTCTTTTTGTGGTGGCAAAGAACAATAATTTGAGGGTTGTCCATTTGAATAATGACTGAAAAAGTTATGGTATATGTTTGTATTAGAATATTGCTATATAATAGTGTTATAAAAATGATTACCAGTATGGTTTTAGAAAAACCTGGAAAGACTTTTATGAACTGATGCCAAGTGAAGGGAACAGAAGCAGGAGCACATTATACACAGTAGCTGCAATATTATATGATGATTAACTGTGAATGACTTAGCTCTTCTCAAGAATACAACAATCAAAGACAATTCGACAGGAGTTACAATGAAAAATGCGATTAAGCAACAGAGAAAGAAATGATGGATTCTACATAAAAATCAAAGCAATATTTTTCATATCATTTGTTAGCTGTTTATTTGATTTTGAGGGGGTTTGGGAAGGGTTATATGTCTTCTTTCAAAACATGACTAATGAGTTCAATGTTTTACATGATTGCACAAGTATAACCAATATCAAAGTCTTTATAGTCCTATGGAAAGTGGAGGGAAAGAGAAAGGAAGAGGATTTGAAAGTCAAAAATGTTTAAATAATTATTGATGTTGCTTTCCTTCTTACAAAAATTGATATGAGACCATATTTCTGCTGTGAGGGGTAAATTTGTTTTTCTATTTAGTGGAATCCTTTGTAATTCAATGTAGTGTTTCAAGTCTAATTATGGTGATAATTAAATAATAAATATGGTTTATATACACTTTAGTATATATATATATGTGTGTGTGTGTCTGTGTGTGTACGAGCTACACACACACACACACACACATACACACACACATTTAGCTTGTTCTGTTGGGTTCAATTCATTGTAACTCTGTGGACTACAGCAGGCCAATATTGCCCACAGGTTTTTCTTGGCAAAGACACTGGAGTGGATTGCCATTTCCATCTTTAGTGGATTAAGGCAAACAGAGGTTAAGTGCCTTGGCTAGGATCACACAGTTAGTAAGTGTCTGAGGATAGATTTAAACTAAGTTTTCCTGACTCTAGGGCCATTGCTCTATCTGATGAGCAATCTAGTTGCCTCATACAATTAGCTACTCATAACCTATTAATGCAGCTTCTTTTCGTCTATAAACAAATATTGGCTTTCTTCCCTGTGATAGTAAGATTTTTCTTCATATTTATTAATTACTTTTTCAACTACAACATTACAACTCAGAATGAGCTTATTTGTAATCTCGTCAGCCTCAAAAATTGTTTTACGGGGGTGGTGGAGCCAAGATGGTGGAGTAAAAGCAGGGATTTGGTTGAGTTTTCCCCCAAATCCCTCCATATACCTGTAAAAATTACTCTAAACAAATTTTTACAGCTACAGAATCCAGAAAATGATAGAGCGAAACAAATCTCTGGTACGAGGCAACCTGGAAGGTCCACAGGAAGGGTTTATCATACTGAACTGGCAGCAGAACAAAGTCTAGTGTGAGCCATACCAGCACAAAGAGGATACTAAATCACTGGAAGCTTTGATGGTTTCCAGGCTTCTCAACCCATAAATGCCAAAGACATCATAGAAGGTCAGTGGGAAAACTCTGTGGGATCTAGGTGAGAGAGGTGTCTGGTCTAGCCCCACCCCCAGGGCAGCGAAGACAGTGATTGTTGCAGCAGCTGCAAGGGCTACTTCCAGAGCTCTGAGAGTGCAGATGGTGGAGGGATTGAGTGAATGATCAGAAGAGGATTGCAGGGATCTCTTTGCTGACACTGTGGCAGGATTCTCTGCTTTGCCTCACTTGGATTTGGGTTGCAGACCTGGTGGCAATCCTGGGGTGAGGAAAACTGCTGTTGTGGCAGAGCTAAGGTCGAGAGCATTAATCCTCCTCACAGTTCCAAGGCAAGAAAGCCTTGTGTTCACTGACAGATCAGAGCAGAGCTCAGGAAAGGAGTGAACACCTCTTCTTTCACCATACTACCTTGGAAGAGCTGAAAATTTACAGGTCCCCAGAAGTATTTCTGAAAATAGCTGCACAAAAGCCCTGAAGCTTGGGACAAAACACATACCCCCCCTCCCCCCCCCACACTAGAAGCAGAGTTCTACCTTGACAAACAGTTAGAAAGTCAAGTATTTGACTGGCAAAATGACCGAACAGCCTAAAAATAGTCAGACTATAGAATATTACTTTGGTGACAAAGAAGAACAAAACAAGAACCAGAAGACAACAAAGTCAAAGTCCCTATACCAAAAGACAATAAGAAAAGTATGAATTGATCACAGACCATGGAGGAGAAAAAAAAGGATTTTGAAAATTAAGTAAGAGAAGCAGAAGAAATATTAGGAAGAGAAATGAGAGTGGTGCAAGAAAATCATGAAAAAGTAGTAAACAACTCAATAAAGTAGACCCATAAGTAATGAAGAAAATAACCCTAAAAACAGACTAACTCAAATGGCAAAAGAGGTTAAAAAATTCAATGAGGAGAAGAATGCCTTAAAACGCAGAATGAACAAAATAGAAAAGGAGGTCCAAAAGTTTGCTGAAGAAAGCAATTCCTTAAAAATTAGAATGTAGAGAATGGAAGCTAATGACATTAGGAAAATTAAGAAATTATTAAACAGAACCAAAAGAATGAGAAAAAATAGAAGACATGTGAAATGTCTTATTGGAAAAAAACACTGACATGGAAAGCAGATCCAGCAGAGATAATGTAAAAATTATTGGACTACCTGAAAGCCATGATCAAAAAAAAGGGCCTAGACATCATCTTTCAAGAAATTATCAAGGAAAAATGGACGGAAATTCTAAAACCCCAGGGTAAAATAGAAATTATAAGATTACACTAATGGTCTCTTAAAAGAGATCCCAAAAGGAAAATTCCTGGCAATATTTTAGCCAAATTACAGAGTTCCCAGGTCAAGGAGAAAATATTACAAGCAGTCAAGTAGAAAAAATTTGAGTGTTGTGGGAACACAATCAGGATAACACAAGATTTAGCAGCTTCTACATTAAGGGATCAAAAGGCTTGGAATATGATAATACAGAAGTCAAAGGAGCTAGGATTAAAACCAAGAATCACCTTCCCAGCAAAACTGAGTATAATACTTCAGGGGAAAAATAGATATTCAATGAAATAGAGGACTTTCAATTATTCTTCATGCAAAGACCAGAGCTGAGTAGAAAATTTGACTTTAAAATACATAAATCAAGAGGAGCATGAAAAGGCAAATAGGAAAGAGAAATCATAAGAGACTTATTAAAGTTTAACTGTTTACATTCCTACCTGGAAAGATGATATGTGTAACTCATGAGACTTTCTCAGTATTAGGGTTGTTGGAAGGAGTACACACATACACACACTCACACACACACATACAGAGGGTAAAGGGTAAGTTGGATATGAAGAGATGATATCTAAAAAATAATATTATGGGGGTGATAGAGGAATATATTGGGAGAAGGAGAAAGGGAGAGACAGAATGGACCAATTATCTCAAATAAAAGAGACAAGGAAAAGTTTTAACAAGGGAAGAGAAGAGGGGGGAGGTGAGAGGGAATGAGTGAATGTTACTTTCATTGGATTTGACTTAAGGACAGAATGACATATACACACTCAGTTGGGTATCTTACCCTACAAGAAAGTATGGGAGAAGTGGATGGGGGCAGGGGTGATAGAAGGGAAGGCAGATTGGGGGAGGGGATAGTTAGAAGCAAACACTTTTGAAAAGGGACAGGGGCAAAGGATAAAATAGTATAAATGGGGGACAGAAAAGGATGGAAGGAAGTATAGTTAAGTCTTTCACAACACAACTGTTACGGAAGTGTTTTGCATAACTACACATACATGACCTATATTGAATTGCTTGCCTTTTCAATGTGGGTGGATAGGGAAAAAAGAAGGGAGAGAAGTTGGAACTTGTTTTAAAAACGAGTGTTAAAATTATGTTTACATGCAAATGGAAAATAATTTATGCAGGCAGTGGGGTACAGATATTTTTGTTGCCCTACAAAACAGTAAGGGGGAAGGAGATGCAGGATTGATAGAAGGGAGATCAGACAGCGTAAGGGATAATCAGAATGCATGCCATCTTGGAGTGGGAGGAAGGGAGAGATAGGATATTTGAAACTCAAAATCTTGTGGAAATAAAAGTAGAAAACTAAAGATTAATAAATTAATTTAAAAAATAAAAAGTGTTTTACTTTCATATGTCTATGTATATTATTTTACATCCAGATGTGTGTGTGTAGGTACACATATGTGTCTATGCATTTATATCAGAAAAATAAAGATTTAGTAAATAGCTATTTTATTTTTAATTATATGTAAATATAGTTTTTAATATTCATTTTAAAGAAAATTTTTAGTTGCAAATTTTTCTCTCCCCCTTACCAAGATGGGAAGTAATCTGATGTAGGTTATCTATGTTAAACTATGTTAAATATATTTTCATATTAGTCATTCTGTGAAAGAGGAAAATTCATGAAAGAAAGAAAAGGAAGGTTGTATGCTTTGATCTGCATTCAGACTCCATAGTTCTTTCTCTGGATGTCTATAACACTTTCTATCATGATACTTTTGGAGTGGTTTTAGATGATTGCTTTGCTGAGAAGAGTTAAGTCAATCACAGTCAATCATTTCACAATGTTGCTATTACTGTTTAGAATATTTTCATGGCTTTGCTCACTTCATTCAGTTCATGTAAATCTTTCCAGGATTTTCTGAAATCTGCCTGCTCATCAGTTCTTATAGCACAACAGTGTTCTATTACATTCATATATCACATCTTCTTCAGTCATTCTTCAATAGATGGACATTCCCTCAATATCCAAATATTTTTCACCACAAAAAGAGTTACTCTATCTATCTATCTATCTATCTATCTATCTATCTATCTATCTATCCATCTATCTATCCATCTATCTATCTATTTTGGACATTTCCTTTTTTATTATCTGTTTGGGACACAGAACAAGCAGTGGTATTGCTGGATAAAAGTGTATGCATAGACTGATTGCCTTTTAGGTATAATTCCAAGTTTAAAAAAAGGCAGGCATAGCAATTCTGATCTCAGGCAAAGCATAAGCCCAAATAGATCTAACTAAAAGAGACAAGGAAGGAAACTACATCTTGCTAAACGGTACCAGAAACAATGAAGAAATATCAATATTAAACATTTATGCACCAAGTGGAACAGCATCCAGATCCTTAGAAGAGAAATTAAGTTATTTATAGGGAGAAATAGACAGTAAAACAATACTAATGGGGGACCTCAAATTCCCCTTCTAAGAACAAGATAAGTTTAACTACAAAATAAACAAGAAAGAAGTCAAGCAGGAAAAAAAAAATTAAACAAGCCATCAATGAACTCCCTAAGAAAAAATCTCCAGGGCCAGATGGATCTACAAGTGAATTCTACCAAACATTTAAATAAAAATATCATTTGAATAATCTAAAAAGTATTTGAAAAAATAGGCAAAGAAGGAGTCCTACCAAGTTTGTTTGATGATATGAATGTGGTGCTGATACCTAAACAGAGAAGAGCCAAAAGAGAGAAAGAAAATTATAAACAAATTTCCTTAATGAATATAGATTTAAAAATTTAAATAAAATATTAGTGAAGAAATTACAGTAGTTCACCACAAAGATAATACACTATGACCAGGTGAGATTTATACCAGGAATTCAGGGCTGGTTCAATATTAGAAAAAAACTATCAGCATAACTAACCATATGCAAAGGTAATGGAATTTGGAGATCCCCCTGTGTTGGCTTGGTTTATGGGTTGAGTGTTAAAACCCAGAGCTTGTGAATACCACTTGAGGGATGGACTTGTTGACGTGAAGAGAGAGGGATGAACTGGGAGGAGCCGTGAATTGAGGGAGAGGCCCAAGCAGAGAGAAGGCCAGAAGGACTTTTGGCAGAGCAGTATCCAGTATCATGGAGGCTGAGTTGCTGAGAGAAAGACGGCTGAGGGCCAGTTGGAGCTTCCCAGGACTTTTGAGAAGTGCTACTAGGAGCTGCCAAGAACTGAGGAGGTATGGCTGTGATGCTGGTATTTTGTCTGTCTGTTTTGATGTTGTTTGCCAGATTCATCTGCTGCTGAAGGACTGCTGTTGAAGAGGTCCTGAAACCTTGCTGTTGGTTTAGAAGTACTGAAGAAGGATTTTCCTTTTGTATGTTTACAGAAATCCTGGAAGAGGACCTTGCTGATATTTTCAGGGGTTCTAGGACTGTTCTAGAGGCAGAGAGTGACTTGATGAGTACACTGGCTATGGCTTCATTGAGCCTTGTCTCCCCAGGAACTGAGATTGCTGAGGGCTTGCCTTGAGTCAAGATGAAAGAAGGGCCTTTCCTTGGGTTTTCAATGCTGAGATGATATCTTAATCTTGTTATAGCTTAAGATGGATGGCCTTTTGTGCTTTCCTGCCCCTTTTGAGAAAGTGGTTGGTGTTAATGGATGATATTGTAATTCAGTTGTGATCCAGGGGTGAGAAACCTTTGGCCTTTTTGGTGCTCTATGATTAACTAAATGAATGTTCTTTGTTTATGATTGGAAACTATTCTCCATTTGAGAAGAGACAAAATGAATGTAGTGCCCAGGAGTGGGCTACTTTGACTACTGATCCAAGGGTGAGGTACTTGGCCTTTGGTACTTTGCAATTGAACTGAGAACTTACTTGGTGAATGAGTTATACTGTATTTTGACTTTCTCTGTTCTGTGAATGTTTGCTGAATAAATGGGGTTTGCTATGATGGTAATCTGAACCTTGGAAGTTGCCTTTGCTTGGCATTACATCATATCAATAAAAAAAAAACAATAGCAATCATGTGGTTATTTCAATAGATGCAGAAAAAGCTCTTCACAAAATATAAATTCCTATTATATAAACATTCCTATTAAAAACTCTAGGAAGCATAGGAATAAATGAAGTCTTCCTTACATGATAAGTAGCACTTATCTAAAACCATCAGCAAGAATTATATGTGAAGGGAATAAACTAGAAGCATTTCCAATAAGACCAGGGGTGAAACAAGGATGTTCACTATCACCTCTTTTATTCAATTCAGTACTAGAAATGTTAGCTGCAGCAATGAGAGAAGAAAAATAGATTGAAGAAATTAGAATAGGTAATGAAGAAACAAAGCTATCATTCTTTGCAGATGATATGATGGCATACTTAGAGAATCCTAGAAAATCAACTAAAAACCACCTGAAATAATTAAAAAGTGTAGCAAAATTGCAGTATGAAAAATAAATCCTCATAAACACCAGCATTTCTAGATATTGCTAACAAAGCCCAGAAGCAAAATCTAGAAAGAGAAATTCCATTTAAAGTAAATGCAGACAATATAATATATTTGGGAATTTACCTGCCGAGATAATTGCAGGAATTATGTGAACAAAACACTTTTCACACAAATAAAGTCAGATCTAAAAAATTGGAAAAAAAATATTTGTGCACTGGTAGGCTGGCTAATATAATATAAATGACAATTTCACTTAAACTAATTTACTGATTCAGTGCCATATCAATCAAACTACCAAAAATCGTTTTCTAGAGTTAGAAAAAATAATAATAAAATTCATCTGGAAGAACAAAAAGTACAGAATATGAAGGAAATTAATGAAAAGAAATGCAAGTGAAGGGGACCTTCCAATACCACAACTCAATATGTATTATAATGCAGCAATCATCAAAACTACTTGGTACTGGACAAAAACAATAGAGCGGTGGATCAGTAGAATAGGTTAGGTACACAAGACATAGCATTCTACAGCTATGGTTATCTATTGTTTGTTAAGTCAAAATACTGCAGTTTCTGGCATAAGAACTCACTATTTGACAAAAACTTCTAGGAAAATTGGAAAATGATATAGCAAAAACTAGGCATAGACCAACAGCTTACCCCCTATACCAAGATAAGGTCAAAATGGCTACACAATTTAGATATAAATGCTGATACTATAAATAAATTAGGAGAGCAAGGAATAGTTTATCTGTCAGATATATGGTGAAGAGAATTTATACTCAGACAATGGATAGAGAATATTATGAAATGCAAATGAATAATTTTGATTTCATTAATTTAAAAAGTTTTTGCATAAACAAAACCAATGCAACTAAGATTATAAGGGAATCAGAAAGCTAGGAAGCAATTTTTACATCCAATGTTTCTGATAAAGTCCTCATTTCTAAAATATATAGAGAACTGAATCAACTTTGTAAGAATACAATCATCCTTCAATTTATAAATGATCAAAAGATATGAACAGGAAGTTTTCAGATGAAGAAGTCAAAGCTATTTATAGTTATATGAAAAATCAGCTCTAAAACACAAGTTATTCGAGAAACACAGATTTAAACAACCCTTAGGAACCACATCACACCTATCAGTTTGGCTAACATGACAAAGAAAAGGAAAATGATAAGTATTGGAAAAGACACAGGAAAACTGGAACACTAATAGGTTGTTGCTGGAACTGTGAATTGATCCATCCATTCTGGAGAGCAATTTAGAGCTATCCACAATGGTTCTAAAACTGAGATACCCTTTCACTCAGCAATACTACTTTAGGTCTGCATCTCAAAGAGATCATAAAAATTGGAAAAGGCCCCACATGTACAAACATGTATATAGCAGCTCTTTTTTGGTGATAAAGAATTGGATTTTGAGGGGATGCCTATTAATTGGGTAATGGCTGAACAAGTTGTGAGATATGAATGTAATGGAATACTATTGTTCCATAAGAAATGATTAGCAGGCAGACATCAGAAAAGTTCTGGAAAGACTTACATGAAGTGATGCTTAGTGAAGTGAGCAGGACCAAGAGGATATTGTACATAGCAACAGAATCATTGTGCAAGGACCAACTTTGATAGACTCTTCTCAGCAATGCTAGGATCTAAGACAATTCCAAAAGACTGATGGTGGAAAAAGCTATCTACATCCAGGGAAATAACAGTGGTATTTTAAAGCATTTCAAAGCATACTACTTTCTCTCCTGTGTTTTTTTCTTTTTTTTTTTTTTCTTCTTTCTTGTGAATTTTTTCCTCTTTGGTTATATTTCTTCTTTGCTCCACGACTAATGTGGAAATGTGTTTAATATGATTGTACATGTATAGCCTATACTAGATTGTAGTTCATCTAGGAGAAAGGGGAGGGGGAGAAAATTTAGAACTCAAAATCTTATAGATAAGTGAAGTGAAGAAGTGAAAATTAAAAAGAAATAAATTAATTAAATGAAGGCAAGATAAATTCTACTCATAGCAATCCCCTTATCTATAGGTTTAATAGCCCCATCAAAAAATGAGGTTAAATTAGTCTTCCATGACTTCTTCCCAATAAAATCATGTTAACTCTTTGCAATTCACTACACAATCTAGATAAGGAGTTTGTAATTGTGTGTCTATGAAGTATGTGCATGTACGTATGTATGTATGTATGTATACTTACACAAAATACATGCACACAAATACATCTATTGATAACTATTTCAATATGATATTTTTATAATTTTATGGCTTTAAAAGGACATTTAAACAATAAAAAGACTCATAGCCTTCAAATAAAAAGAAAGATAAGTTGTAACACTTGAAACACTAAAAGGAGGAATTTAATTTTACTTTAGAGAAACTAGAAAGCTACTGTATTTGATTGAGTTGAAGAGCCACATGGTCAAATATGTAAACACCCTACACTTCATGAGCTCATCCACAAAGATGTTCCTCCAGTCTCTAGTAATCCATCCTATTTCCCTAACTGAAAAAAAAAATGACCTTTTTGCTTCCTTCTCTCTGATTATCATTTTTCTTCATCTTCTTATGTCATCTGAAGAAAATGGACAGATTTAAATTTCATTACCAGGGAAATCAATAACATCACATCACTAGGTAATCTAGGGAAGTAGAGAAGTGAAAATGATAGATTATTTTTAAAGGAACCATTTAGGAACCTTCTTATTAATAGGTGAGAAATTTTATAGAAAATGCTTGCTGATTTAAAGGGAAAAAAAATAGCTGTCCTTCCTTTTTAATGGGACCAGTGATATTTTTTTTTCAAAGTGACATGAATGTGTATTTTTTGTATGTATGAATTTGGAGGGGATGGGGTTTAGAGAGAAAGAAAAATGTAGTAGATTAAGGGGAAAATTGTGTTTTCCATTAAGCAAGCACTGAATTTTACCCAATAAGCAATCAATAGACTACTTTCTTCTTTGAGACTTAGGGAAGAAGAAAGGCTATTTTTACAGTTTTCAAGTTCCTGGATGTTAAAAGAGGTCACAAGGGAAAAAATTCAACTTGCAGCCAGTATGGTCCAAATTCCTGACTTTGTAATTGCCAAATTTTTACTTTTACTCCCGTTTTGTTGCCCAGGGCCCAAGAAGAAATTAAGTGGGAAAGAGGAAAACAGAAACCATATAAAAGAACTATTGCTATTATTAACTCAGAAAAAATAATTTTAAACTAATTTTTGGTAGTGAGATGAAGTTCCTATTAAATAGAGCACAGATGAATTATCGTATTATAGACCATCATAAAGTAGAAGAATGTGTTCTTGATCATTTGTTTGCCATTGTCATTACCTTTAAAATTCTCTTGTATCTTTCTTAGATACTTGCTAATATGAATTGTACACAGATAAAAAGAGAGATTTATTATTGTATGGAATCTTGGCCCTATTAGTATCATGCCAGGTAAACAAATGTATTTCATTTCAGTTGCATATATAATTTCAAAGAAGAGAGTTTGGGCATTCTTCCTCATTGAGTTGCTTCACTACCCACTCATATTTAACAAAGAAACAGACGGTCATCTCTGATCTGGGAATGATTTTGCAACCTGCTATTTCTTAATGTGTGAACATCTATTCAGAGAATTTTTTTTTCTCTCCCAGCACCCAAAAGGAAATAAAACCAAATAACTCAATGGTTTATTTGAGCCTTTAGTCAGGGTTTAGGCAAATGGAGCATGATTTTAAAAGCTCTTTTTTTTCCTGGTTTTTATTTTCAGAACCACATCTGTTCTCTAAAAAAATTTTTTTTTTAATATCTGTTTTCAGGCAATTGCATAAAATCATGTGTATCCATTTTTACACAAAAATATATTTCTGATCCTTTGAAAAATATAGCTCCCAAAAGAGTTGAATTATTTTTTCAATGGTTATGCTTTCTGGGAAATCCAAAGAAGTAATAAATCATCTCCCAATATTTTATTTTCCTTATTAATGGAATTCATAAGAGCATATTATGATGTCCTTTAGGTGTAGTATGCTAGCATTTTATTATTAAAATGCTTCCTATGGGGTTAGTATAAAGTAACAACATATTCACATTTTTCTTCCATTTTTCATTTAATAAATTATTTCCACATTTGTTGGGTTGCTTCTTATTCATTAATTTCTATTCATCTGTTTGTATAGACAATCAATGAAGACTTTAATTGTCTTTTCTTTTATGAATTATATGCAAATGCTACTCTGAACTAAGCCATTAACAATAGTGAATGTTAATGCAGGATTTATTTCTCAAAAAGAAGATTCTGTTTGGTGTATTGTAGTGTCAATATTTTATCTATTCCAAGCTGTTGTATTTTCCCTCTTCATTAAAACTGAATCCTTGAAATTGAGCAAGTGATGCCATGAAAAGAAGGGCCCCAATGATTTTGACTGTACATTGGGAGTTCAACCCTGAGAGTTACTGCTAGGGCTTCCATCTAGGGTTTGATGCATAACAAAACGTAAATGTATCTGATTTGGGCTGTAGAGAAACACAAAGTATTTGGTAGAAATATCAGCACAGTTTAATACAAGGTTAGGTTCATTGGTAGTATTTATATTACTTTGCAGGTGCATAAAACAGAAAAGTGGACTGGAACAAGGGCAGAGTTGCCTCATAAAGAATTTCTCTTTTATAGGATGAAAATCTCTTAAGTTACAAAACTTTTCCTCCTTTACTTTTTTTTTACTTTACTTTTTACTTTACTTCCTTCCTTCCTTTACTTTTCCTCCATATTTTTGCCTTCCTGTGTTTTTGCCACCTGGACTTTAAAATATTTATAAATACTAGCCTCATCTTTGTCTTCTTTCAAGGGAAATATCCTTTCCACTGATATTTAAACAGCATACACACAATGTTTCTACATATACATATATATACATACATATGTATGTAGATGAATATGTATACACACATATACAGAACTATAACTTGAATATTATTTGTTTGCAGACCAAGTGGTCACATCATCCTCTCATTTTAGAGGTAAGGTTGTGAATAATTTCCTCTATTGGGAAGATAAAAACTGTGGAATACTGACACTAGATCCTTGATTTGGAGCATGTCTCTAGGAATGGTATAGGAATAGATAAGAATTCATTTCATTCAATGATTTGATAGTTTCCCACTTTGATTAATTATTCTTACTAACCAAAAGATATTTTGTTGTTTCTACACAGTCAAAATATTACTAAGTGCTTGTCAGCATCCTCAGAATTTGTCAATCTGACTCAAAGCCTTAATCTTTCCACCCTGGGTGTAGATAGCTATATTGTCATATATATAAAAGCATTTAATTCACTTTATGACCCTGTGAGTTTAGTAATTATAATACTAAATTTTCTCAACATTAAAAAAGTAAGATACTAAAATTCTAAGTGTAAGATCTATAGCCAAAACTGATGTCCTTCAAATCTTCTATCTTTTCACTGTTTCTTCAACATGCATTTCCTCCACACTGTTGTTAAAAAAAAAAAGTCTAAATATATTGGGTTTCTTGTCCATTGTTCTCAAATTCTCAATCCTTCATCTCAATAAATAAATAATAAACATGAATATTAAAGTCTCTACCCCTTCAAAGTTACATAATGAAGTGCTTACTTCATCCCTCTTTACCTTCTGTAAATACTACTATGTCTCATGTCTTAAAAGTCATTGCTCCAGCTCCATTAGAAATAAATTTGGAAAAACATATAGTTTGAATGATCCTGTGGCATCAGAGAGGTCATTTCTTAGAAATACTCACATAGGTAACTACCAAAACATCAAGTTGGTTTCTTGGTATCCATAGGCAAAGAAGCCTTTTAGGATATACTTCATATCTCTATGTTTGATCACTTTGTCAGTGCAGCTGCTGCGGAAGCCCACATTTAACCTACTATCACTCCAATCGACTCCTTAAAGATTTTCTTTACTAATTCAAAGGGAAGAGAACATTTTGAGATTGCAGGGGAACAAACGTATTAGCTCACTCATCAGAGTACCAGCACACAAAACAGTAGCTTTCTCAAATAGAATCATACCTTGCAGATGGTCTAGGCTCTAAGATTACAGAATAAGTTCCTTCTGCCTCTTAGAATTTTCCTGAGTTCATTAACTTGAAAAGTACTAATCACATAATTATTTTAATGTTTCATAACTGCGATCTTTAAGTAAAGTCTTAGTAATGTGATAGTGTTCTATACCTTTCACTGCTTCCCTCCCCCCCCTCCCCTTAATTTTAAGCTACGTATGATCAAGTCAGCTTGATGGAGAAACTTTTTTTTTTTTGATGAGAGCTAGTGTAGAAAAATAGTGTAAAATGTTTGCCACTAGATGGCAATGTTTCAGAAACTAATGGCATAGAGCTGTCACTTCATATTCTTCAACATGATGGCTTATACAGAGGCTGCTGTCGTTATGAGGTCTGAAGATTTTTTATAAGTTGACATAAAAATGATCAAAACATACATTACTAATTCATACATCGAATAATAAATAA
>CM053585.1:453294568-453310471 GCA_028646515.1 Pseudochirops corinnae | reverse complement strand
AGGATGGAAGGAGATATCTAAACTCAGAGAAAGATATAGAAAAACTATAGTATAAATGGAGACTAAAGCAAAACACGCTATCATTCTCTTTCATGTCTGGTTTTGCTTTTTTTTTTTCTTTTCCCAGTAATCACTCATTGGTTACAACCCTTCTATATAACCAAACTATTGTACAATGTGAAAGTATTTGCAGATCCTATATATGATTGCACTCCACCATGGGGTTGGGGGGGGGCGGGAAGGGAAGGGAGAAAATCTGAAACTCAAGTGAATGTGAAACTGAATCTTGTAAATTAAAAGTAAATAAGTCATTTAAAAGGAAAAAAAAAAGAATGTTTGAAAGTCCTCTATTTCACTGAATGACCACATTTCCCCCTGTAACATTATACTCATTTTTTGGGGGTAGGCATTTCTTGGTTTTAGTCCTAGCTCTTTTGACCTCTGGAATGTTGTATTCCCAGCCCCTCAATCCCTTAAGGTAGAAGCTCCTAGGTCTTGTGTGCTTCTGATTGTGTTTCCACAATACTCAACTTCATTCTTCCTGACTGCTTTCAGTATTTTCTCCTTGATCTGGGAAGTCTGGAATTTGGTTATGATGTTCCTAGGAGTCTTCTTTTTGGGATCTTTTTCAAGAGGCAATCGATAAATTCTTTCAATTTCTATTTTGCCCTCTGGTTCTAGAATATCAGGGCAATTTTAATTGATAATTTCTTGAATGATGATGTCTAGACTCATTTTGATCATGGCTTTCAGGTAGACCAATAATATTTAAATGATATCTCCTGGATCTTTTTTCCAGGTCAGCGGTTTTTCCAATGAGCTATTTCACATTGCCTTCTTTTTTTTTTTTCATTTGTTTGGATCCTTTTTATAGTATCTTGATTATTCATAAAATCATTAGCTTCCAATTGCTCCAATCTAATTTTGAAGGAGTGTAATGTTGATGGAATCTGAACATCTTCCATGCTTCTTTGTATTGGCAAGTAAGCAGGTACTTAGCACCTTGTTTCAAGTTAACACCTTGTTTAAGCTGTTTAATTAACACAGAAGTTGTTAACAACTTGGGAGGAAGTTTCTGGTGTAACAGGAAGGGGCTCAATGGGGAGGAGCTATACTGTATACAGGGAAGAGAACCAGGAGGATAGTCAGATTTTCTCTCAGTGAGCACTTGAATGCTGCAACTTTTGCCAAGACCCTCATTCCTGGAGTTTTTGCCATGAACTTCCAAGAACCAGGCTGAGGAGCTACCTTGAATGAGAGAAGGATCCCTGCTTGACAGAGGCTGTTCTATTGTGAAGGCTTGGAAATGTGAGTGTTCACTGCATTAACCATGTGTATCAAATTTGAGACTACTGTAATGACTTTGGCTTTCTGGTTCTGGGACTTGTCTTTGTTATTCTGGGACTTGGTTTTCTGGTATTTGAATAAAGGCTTTGGATCTGCCCATCATGTGGAGAGTTTGTTACATTTTGTGATTCAGAGCTATACCAGCATATTCATAACCACCATGGGTGTTGTGAAAACTCCATTATTGTTACAGATTGTTATTCTCTTCAGTGAGTTTTTGAAAATCTTTTTCCATTTTCCAAATTTTCTTTTTAAAGCATTCTTCTCCTCGTTGGCTTTTTGGGTCTCTTCTGCCACTTGAGTTAGTCTACTTTTTAAGGTATTTTTCTTCAGTATTTTTTGGGTCCCATTTAGCAGGCTGTTGACTTGCTATTTATGATTTTCTTACATCATTCTTACTTCTCTTCCCAATTTTTCATCCCCTTCTCTTACTTAATTTTCAAAATCCTTCTTGAGCTCCTCCATGGCCTGTAATCAGTTCATATTTTTCTTGGACCCTTTTCATGCAGGAGTTCTGACTTCAATGTCTTCCTTCCACTCCATCCCTTGATCCTTTTTGTCCCCAGAAAAGGATTGTATGGTGTTTGTGCTTCCATTGCTTGAACATATTGGTAGCCAATTATTTGACTTTTGAGCTCTTTGCCATGATAGAACTCTGCTTCTAAAATGTAGAGAGCTATGTCCCAAATTGCTGCGGTATTTGCAGCTGCCAGAGCTATTAGATGGGCACCCTCTCTATAGCCTTCACACACTCTGGCTCACTGGTCACACACCCCAGGACCACCACCCAAGACCACAATCCAGATCCAAGCAGGTCAAAGCAAGAGCACTTACCCTCTGAATGGGTGCTTCATTCCCTCACAATCTGTAGGCCAGGAGGTCCAGAAGCAGCCATTGTGCAGCGGCTGCAGCCACCACACCTCCACCACTTCTTGTTCTAGTAGTAGTAGCTGGACCATGCTCTCCCTGTTTCAAAAACTTTCCACACTAACCTTTTTCTTTGTTTTTGGCATATGTGGATTGAGAAATCTGGAAACCACTATAGCTGCTTGTGATTTACTCTCCTGGGGTCTGCTTCAGTCATGGCTGGTGAGGGCTACCCTGGAACTAAAACCAAGGGCTCAGGTGGGACTGAGCTAGGCTACAAGTACACAGCGATGGACCCTTTCTGCCAGCCTGCCAGGCTTCCTTCAGTGGTAGATTTGTTTCTCTCTGTCACTTTTTGTGTTCTGTTTCTCTAAAGTTTGTTCAATCATTTTTTACATGTATTGGAGGAGGTAGAAGCCACAGCCATGTGGAAGTCATGTTTCTACTCCACCATCTTTGCTCTGCCCCTCTATTATATCTATTTATACACATTTATATATAGATAGATAGATAGGTAGATAGATATTAATATATGTGTGTACATAAAAGTGAATTGTAAATTGTTTCTGTCTTTGCTTTTATTTCAGTTTTTACCATCTTTATTTCTCTCTTGCCACAAAGATATTTTAAAAGGAAAAAAATAGTTCAGCACAATTGACTAACACATCAATCATATCTGACAGTGAAATATTTCATACCCATTGTCCCTCACTCATACAAAGAATGAAAGATGTATTTCATCAATCCTTCTTCAGGACCAAGCTTACTCATTGGAATTAAACTAAATTGAGTTGCGTTTTTGTTCTTTCTTCTTTACATTGTTTTATTCCTTATGTATATTGCTATCTAAATTCTATTTCCTTCTCTTGTCATCTAAGTCTTCAGGTTCTTTTCAGAATTCATAGTCTTCATTTCCTATGATTCCATAATATCCAATTTTATTTCTTGTAGCAGTGTTTGTTTGGCCATATATTTGGCAAGATATTGTTTTTCATTCTCTGCTACCAGATAAAGGCACTTTTAGGAGCATTTTAGTGTATATGAGGTCTTTCTTTTGCTGCTTTTCATTGCTTTACATTTCTATATTCTCCTTATTCAAAGCTATCTACTTAACAATGTTTTCACCTTTTCTTGCTTCTCTTTCCCTTTAAGATTATTCTTGAGGGACGTTTAGGGAGGGAAGAGCAAATGTGTGTTGCATTTTCTTTTCTTTTAACTTTCAGATTAAAAACTGTTTCTCCTTCCTTAAACTTCACAGATTCATAACAATCCTTCTAAATAATTAGATGCTAATGGCTAAGTTATCTATTACCTCAAGTTATCTATTACCTCAAGACTGTATAGTTATATAGCTGGAAGAGGAAAATAATCTTCTAATTTTATATATGGGGAAACTAAAGCCCAGAGCAGGCAAATAACTTAGCCAAGGTAATACAGCTATTCAACAGTAGAAGCAGAAAAATGCAACAGCTTCCTGACTAATTACTCAAATGATGACAGCACCAGTGTTTTAAAAAATGGAATGATTTTTCACATCAATGCATGTTACAAGGGAAATTTATGAATTGAAATCTATCATGGTAAACTGCCCTTGAAACATTTTCTAAGATGGATAGATAGATAGATAGATAGATAGATAGATAGATAGATAGATAATTTCTCTAATTTATACTCCCCAAATGTATGAATTTGAAGTTTGAAAAAGTAAAGATTATGCCAAAAGCTTCAATGAATTTATGATTTTGTTGATGTAGATATTCCCTCCAATTCCACCCATCCCTGTCTTTCCATTCTGTGTTTTCTGTTCATGTCATCTGATAAGTTAATGCTAGGTAGGACAGCCAAATCAACCATTTTGCTGTCTTTTAACAGAGATAACTATCAAGCAGGCAGGCCATCAGTCAGTTGCCTCTGACTCTCTTCTTACAACTAGACCCTTCTCTTGTTCACAACTACAATTCTCTGATAATTTTTACATGATTTTACTTTTATAATGTTTTACTTGTCATGTGGAGCAGAATGTTCATACCTTACAAATGTCTTTCCATTACATATCGAGTTGTCTTCAATTTCAATCTTTTACAGGCAAGACAGTCAAATAATATCACTAGAAGAATATTAGTATAAAAAGGTAGACTTTGCTTTAGGAAAAATCTTGGGGTTCATTAAAAGAAGTTAGCAATTACATAGAAGTTATCCAAACTCTAAGAGGAGGACTCAAATCTACACCCAATTCATCTACAATGTCTGTCACACCCACAAGTGAATACATTTCAAATGAGCTCTATATGTTGTCCACTGAAATGCAAATCACAATCTACTTGATAAGCATTCATTACATAATTAATTTATCTCATATGGATAATTAAGTCACACTCTATAGAGTGACTATGGGTCTCATTTAGAAGTATCACCAGTGTCCCAGAGTTTTATGCTTTCAACACAAACTGGAATACTGGAAGACAACATTACCTGGATGAAATATTTTCTTGACTTAGACATTGCCCTTTATCTCTTCATGACTGTCAAAAGAGTAGAAAGAGACTTTAGAAATCAATCTATTCCATTTATTTTTTACAAAAGAATTTGAGCCCTAGAGAAGTTGTGATTTGCCTTAGGCCACACAACTTGTAAATTAGGAAGCCAGAACTGAAACTTAGATCATCTCATTGCAATCTACTGCAATAGTGGGGAAAGCAATGGAATAAAGTGAGTCCTGACTCTGCCAACAGCTAGCTGGTGACCTTGGTTAGTCAACTAAGCTTCCAAGTTGCTTATGTAATTTGTCTTTGAAGTACTTCAATTTATAACATCAGAACTTGGAGCATTACTTTACTATTTTAAATTAGTACAGACATTTGCAGTTGACGTAGTCCTAGTTTTGTGAAATGTGATTGTACATGTGATTTAGTGGCTGCTGAATTCTTGGGCAAGAATATAAGCTTCATTTATAAGTCTCTTTTAGAAAAACAATTCATTTCATGAGAAGCCAGTTTGGGCCACAGTTTCTCAGAACCCATTGGAATAACAACAACAGCAGCAACAAATATGGCAATGGCTTGTTTTGTCTTTTGTCTTTTTTGTTTGTTTTCATTTTTTTTAAACATTTACTTTTAAAGCTTTGTATTCAAGATTCTTTCCCTTCCTCCCTCATTGCCCACCATTACTAGGAATATAAGCAATTCAATTTAGGTAGTACATGTGTAGTTATGCAAAACATTTCCATATATATATATATATACACACACACACACACACACACACATATATATACATATACATATATTGGTGTGTATATGTGTATATGTATGTATGTGTATATATATATATATATATTTAATTTTAGAAGTTTAACATTTGATTTTAGAACTTTAAATTCTAGATACTTTGTCCTCCTCCCTCATGACCCACCACCCATTGGAAAGACAAGCAATTCAATACAGGCCGTACTTGTGTAGTTACACAGAACATCTCCACAATGGACATATTGCAAAAGACTGACTATATTTCTCTCCATCCTATCCGACCCTCCCTTGTTCTATTCTCTACTTTGTCCCTGTACCTTTACAGAAGTGTGTGCTTCTAACAACCCTTCCTGCCCAACATGCCCTCCCCTCCATCCTCCCCCTCTCTCATCACCATCCCCCCTACTCTCCTGAAGGACAAGATGCCCAATTTAGAGGGTATGTCTTTCCTTCCCTAAGCCAAATTCAATGAGAGAAAGGTTGACCCATTCCCTTTTGCCTTCACGTTCTTCCCCTCCATTGTAACAGTTAACCCTTGCCTCTTTTATATGAGATAATTAACCCCATTCTGTGTCTCCCTGTCTCCTCTCATTCTATTCCTCTCCCACCACTCAATTTAACCTTTTAAAATATCATCCCTTCCTATTCAATTGATCTTGTGCCCTCTGTCTATGTATACCTATACACATATATACACACTCACATATGTATTCCTATGCATATATACCCTCTTATATAGACATATGTGTATGCATATAACATATATACATATATATATGTACATTTATATTCCCTTCACCTATCCTCATACTGAGAAAAATTTCATAAGTTACAATTATCATTTTTCATGTTGGCATGTTTAGTTTAACTTTGCTAAGTTCCTTATGATTTCTTTTCCATGTTTGCCTTCTCATGCTTCTTGTTTTTGAATGTCAAATTTTCTTTTCAATTTTGTTTTTTTTTCCTCAAGATTGCTTGAAAGTCCTCCACCTCATTGAATGACCATATTTTCCCCTGTAACATTACACTCAATTATGCTGGGTAGGTGATTCTTGGTTTTAATCTTAGCTCCCTTGATCTCTGGAATATCATATTCCAGGCCCTTTGATCCCTTAATGTAGAAGCTGCTAGATCCTGGATTATCCTGATTGTGTTTCCACAGTATTCAAATTGTTTCTTCTTGGCAGCTTGTAATATTTTCGCCTTGATTTGGGAACTCTGGAACCTGGCTATAATATTACTAGGGGTTTTCTTTTTGGAATCTTTTTCAAGAGGTAATCAGTGGACTCTTTCAATTTCTATTTTGCCCTCTGGTTCTAAAATATCAGGGCAATTTTCCTTGAGAATTTCTTGAAGGATGCTTTTTAGGTTCTTTTTCTGATCATGGCTTTCAGGTAGTCCAATAATTTTTAAATTGTCTCTCCTGCCAATTACTTGACTTCTGAGCTCTTTGCCACAGTAGAACTCTGTTTCTAGAGGGGAGAGCTATGTTCCAAATCACTTAGGTTTTCACAGCTGCTGGAGCTATTAGTTGAATGCACTTTCTGCTGCCCCCAGAAACTCTGGCTCACTGGTCATACCCCAGGACCACCACTCAAAACGAAGATCCAGATCCAGGCAGGTTAAAGCAAGAACAAGTACCCCCTTGATGGTTGCTTGGACTCCCTACTATCTGCAGGCCAGGAGTTCTGAATCAGCCACATGGAGGTAGCTGTACCACTGCTGTGTTTCTGCTTCTTCTCACTCCAGGGCTAGAGGCTGGACCATGCTCTGTCCCTCTCAATTCCAACCGAGATCCATTGACCTTTTACTTTGTCTTTGGCGTTTAAGGGTTGATATTGCTGGAAATGGCCACAGCTGCTGGCGATCCACTCTCCCAAAGTCCACTGTAGCTGCTTCTGGTCAGGGCCACCTAAAACTTCAGGGCTCACTTGAGGCTGGTTTTGGCTCCCAGTGTGCTTCAGAGGACCCTTCCTGTCCACCTGTTGGGCTGCCTTCACTGGGAGATTGTTTCTCTCTGTCACTTTGTGGATTTTGTAGCTCTAAAATTTGTTTTTAAGTCAAATTTTATATGTATTTGAGGTGGTTATTGTAGGAGCCACGGAGATTTGCTGCTACTATGCCACCATCTTGGCTCCATCCCCTGTCTTTTTTCAACAGAGAATCACAATATCACAGTTTTCATACTAAAATCTTGAATTAGGCCTTTCCATTTTCTTTAACTGTTTTGCTCTCTACCTAGGTGGCTACCAATATTCTTTACCTGTTTTGTTACTATTACAAACACATCGTGAGTATATATTCTGGTCATCAGAAGGTAGGACTTACCAAGAGAATGAAGCTAAATGCCTTACACATGGAAGGTGTTCAACAAATATTTGTTAAAATGAATCAAAACCTGTTTGTAAATTTTCACATTACACTGGAAATAAAGATTGCCAATCAACACATCTCAAAAATAGACTTTCATTCTAAGGAGTATATTTACAGCTAGAACTTGTTGAAATATTTGGCACATTCTTAATCTGAACCAAATGTTATTAAGAATCTAAAAGTTAAGGGGATAGGGAAGACCCAAGACGGCTGAGGAGAAGCAGGAACTTGCTTGAACTCACCCTCTCACAACCTCCAATACCTGTAAAAAATGACTCTAAACAAATGTTAGTGCTACAGAACCCACAAAATGGTAGAGTGAAACAAATCTCCCACTGAAGGCAGCCTGGCAGGCCAACAGGAAGGATTTGTCACACTGGACTGGAAGCAGAATGCCATCCCACATAGATCAATCAGGCACAGACAAGTGGAAGAGATTGTATGGAGCAGAACTCAGGGGACTGAATTAATGGCAGCTGTGATACTTTCCAGGCATCTCAACACATAAATGCCAAAGAGAAAGTAAAAGGCAAGTGGGCAAACTCTGTTGGACCTGAGTAAGATAAGCATATGGTCTGGTTCCTGTTTTCATGGCAGCAAAGGTGGTGGTGACTGTGGCATTAGCAGCAACAGCACTGCTTGTAACAGGGGGGTGGTGCTTCCAGGGCTCCAGGCCCACAGATAGTGGGGGGACCAAGCCACTGAGGGCAATTGCAAGAATTTCTTTGCTGCCACTGAGGCAGGATTCTCTTGCTTTGCTCTGCTTGGATCTGGGTTGAAGTCTTGGGTGGTCGTCCTGGAGTCAGGAGCAGTGGCATGGCAGAACATATTGAGGCTGTGGAGACGCAGTCCTCCTTGTGGTTCTGAGGTAGGTGCCAAGAAAAGGTGCCCAGACAACAGCTGTGCAAAACCCTAGAAATTTGGGACACGACACTCTCCAATCTGGAAGCCAAATTCTACCATGGCAATGAGCTCAATAGTCAAGTAATTGGCTAGTAAAATGAACAAACAAAGGAAGAAAAATAAGATTATAGAGTCATTCTTGATGACAAAGAAAATCAAAACATTTAACCAGAAGAAGACAACAAAGTCAAAATTCCTGTATGAAAAGCCTCCAAGAAAAATATGAAGTGCTCACAGGCCATGGAGGAAGACAAGAAAAATTTTGAAAATTAAGTAATAGAAATACAGGAAAATTGGGAAGGGGAAATGAAAGAGATACAATAAAATCAAGAAAAACAAGTCAACAGTTTGCTAAAGAAGAACAAAAAAATACTGAAGAAAATAACAGCTTAAAAATAGACTAACTCAAAGGAGAAAAGAGATCAAAAAAAGCCATGAGGAGAAGCATGAATTAAAAAGCAGAATTGGCCATATGGAAGATGAAGTTCAAAAGCTCACTGAAGAAAATAATTCCTTAAAAATTAGACTGGAGCAAATGAAAGCTTATGACTTTATGAGAAATCAAGATATTGTAAAACAGATCCAAAAGAATGAAACATTAGAAGGCAATGTGAAATATTGCATTGTAAAAACCACTGGCCTGGAAAATAGGTCCAAGATAGATAATTTAAAATTACTAAACTTCCTGAAAGCCATGATCCAAAAGACTCTAGACTTCATCTTTCAAAAAATTATCAAGGCAAACTGCCCTGATATTAGAACAAGGGAATAAGATAGAAATTGAAAGAATTCGTGGATGTCATGGGGAAGGTCAGTTGTCTCTAATCAAAATGTATCTAAGGGACAAAGGATGCTCCCTAAGAGCAGGCCACAATCTCAAAGACATCTGCATAGAAACCAATTGCCAAGAATCAAGTATTTTGACTTACAATAGTCTTTAGTCTGTTATATCCTGGAAGTAGCAAATTATGATAAGGAACATGTCCTTTTTGGTGCCTGAAGTTTGGGGACAAAGGTTTTGATGTCAGGATATCAAACAAAAGTCCTTTTAAGTGAACTCCTGGGGTACTTTCAGGGAGCCAGCCTTTGCAAACCACATCAACTCGAGGGGTATTGAGGTACACTATTAAGGTTTTTATCTGAGTCCTGGATTAGGCCTCCTTGGCTCCCCACACAGAAGCAAACATCTTTGAAAAGGGACAGGGTCAAAGGAGAAAATAGAATAAATGGAGGAATGGGATAGGACTTTGGGGAAGAGTGTTAGTCTTTCACAATATGACTACTATGGAAATGTTTTATATAACTATATCTGTATAACTTATATTGAATTGTTTGTCTTCCCAGTGAGGGTGGTTGAAGAGAGACGAAAAGAGAATCTGGAATTCAAAGGTTTAAAGCAAAACGTTAAAGTGTTGCTTTTTTTTTAAGTTTTTTTTTTTTTATTTTTAGTTTACATCATTCATTTCCATGAGATTTTGAGTTGCAAATTTTTTCTCCGACTTTTGCCTACTCACCACCCCAAAACAATGATCCCCCTCCCCCAATATGCTCTCTCTTATATCCTCCCCCATCACCCCTCTGACTTTCCAGTGGGGCAAAATGGAACTCCCTACCCCAGTACCTGTATATTTTATTTCCCAGTCGCATGTAAATAATAATAATAATGATAATACACACACATATACATACACACACACATATACACACACACACACATATATATATACATATATATATATATATATATATACACATACATACATATATATTTTTAGCATTTGGATTTAGAACTTTAAATTATAGATTCTTGCCCTTCCTCTCTTGTCACCCACCCCTCCTGGAAAGACAAGCAATTCTATACAAGCCATACCTGTGTAGTTACACAGAATATCTCCGCAATGGACATATCATGGAAGGCTGACTATATTTCCCTCCATCCTATCCTGCCTCACCCTTGTTTTATCTTCTATTTTGTGCCTATTCCTTTACAAAAGTGTGTGCTTCTAACAACCCTACAACCCTCCCTACCCTACCCTCCATCCTCCCACCTCTTATCACCATACCCCCAATCTCCTGTAGGCCAAGCTACCCAATTTAGAGTGTATGTTGTTCCTTCCCTAAGCCAAATTGAATGAGGGTAAGGTTGACCCATTCCCTTTTCCCTTCCTCTTCTTCCCCTCCATCGTAACAGATATC
Organism: Pseudochirops corinnae; assembly: GCA_028646515.1. Taxonomy (NCBI): domain Eukaryota; kingdom Metazoa; phylum Chordata; class Mammalia; order Diprotodontia; family Pseudocheiridae; genus Pseudochirops; species Pseudochirops corinnae. The sequence goes on along the minus strand of CM053585.1, from coordinate 453,299,540 downwards.
CCTTGCCTCTTCTGCATCAGATGACTAACCCCATTCTGTCTCTCCCTGACTTCTCTCATTCTATTTCTTTCCCACCTCTCAACTTTACCTTTTAAAATATTATCTCATCCTATTCAATTGATCCTGTGCCCTCTGTCTATATACACATATATACACACACTCACATATGTATTCCTACACGTACATACCTTCTGATATAGACATATGTATATGTATACACACACATATGTGTGTGTATACATACAAACATTTGTATTCCCTTCAACTATCATCATTGTGAGAAAAGTTTCATAAGTTACAATTATCGTTTTTCTATGTTGGCATGTAAATAGTTCAACTTTGATAAGTTCCTTATGAATTCTTTCCATGTTTGCCTTCTCATGCTTCTTGTATTTGAATGTCAAATTTTCTATTCAGTTCTGGTTTTTTCATCAAGAATACTTGAAAGTCCTCCACCTCATTGAATGACCGTATTATCCCCTGGAACATTGCACTCAGTTTTGCTGGGTGGGTGATTCTTGCTTTTAATCCTAGCTCCCTTGATATCTGGAATATTGTATTCCTGGCACTTTGATCCCTAAATGTAGAAGCTGCTAGATCTTGGGTTATCCTGATTGTGTTTCCACAGTATTCAAACTGTTTCTTCTTGGCAGCTTGTAATATTTTCTCCTTGATCTGGGAATTCTAGAACCTGGCTATGACATTCCTAGGAGTTTTCTTTTTGGGATCTTTTTCAAGATGTGATCAGTGAAGTCTTTCAAGTTCTAGTTTGCAATCTGCTTCTAAAATATCAGGGCAATTTTCCTTGAGAATTTCTTGAAGGATGTTTTCTAGGTTCTTTTTTTAGTCGGGGCTTTCAGATAGTCCAATAATTTTTAAATTGTCTCATCTGGATCCATTTTCCAGGTCAGTGGTTTTTTCAAAGAGATATTTCACATTGCCTTCTATTTTTTCATTTGTTTGCATCTATTTAATCATATCTTGATTTCTCATAGTCATTTGCTTCTATTTGCTCCACTCTACTTCTGAAGGAATTATTCTCTTCAGAGAACTTTTGAGATTCTTTTGCCATCTGACAAACTTGACTTTTTAAGGCAATCTTCTCCTGAATGGATTTTCGGGTCTCTTTTGCCATTTGTGTTTAAGGTGTTATTTTCTTCAGTCAGGTGGTTGTCCCTCTTCTCATGATTTTCTGGCATCATTCTCATTTCTCGCCCCAAATTTTCCTCCACTTCTCTTATTTGGTTTTCACAATCCTTCATAAGCTCCACTATGGCTTGTAACCAGTCCACATTTTTCTTGGATGCTTTTAGTGCAGGAGTTTTGACTGTGTTGTCTTACTCCCATTCCATGCTTCGATTCTTTTTGTGCCCAAAAAAGGAAACTAAAGTTGGATTGCTGGGCTTGCTTCGTTTCCTTTAGCTGCTTATGTTGCCAGTCAGTTACCTGACATTTGGGCTCAGTAGAGCTCTGCTTCCAGAGAGGAGAGCTTTGTCCCAAATCGCTGGAGTTTTCACAGCTGCCAGGGCTATTAGGAGGCCATCATCTCTGCAGCCCCCACCAGCTTTGGCTCACTGATCACACACCTCAGGACCACCATCCAAGACCATGATCCTGATTCAGGCCAGTTAAGGCAAGAGCACTTAGCCTCTGAATAATTGCTTGGGCCCCCTGAAATATGCAGGCCAGGAGCTCTGAATCAGCCACCTGGTGGCAGCTGCAGGGCCACAGCTGCTGCCGCTCACCCTGGAGGCAGATGCTTAGACTCTTTCCCCCAAATGTAGCCAAGTTCCACTGATGTTTGACCTAGTCTTTTTTTCTTATGTGTTGATAATTCTGGAAACCAGCATGGCTGCCAATGATCCACTCTCCTGAAAGTTCCAGAAATGGCTTGATCTGGCTGCCTTAGGGCTCCAGCTGCAGTGTCACATGGTGCTTGTCTTGGCTACCAGCCAAGGGGAAGCTCCCCTTCCAATCAGCCTGCCAGACTGCCTTTGGCAGAAGCTTTGTTACTCTGTAATTGTGTGGTATCTGTTGCTTTAAAATTTGTTTAGAGTAATATTGTATAGGTATTTGCAGTGGTTATGGGGGTAGCCACGGAGTTCTCCTGCTTCTAAGCCACCATCTTGACTCCAACCCTACAGTAACTATAAGTATGCTGATATGGTTATTAATCACAAAATGTAGCAGGCTCTCTTCATGAGAAATATAACTAGAGCATTTATTTAAATACCAGAAAACTGAGTCACAAAACCAGAAAGTCAAAGCCAACACAGTAGTTATGAAGTTGGCACATGTAGTTAAAGTAGTAAACACCCACATTCTCCAGCCTTCAAAACAGGACAGGCTACCTCAGACAAAGATCCTCCTCTCCTCACTCACAACAACTGCTCAGTGTGCAGGCAGCTTGCTCCCAGCAGCTCCCATCCCTGGCAGTCCTGAGCAGGAGTCCTTAGCAGAGATTCTGGCAGGCTCAGAAAAAATGGAGTTCACACCACAATCACAGCCACCACCACTGCCACCCGTCGCCACTGCCGCCCGCTGCTGCTGCTGCTGCTACTACAGCTACTGCTGCTGCTGCTTCCAGTCACCACAGCACAGATGAAATCATTAAGTAAGATATACAGGAAATGAGGTGTATAAATCCATCTTGATCTACAAGAAAGCAAGGGCTAAGGGGCTAAGGAGGGAGACTCAGGGTGATATAAGAGAGGACAGATTAGGGGAAGGAATATTCAGTATTCTTTGGGTGTGAGATAGGAAAAAGATGGGGAGAAACTCTGTATTTCAAAATTTTGTGGAAATGGATATTGAAATCTAAAAAGAATTTTTTTTGAAAAAAATTTAAAAGTTAAAACTAATATATGATTAACCTTCGAAATTAGATTAACATAAATGTGATAATTAAGATTGAAAAAAATTACCTAACTGCTCTTATATTCTCATAAAATGTTTTATGGAACAAAATAAACCTTGAAGCTGGTTTATAAAAGTAAATATTTATGAAAGGAGAAATTAATTTCACATGGAAAATACGATTGGATTTTTAAAGTCAAGAGTGATATTCACACATTATTTTTAATCACTTTTGAAAAGCTATCATAACCTGACATAAATAAATGTGACTCTCAAATGATACTCATGAAAGGGACAGCACTAAACTTAAAAGAGTACAAACTTAACATGAAGAGTAGAGATAAGCTTTTTAAGAGTAGGGAATGTTTTCATGCTTTCTTTTTATCTTCTATCCCTTAGTAGGTGGCTTGACAAGTTGTCAATAATGAATGTAATGATTGTCCCTGGATGTACATTCTTGGCTAAATCATTTAAATTTCTCAAGATTCAGTATTCTCATCAAGGAAAAAGGCATAGTAATACTTATGTGGCCAACTTCATATGTATTCTTATCTTGAGGGCAAAAGAAGAGGACATTTGAAAATATGAAATATAAATGACTAAGTATATGTTATTTAACAAAGTCATTATTCCAAAAGTAAATAGCAAATTCATTGGGTATAATTAAAAATATTTATTATAAAGTCATTCTCTAATCACCCTTTTTACCAATTACTCATGATTCTGCTGTAGAGGAGAACCTATTAGTAAAGTTTAGAAATATAAATAATTTATTCTTAACCTCTGACTTTGAAAATGAAGATTCATACATGAATTCTTTTAACAAATACTCATTAATCAGTTACTATATGCTAAACTATTTCTAGATAATTTAAAAAATTGTAAAAATGACTAAAATATGTAATGTTACTGGGATTTGAAGATCTTCCATTATAGTCGGGGGTGGAGCCAAGATGGTGGCATAGAAGCACCAACATATCGCAGCTCTCACATAGCCACCCCAAAATACCCATAAAATATGACTCTAAAGTAATCCTGAAACTCCAAAACGCACACAAGTATGCTTTTCACTAAAGTCAGCTCGGCTACAAGGAACCATATCAGCACTGCAAACCAAAACCAGCCTGGCCTAAAGCCCTGGCTGAGCCCCGGGGGTGGCTGGATGAGAAGAGCCTAGCCCTGGCTGGAGCCTCAGGTGAGTGGATTGGTGGCAGCTGCGGCAATGTTCAGAATTAGGTCTTTGGGGCTTGTGAGGTCATGGGAGAAAAGCTGTCCCACCGAAACACCTCCAGGGCTAGGAATTCAAAGACAGAGGTTCTGCAACCACCTCTGCATTGCAGCATCAGCGCCCTCGGCCTGTAGAGTGCAGGGGGACCAAGCGATCATTCAGAGGCCAATTGCTCTCCCATTGAGAGGCCTGGATCTGGATCGCAGTTTTGGGCTTTGGTCTTGTGGTCTTTTTTCCTTCAGTGAGCCTGAAGTGGGGGAGGGACCCAGAACCTCCCTGAGAGCTATGGCAGCTGGGAGGACCCCAGTGATTTGAGACAGAGCTTTCCCCTCTGGAAGCAGAGCCCCACAGAGATTAAAAAAATAAATAAATAAATAAAAACCATGGACTGACCAACCATGAATAAGAATGAGCATAAGAAGCAAAGTATGAACAGCAACCAAACCTTAGATTCCTTCTTTGGGGAAAAGAAAGACCAAGGCAGAGAGAAGGAGGAGGACAGTGCAGCCAGAGCTCCCCTACCAGGGGCTTCCAATAAACATGAAGCTTGCCTTAAAGCTAGAGATGAGCGGAAGAAGGATTTTGAAAAACAAATAAGAGAAGTGGAAGAAAAATGGTGAAGAGAAATAAGAATGTTGCAAGAAAATCATGAAAAGAAAGTCAGAAATCTGACTGAAGAAATTAAAACCCTAAAAAATAGATTAACTCAAATGACAAAAGGGGCGCAAAAAGCCAATGAGGAGAAAAATGCCTTTAAAAGTCAACTTTGCCAGATGGAGAAAGAATCTCAAAAGCACTCTGAAGAGAATAATTCCGTCAAAATTAGAGGGGAGCAAATGGAAGCAAATGACTTCATGAGAAATCAAGATACTATCAAACAGATACAAA
>CM053585.1:453273824-453294068 GCA_028646515.1 Pseudochirops corinnae | reverse complement strand
ATATCAGGGCAATATTCCTTGAGAATTTCTTGAAGGATGATTTCTAGGTTTTTTTTTTTCCTGATCATGACTTTCAGGTAGTCCAATAATTTTTAAATTGCCTCTCCTGGATCTATTTTCCAGGTCAGTGTTTTTTTTTTTAATGGGATATTTCACATTGTATTCTATTTTTTCATTTGTTTGGATCTGTTTAATGGTATCTTGCTTTCCCATAAAGTCATTTGCTTCTTTTTGCTCCAATCTAATTCTGATGAAATTATTCCTTCAATTAGATTTTGAAATTCTTTTTCCAAATGGCAAATTTGACTTTTTAAGGCATTTTTCTCCTCAGTACCTTTTTGGACCTCTTTTGCCATTTGAGTATATTTTCAGGTTTTATTTTCTTCAGTCAGGTTGTTGACTCTCTTTACATGGTTTTCTTGCATCATTCTTATTTCTCTTCCCAATTTTTCCTCCACTTCCCTTATTTGGTTTTCAAAATCCTTCTCAAGCTGTTCTGTGGCTTTTAGACAGTCTTTATGTTTCTTGGAAGCTTTTGGTTTAGGAGTTCTGACTATTTTGTCTTCTGCCTGATCCATGCTGTGATCCTTTTTGTCCTCAAAAAAGGAATCCAAAGTTGGATTGCTGTCCTTACTTTGCTTCCTTTGCCTGCTCATGTTGCCAGTCAATTAACTGACTTTTTAGCTCTGTGAATCTCTGCTTCCTGAGGGGAGAGCTTTGTCCCAAATTGCTGAGGTTTTCACAGCTGCTGGAGCTATTAGGAGGCCACCATCTCTGCAGCCCCCACCATCTGTGGCTCAATGAAAATGCACCTCAGGACCACCACCCAAGACCATGATCGCAATCCAGGCAACTTAAGGAAAGAACACTTAGCCTCTGAATGATTGCTTGGTCCCCCTCAATCAGCAGGCCGAGAGCTCTGAAGCAGCCACATGGAAACAGCTGCAGAGCAGCTGCTTCTGCTGTTTTATTGCCCTGGGGGCCATTGGTTGGGCCTGTTTTTCTCCCCCAAATTTAGCCCAGTTTCACTGACCTTTCACTCAGTCCTTGTTTCTTATGGGTTCATAATTCTGGAAACTGCCATAGCTTTTGGTGGTCTGCTTTCCTGAAAGCTCTAGGCATGGCTTGTCCTGGCTGCACTGGACCCAAGTCACAGTTTCTGGCCGGGCTGGTTTTGGCTGCCAGTGTGCTGCTATGATCCCTTCCTGTCCTGCCTGCCAGGCTGCCCTCAGTGGGAGCTTTGTTTCTCTGTACTTTTGTGGGATGTGGAGCTGTAAAATTTGTTTAGAGTCATATTTTATAGGTATTTGAGGTGGTTATGGGGGTAGCTGTGGAGTTTTCCTGCTTCTGTGCCACCATCTTGGTTTTGTCCCCAGATCAGGTTTTTTCATCAAGAATGCTTGAAAGTTCTTTATTTCATTGAATGACCACATATTTCCCTGTAGCATTATACTGATTTTTTCTGGGTAGGTGATTATTGGTTTTAGTCCTAGCTCTTTTGACCTCTGGAATATTGTATTCCCAGCCCTTCAATCCCTTAAGGTAGAAGCTCCTAGGTCTTGTGTGCTTCTGATTGTGTTTCCACAATACTCAACTTCATTCTTCCTGACTGCTTTCAGTATTTTCTCCTTGATCTGGGAAGTCTGGAATTTGGCTATGATATTCCTAGGAGTCTTCTTTTTGGGATCTTTTTCAAGAGGTGATTGGTAAATTCTTTCAATTTCTATTTTGCCCTCTGGTTCTAGAATATCAGGACAATTTTGCTTGATAATTTCTTGAATGATGGTGTCTAGACTCATTTTGATCATGGCTTTGAGGTAGACCAGTAATTTTTAAATGATATCTTCTGGATCTATTTTCCAGGTCAGGGGTTTTTCCAACTAGTTATTTCACATTGCCTCCTATTTTTTTTTTCCTTTTGTTTGGATCTGTTTTTTAGTATCTTGATTTCTCATCAAGTCATTAACTTCCAATTGTTCCAATCTAATTTTGAAGCAGTTAGTCTCTTCAGTGAGTTTTTGAAATTCCTTTTCCATCTGGCAAATTTGACTTTTTAAACATTCTTCTCCTCATTGGCTTTTTGGGCCTCTTTTGCCATTTGAGTTAGTCTATTTTTAATTGTTTTTTTCTTCACTATTTTTGGGTCTCCTTTAGCAGGCTGTTGACTTGCTTTTTATGATTTTCTTGCATCATTCTCATTTCTCTTCCCAATTTTTCCTCCCCTTCTCTTACTTGATTTTCAAAATCCTTTTTGAGCTCCTCCATGGCGTATAATCAGTTAACATTTTTCTTGGAGCCTTTTCATGCAGGAGTTCTGGCTTCAATGTCTTCCTCCCACTCCATCCCTTGATTCTTTTTGTTCCCAAAAAATAATTGTATGGTGTATTCGTGCTTCCATTGCTTGCTCATATTGGCAGCCAATTATTTGACTTTTGAGCTCTTTTTCATGATAGAACTCTGCTTTCAAAATGGAGAGAGTTATGTCCCAAATTGCTGCTGTATTTGCAGCTGCCAGAGCTATTAGATGGGCACCCTCTTTTTCTCAATACTTATTTTCTTCCACCCTCTGCAACCTTTGACACTTGTATACCCTTTCCTCTATGTTTTCTCTAGGTTATCAGAACACTACTCTCTTCTTGTTTTCCTCTTACCTTTCTGAACATTTCACAGTCCACTTTGTGGGATCCTCATTCCAATCATGCCCTCTAACTATAAGTATCCCTTAAGGTTCTGACTTGGGCCCACTTCTCTTCTTCCTCCATGTTATTTCACTTGGTTTTCTCATAAGATCCAATGTATTTAATTAGTACCTCTATGCTTATGATTCTTATATCTATCTATCTATCATGTCCCAACATCTTGCTGATTTCTAATCCCACATCTCCTGATATCTCAAATTGGAAGTCCACTAGACATTTTAAACTAAATATGTCCAAAACATAACTCATTAAATTTCTCCCAAACACTCTCCCCACCACCTTATTAATGTAAAGAGCAACATCACCCTACCAGTCCCTTAGGTCTACAACCTGGACTCATCACTATCTCTCCTCACCCATCATACTCCATATTCAATATGTTGTCAAGGTCTGTTTATTTAAAACATGCAACATCTCTCATATACTCTTGCTTATCTACTTCACCATCCTGATATAGCACCTCTCAACTGGAGTTTATAATAGCCTGCTGATGCATCTGCCTTACTTAAGTGTCCACTCTAATCTGTCCTCCAATTGGCCACAAAAATGATTTTCTTAAAGTTTAAGTGTGACCATGTTATTCCACTACACAATAACCTCCAGTGGCTCACTATTTCCTCAGGATCAAATACAAAATACTGCATTTGGCATTCAAAGTCTTTCTTAATCTATTTCACCTCCTACATTTCTAGTAACCCATCCATCATATACTCATTTATACAGTGACACTAGCCTGCTATTTCTTCCATGAATCAGACTCTGTTTCTTACCTCCAGACATTTTTTCTGGCTGTGTCTCATGCCATGACTTCTCTCCCTCCTTAACTCTGCATGCTGACTTTCCTGTATTCACTTAAGTCCCAAGAAAAATCTCACATTTTACAGGAAGACTTTCTTAACTCTTTTTTTTCCAAAGAAAACCTTCAGAATGTTTTAAAAAAAGAATAAACGGAAAGTATTCCCAAATCTGTGGTGACTGTGGTGCCTGAGAGGAAGAAATGATCCTAAGACCAATAGGTAAATGTCTGTCACTCTCCTAGGTTTCCTCTAAGCCTAGCTGGTTAAGGGTCCCTTTCTTGCCCCTGCCAAGTGAGGCTTAGAGGATGCTTCAAAGAGAGGATCTCATTTTAAGGCACTACTAATCTTTGCTACTAAGAGCTAAGTGGATCAGTGTATCTGGAAGGCTGCTGCAGGGTCCTAAGTCAAGCACTTTTTTTTGGCCATTCTACTTTTCCTAATTCAGTCCTTCTGGAGTTGAGAGGTTACTCAAACTTGTCAGACCAAGGATCTGGTCCATTTTAATGACTGATGACTGAAGCTTTCAAAGGTTTCACCTGAGCATTGCATAGAGTGACAGGTATTTACCAGAGTTGGCACCAAGCGCAGAGGACTGCTGGGAAGGAGCCCTCCTGGCCAACTACAAACAGGCAGGAAAGGTGAAATAGTCATCAACAACTGCCAATATGTCACCTCAGATATCTAGGATTCTCCCACAGACACATCTCAAAATGCAGCCAGATCTGGCCTCCCAATGTCCTCTCCCTCACCTTCCTGCTCAATGAGGGGACAGCCAGTCACCTCTCTCTCTCCATCCCTCCCTCCCTCCTTCCCTCCCTCTGTCTCCTTCTCATGCCCTGCCACAAGGGAAGCCCACCAGCCAAAGCTCAAGATGTGGCATGGCTCCTGAGTAGAGAGGCCCTGCACCTCTGCAAAATAGGAGCAGACACTATGTGAGAGGCTGTGTTGTGCAAAGTTTTGCTGAGGGAAAAAGGAAGTGTCCTTGGGAAGAGAAAAGGAAGAATGAAAGGCTGGCAGGAGGCCAAACAGTGCCTTGGACAGTCACCAACATATTATTGACACATTTAGAGGGGACAGATGAGGCTGAGGTAGAATGGGGGAGAAAAAAAACAAAAAACAAAATGTCCTAATAATTTAAAGGTAGTGCCAGAAAGGAGCACTTACAGATAAATATGGTGACTCTCTTAAATAGAATTTTTTCCTAGATGTACAGACATTCACAATACTGATAAACTCACTGTCAACATATAGGTATGTTCACAATCCCCTTTCTGAAGTGTAATGAGAACAAGAGAGGGCACAGAAGGCATATGGACAATGACATACAGAGCCAATGAAATGTTCAACTTTCCCCAGAACCCCATTGGTAAAAAAAAAAAAAAATCTATTACAAAGTCATCTTTTCTGTCTTTCTGTTTTATAAAGTCAGTGATGTTGGAGATCATCTAGTCAAGGTATGTCCCTTCAGTGAGCAGGTGGAGGGAACTGCTGGAAGCTTCCCATCCAGACACACAGAGACAGACAGACAGACACACACACATAGACACACGCACGCGCACACACACACACGGAAAAGGATTGCTGGTTTGTGTACTTTCACAATGTGGTTTTGTATTTTGAAAACTTGAATTGTCCTTGATACTGTCACTGTGTTTTATATTACATTATGGTGTTGGGAGGTAGGTTAGCCAGTAGATGAAACGTGTCCCAGATATGGGCTGCAGTTGCTTTGCCACTAGCAATCTTGTTCCATATTGAAATAATGTCCTCCTGGAAATGGACAGAGACAAATGCCCCACAGGTCTCCATGCTTACCATGAACTATCCCCCCAGCACGGTCAATATAAGATACTTCCACTCTGAGGTACCACATCTCCCTGGTCATATTGGCTAAATTGAGAAAACAGGAAAATGATAAATGCTGGAGAGGATGTGGAAACATTGGAACACTAATGCATTGTTGATGGAGTTGTGAATTGATTCAGCCATTCTGGAGAGCAATCTGGAACTATGCCAAAGAGACTATAAATAAGCACATACCCTTTGCCCCTGCAATATCACTTCTAGGGTTATATCCCAAAGAGATCATAAAAATGGGAAGAGGACCCATATGTACAAAAAATTTTTATAGAAGCTCTTTTTGTGATGGCAAAGAATTGGAAATCAAAGGGATGCTCATCAATTGGGGAATGGTTGAATAAGGTGGTATATGAATGTAATGGGATACTATTGTCCTATAAGAAACGAGGAAGAGATGGACTTCGTAATAACCTGGAGAGACTCATATAAACTGATTTTAAGTGAGGAGAGCAGAACCAGAAGAAATTTGTACATAATTGCATATACAACATATGTGTGATGACTAACTTTGATAGACTGGGCTCCTCTTAGCAATGTAAAGTTATAAGACAACTCCAAAAGACACATGGTGGAAAGAGATATCCACATCCAGAGAAACAGTTATAGAGTTTGAATGCAGGTTGAAGAAAACTGCTTGCTCTCTTTCTTTTTCTTTTGTTTTGTTTCCTCTTTCCCATTGTTCATTCCATTGGTTATAATCCTTCTTTATAACCTGACTAATGCTTAATGTGAAGGTATTTGTAGATCCAGTGTTTGTATGCCACCATGGAGGTGGGGGAGGAGAGGGGGGGAAGGGGAGAAAATTTGAAACTCAAGGGATTGTGGAACTGAACCTTGTAAACTAAAAGTAAATAAATAAATTAATTTTTTTTAAAAAAAGAAAAAATAATGATTCTTCCAGCACTAGAATGCTGAGCCTTATGGAATCAAATAATACATTGGCCATCATTTTTTGTTTGCAGTATACTCCCACGTGGGCTTGATGCCCTTTTTGAAGATGTGGAAGTCACTATGGCCTGTCATGTCCTTGAGAAGTACCACATGGCTATAAAACCTTCAGATTTGCTTGACAGAGGTGTATGTGCCATTCTGCTTATTGTTCTGCTCATAGCTCTGTGAGCTTTTTGGCTGGCTGGTGACCTCTATGAGTACCAGAAAGTGTAGTTGTACTGCATGGGTATTCTGAAGGCACAGGGACAACAGCCTTCCTCTTGCTACTGCCCTGACTTTTTTCTCACTCACTTTTTTCAGTCTCACCATCTTTCTGTGTGCTGTTTTCTTCATTCTGGTCATTATCCCCACTGTCATCATCCTTCACGCAGACAGAAGACCTCAGTTTGGGTCTCATTAATGTCTTCAGCAAACGCTTTTCCATCTTTGAGCGTCAGTTTTCTCATGTCTCATATTTGTTCATTCTCTCACCAGCACCCCACTGTCATCTCACTCTAACTTTCTTAACTCTTAATTTCAGTGCTTATACTTTCTTAATCATTTTACATTTATCCTATATATAACTTGTTTTTATATATTTGTTGTCATATTGTGTCTCTCATTAGATTATGAGCTCAGTATGATTATGAGTTATTTTTAGCCTCTTTTTTTTTATCCCTAGTGCTTAGTATATGGCTTTGTACATAGCAGACACCTAATACATGTTTGTAGATTTATTGTTTGGCCATTTGTCAAGAACGTTGTTGTTGTAATTCTTCTTCAAAAAGAGGTAAAGCTCAATTTCCTCTTAGCTTCATTCCTACTCTGAGATTGTGTGTTCTTGGGAAACCACTGATGAAAAGAAATGAATTAAGACAAAATGAACCTGTAAATAGCCACTAAATCAACAATCACAGAACATGTATTTCCATATGTATTTCCAGCACATTTACTATACCATTACTTAGTGATAGGTATAACTACTTTGAGGTTTAAGAAAAAAGTCGAAGAAGATGATCAATTCTGCAGCAAATACATCTGGTTGAAAATCAAATTTAGTCCATCCACTGATTGCTTTGTCCTCATAAAAATTCATTACCAATCAAGAAATATCTGAATTTAAAGGACCATCCGAGTTCAAATAGTTAAGAATGTATCAACAAAATATTTTGTTTACAATATACCCAAAAAATGATTGATCTTTCTTAGAAGACATGAAAGTGAGATGAAGCCCCCCAGAGGACCCATTGAATTTGGGAGTAGTCTTTTCTCACATCAAGCAGAAATCTGAGTAGCTACAATTTTTTTTTTGGTTATTTTTTATTGAATCATATGTTTAATGTACATATGCTTTATTTTTGTCAACAGACACTGAAATATGTCAATTTCTTACTGAGTTGTTTTGTGTTTTTGTTTTGTGCATATATGTTTGTATAATGCACATATATGCCTGTCAATATTATTACCATTATAATTATTATTATTATTATGGTTACATGTAAATGTCTTGTGTCCCCTAATAGCCTATAAGTTTCTTGAAAACAGGGATGATGATTTTATTTATTATGGTACCTAGTTTAGTGCTTTGCAATTAATGGTGAAAAGTTTAACAGTTTTCTTTTTTTGTCTGAATAATAATTATTTTGCTTCTATTCTGAAACAGCATTATGTAGTTAGCATTGTATTGAAAACTTTGAGTAAGGGAAGACAAAGTTATGAACATCATCTACAAGATATACAAGCAGTGCAATGGATATGTCATGTAAAATTTGTATGCTTCAGTTTCCTTAATTGTAAGATGCATACAACATTAAGGTCTTATCAAACCTCTTACATACCTCTGGTGAGATCACTACTGAGTTTTATCAGGGCTGCTTCTGACCTTCAGTGTCCACCTGATCCACCCAACTCTCACCAGTGGCTCCAAGAAGCTGTAGCATGCGCAACAGTAACACCTTGGTAAACCATTTCAATAGACAGGCTCAATCAGGTTGAGGGCAATTAATGGGTCTCAAACCCATTGGTGAGTTGAGGGGGGTGTCTACCCTAAGTATGTGAGGACTTCTTCTGGTGGAATAGGTGGATGAGAACAATTTGTTCCAATGGCCATGAAGGCAGCTGAAGCAGGTGCTGTGCAGTGTTCAAAGCTCTGTTAGACACTGAGGATGCCAAGGTCATCCTGCATCTTGAGCCATCACCAGTCCTCTTGATTCTGTCCTACCACTGGACTGATGACTTTGTAGGAGAGTGAGGCATACTACTTGGTGCAACTCTGCCTCACTTAAATCCAATTTACACATGAAACAAAAGACATCACCCAAACCATTTTGCTATTTTACCTATCTCAAAATCCTGTGGTGACAAGCAAGTAACAAAGCAGATACACTCACAGGGAGCTATAGCCCTAATCCTGGATGCAGGTGGCCCATACCAAAGGGTTATTTCTCACTGGAAGAAGCAGTAGGTTTTAGCAGCCACCTGGGTGTCTGAGCAGTCTTTGAAGGATCACACTGCATACCTCCTGGTGTGAAGAAGGGGCTACAAAAAGTGCCTAAAAATTGTCTGCATACCCAACACTAGTCTGATTACTGTGGCAGGCAGGAGATCCCATGCTATGGCTGAAACACCAAAAAAAGTATAAAAATGTCTGCAAAGACATCAGCAGTTATTGCATCCAAATAGCAGTCCTGAAGGAAGCAAGGCTGACATATGAAGACCAGCTTGCTGAAGTTGGAGCTGAATACATGTTTTTTTTTTTTTTCTAGAGAGGTCACAGTAAAGGGGAGCACTGTGAAGCTGCTGCAGATTTTTCAATCAAAACTAATCTAGCCAACAAGCTTCTATGCCTGCCAAAAGGAGTGAATGATAGGCTCCTAACAATGCAATTGCCACTTTCAGGAAAATGTCACTCCACCATCATCAGTGCCTATGTTCCCACTATGCTAAACTCTGATGAGGTCAAAGAAAAATTTATGAAGACCTGGAGACACTTATGATCAATGTGCCAAAGGTGGACAAGCTTATAATTCTAGTTGACTTTAACACTAGCAGAGTTTCAGACTATCAGACTTGTCAGGGAGTCCTAGGGAGTAATGGAGTTAGAAAGAGCAACAGCAATGATGACTTTCTACTGAAGACTTGTGCATCTCATGACTTTCTCATAACTAACACTGTTTTTCATTTACTCAAACACAGTAAAACTTCATGGATGCACCATCACAGTAACCATGGGCATTTAAAAGAACATGTGATTATAAGGAGAAGAGACAGACAGGATATGAGAGTGATGAAGGCAATGTGTGGTGCAGCATGCTGGACTGATCATAGACTTATCCTTTCCAAACTAAATGCTCACATTTAACAAAAGTTGTATCCCCAAGGCAACATGATAACTGAGAGGGTGTGAAGGTAGTTCTCAGCTTCCAGATTCTGGGAGAGAAACTCTCTCTCTCTCCATCTCTCCCTCATTCCCTCTTTCTCTCAGATGGATTCTTCCTTCACTAGGAGCAACAGTCCAATTCTGTCTCTCTGTCTCTAGAATTCTTGCTTATATACACACACTGGCCTCCTGTCTCAGCCAATCCCCTTCTTCCATGTCAATAGGGGAATTCACAGCCTCTCAATAGTGGGACAGAGTTCACACCTTCCATACTTAGCACCAAGTTACTAAATGCTAAGTATCTGCCAGATTGATTGCTGTTACACCTGACTACCAGAAGAATTAATGTCAATAAATTAGAGATCTTCTCTTAGTGGAAACACTTTGTTGCTAACTTGGAGAAAAAGTTGAACCAATACACAGTTGACAACAGTGGAGGAGAAAAAGGAGTGGGCAGGTTTAGAGATTTGGTTTATAGCACTGCATTTGCTCATCTAGATCAAAACACTCACAAACACCAGGACTGGTTTGATGAAAATGATGAGAAAATTCAGAAGCTGCTAACTGAAAAATGAGAACTTCACAGGGTCTACCATGAGGATAGCTCATCCATCTCTGAGAAAGCAGAATTTAATTCCATCAAAAAAGCAAAGTACCAGCAAAGCTTAGAGAGATACTAGATTCTTGTCTCAGCAAGAAGGAAGATTAAATTCAGTTTTATTTTGATAATAACAATCCAAAGCACTTTTATGATGCTCCAAAGGTTATTTGTGGGCCAAAGACCTATGACGTATCTCAGCTACTCAGTGGTGATGGAGCCACATTGATTAGTGATAAGGATATGATCGTAGAGAGATGGGCTGAACATCTCATAGTGTTCTCAACAAACCATCTTCAGTCAATACTGAGGCCACTGACCATTTACCTCAGGTTGAAGTCAGTCCCTCCCTAGCTGAAGTTCCAACCAAAGAAGAGATTTTGAATACCATTAGGCTCCTTTTGTGTGGCAAACACCCAGTACTGATTCTATTCCAGCTGAGATTTACAAGATAGTGGGTCCATTGCTCATACAAAAGCTGACTGAAATTTCCCAGGCTACATAGCAAGAGGACGTTATCCCCCCAGGAGTTCAAGAATGCCTCCATTTTCCATCTCTATATACAGGTAAAGGAAATAAGACTGTCCTGTAACAATCATGGGTGTAGAGGCTTATCTCTTTCTTAGTCATTGCCTCCGAGATTCTTGCCAGAGTCCTCCTTAATAGCCTGATACTTCACCTGAAAAATGTTCATCTATCTGAGAGTCAGTGACTTCAGCAAGGGCCAAGGAATGGTCAATGTAGGGTTTACTGCCCAAAAGCTCTTGAAGAAATGCCAGGAGCAGAACAGAGGTCTGTATGCAACATTTGTATATCTGACCAAGGTCTTTGATATGGTCAGTTGTGAGGGTTTATGTAAAATTATGTCAAAATTTGTATGCCTGGAGAAGTTCATCTGCATTGTACATCAATTTCATGATAGCATGCTTGCCTGGGTTCTAGATAACAGACAAAGTTCTCTTGCTTTCCTAGTCCCCACTGGAGTGAAACAAGACTGTTTGCTTGCTCTCATGACTTTAGCATGTTTTCAGTCATGTTGTCAAACAATGAGGATGAACACAGAATCAATGTCAGCTACCACACTGATGGTAAATTCTTCAACTTGAAAAGGCTACAGGCCAAAATGGAGGGAGACTTCGTGCATGATTTTCTGTGTGCAGATGATTGTGCACTAAATGCAGCCTCTGAAGCTAAGATGCAACAACGTATCTGTCAATTTTCTGCTGCTTCTGTTAATTTTGGCTGAACAATTAACACCAAGAAAACACAGTTTCTCCATTAACCACCACCACACTATTCAAATGTGGAACCATCAGTTACAGCAAATAGAGAAGTTTTGAATACTATGGATAAGTTCATTTATCTTGGTAACATACTTTCAGGGATGTATACATTGATAATGAGGTTGATGCCATTGATAGAGTTCAGTGTTTGGGAGGTTCTGAAGGAAAGTAGGGGAGTGAGGTATTAGACTGACTACCAAACTTAAGATCTACAGAGCTGCTGTGCTGGCCTCATTGTTGTATGCCTATGAAACCTGAACAGTCTACCAGTGTCTTGTCAGGAAACAATCTCTTCCATTTGTATTGTCTTAGGAAGATTCTGAAGATCACCTGGCAAGATAAGGTACCAGACACTGAGGTGCTTGTTTGAGCTAAATTGACAAGCAGTCAAACTCTGCTTTAAAGAGCACAATTCTGATGGGCTGTTTACACTGTTTAAATGTAAAATGTATGCTTGCCAAAAAGACTATTTTAGGGAGAACTCACACAAAGGCAAGCATCACATGGTGGGCAGAAGAATTAATTCAAGGACACTCCCAAGGTCTCTCTCAATAACTTTGGAATCTATTTTGTGACATGGGGGACACCAAAAGAAGACCACTCTGCATGGCATGCCCACATCAGAGAAGTCGCTGTGTTCTATGAGCAAAGCAGAATTGAAATAGCTCAAAGGGAATGCAGGATGCACAAATTTAGAGAATCAACCCCAAATGTTCAGAAGGACTGTTTGTGCCTGTATTGGTCTGATCAGCCACAGTCAGAAATATTGAAACTGGTTTCTAGCATAGTGAACAGAAGTTCAGCAACCAACCAACCAACATGGACTTTTATAAAGGCTTCTCTCTCTACTGCCAATCTATCCTCTCCCATCTATATCCTTCACACAGCTACTAAATTTATATTCTTAAATCAGAAAGATTTCATTGTCAATAAGAAATTTTAAATGAGCTCCTATTGCCTTTTAGAGAAAATGCAAAATCCTTATCCTGGCATGTAAAGCTCTCCCTAATATAATTCTTATCTTCCATGCATAATTTCACAGTAGTCCCTTCCACATACTCTCTTTCTGGTTATCCTGGATTAGTTCCTTTTCCTAGTTCCATGCCTTTGCATGGGCAGTCTCCCATATCTGTCATGCAATACCTTGTGTCCTCTTTCCTGTAGAATACGTCTTTTTTTTTTTAAAGCAAAGTTGAGGACACATTTACATGAGTCCTTTCTTTATATGCCAGCTTCATTTGGTATAACTCTTGTAGAATGGAAGTTCCTTGAGGTCAAGGAGTGTTAATTTTTTTTTTATATTTGTATCTAAAATGCTTAAAATAGTACCTTGAACATCATAAATCACTAGCAAAATTTTGCTAAATTTAATTGCATTGAATATTACTAGTAGTTTTGCAAAGGGATGTTTTATGAATCAAATGGGATAGTGTATGAAAAGTACTATAAAAACCTTTATCAGCTATTATGTATATTGTATAGGGTAACTTAGCTTGAAAGTGAATGAAGTCATTAACAAATTATGTGACCTTAGGCAAGCTTCTTAAGCTCCTCCTCCTTTAATTTCTTCCACTTCAAAAAGGGATATATTACCTATGTTGACTACCACAGTGATGGTGTGAGAATAAAATTTGATAACTTAATGAGAAATCTCTGAAAAAAAATTAGATGGTTATATTATACAGAAGCCTTAAAAACTCATTAATTTATGGTGACTGGACTTTCTCTGAACACAAATGGTAGCTGTTTGAGATAAATATCCTTAATAGTTTGTCATTAAAATTTAGTGGGATACATTTCAGTAAATTAAATCTTGAAACAGGAGAGGCATTGCAGGGCAAAAAAAAAGAGGAGTGAGAGTAGAAACTCTGATGGAACTGATAAGTGATGGGGATTCATTCCCAAATATATAATAGCTTAAATGTCAACACTCCTGTAAGTAAAGAAATTTAAATTAGATGAAGTTTTGGATTACCTTATGTTTTGAGATTTAGAATAGCAAGCAAGATTATAACTAGAATTTTTTTTTACTCTTATGTGTTTATATTACTTTCCCACCATTATATATTTAGATATTTCTTCTAGCCATCTTTCTTCACTTGCTTCTTATTTTTATAATGGAAATCTATGGACAATGCAATGAAAATATTTTGTTTCACAGTTTATTTCAAAGACCAATCCAAATTAGACCTTCTTAAAAAGGTCAAATTACAATCATTAGCAATAAATATTTAGAAGTTGCTAAACATTAATGCTTCTAATCTATACCAAGCACTATAGGATTTGCTTTCACATCAGATGAGTTCATAACATGTGGCAGTTCTGATCCAACACAATTTTGTTGGATTTATAATAAAAGGCACTTTCCTCCTCCAGAGCAAGAACTGGTAGAGCCTGAATTCAGATCAAAGACACTTTTTCTTGACTTTTTAAATTTTTCTTGGAATTTTTTCTTTGGTCTGGGTTTTCTTTCACAGAATGACTTACATGGAAATTTATTTTGTATGACTACACATGATCAATCTCTGTCAAATTTCTTGCCTTCTCTATGAGGACAGCAGAAGAGAGAGGAAGAAAATTTGAAACTCAAAATTTGAAAAAAAATGTGTTAAAATTTTACATGTAATTGCCAAAAATTAAATATTAAAACAAGATCATATATATATATATATACATATATACATACACCTACACATACATATATATATGGCAGTTCTTTCAGTGACACTATTGAAATAATGATCATATCAATTTAGCAAAAATTTATAGGATCATGACTCAATTAATGTATTCAGGTTGTGAAAGTGTATGTTGTGGTTTTAGTGAATGAAAATTTAGTGCTTAATTTTGCTACTCTAATTCAACAAGTCTCAAAATTCTAGTGGAGCATGGCCATGGTAACAAATTCTGTTGCTTGGGTACCCAGTAAGCTAATTTTGAAGGGCATCATCAATAGTATGCTAAAAAGGATGAACTCTTTGGCTAGGCAAAAGTCAACAACTACAAAACCAAAATAGCCTTAAGTCTTTGATGTCCCGTTCTCACTTCTGAAGCAAAGATGGCAACATAGCAGAAACAGATGCAGAGGAAACTAAAAATCACAGTTTTTTTTAATACTGTTGATAAACAATAAATTAAATGCTGAAGCCTTAATTTTCAGATCTTTGTCCATAGGCCAGTGACTTGACTTATTAATATAGAAATAAAACATAAAATACTTACATCTATGCTATAAATGGAATTGAATTTATATTTTACAGTTTGAATTAGAAATTCCTTAGATGGAAGGTTTATGGAATGTTTAACTTGCAAAAGAGTCAGGCAAGATGGATCATGCAATGCTTTAAAGAGAATTGAATTAAGTATGTGTGTGTGTATATGCACACACACACATAAACATACATATATATGTATGTAAACATACATATATGCATGTACACATACATACACACATACATATATATGTATATGTTCAGAGTTTTGTTGTGTTCGATGACATCAATAAAGGGCTGATAAGCAATGAATTCATCTTTGTTTTGCAGGAATCTTGGTACTGGCACCTCTATAGTATTACTACAATCTTCTGTTACCTCTAAACAGGCTCTCTGGATAATATTGAATAAAGCTATTATTCCCTTAGTCTCTGACTATCCTGAAAAGTCACATACTTTTATTGAAGATTTTTTTTATCCCAGTTTTCTCTAGACTTACCTTGGAACTGAAGATCTTTTCCATCTGATGTTTGGGAGAAAAAAAGTCTTACTTTGGTTTTGGCGATCATGCTGCCATTATCTATCTCACTGCTTTAGTGTCTTTTGATTGATTCCTCTCTCAACTATCTTTCACATCTTTTGGTAGTCAAATGAGCACATTCAAGTGCTTATTATGAAAGGTAAATTATGATTTTGCAGATATTGCATCTAAATAAAAAATGCTGTCACATTAGTACTCATTGATGCAAAGAAAAGAGTTACTGAACTATTTTCCATTATGTGTTCAAGGCGGGGAAAAGAAAAAGAAAGTATTGGATTCAGGGGAGCAATATACAGTCTTAAAGCCCCAATATGCAACCTTCAGCTCCAGTCATCTACTTTTTTATATCTACTTTCCTCCTCAGAAAAGATTAACTTTACAATTCACATAGGAAAAATATATAGATCAAAAATTCCTATTGTATAGACTGTGATATACAATGAAATATTCAGCCTACTAACTTAGTCCACCATTAAAACTATCTATAGGACAGGTACTGCAAATGTATAATGAACTGGGCCTAGAATTTAATAGGAGGAAGAATGAAGGTCAGATTTATTATATTTGGGAAATTCCACAATACCTTCAATAATCCCTAAGGGCTTCCTGAAACAAAGCATATGTATTCAACCCTAATATAATCTATGTGATGCTATCTCCAAATGAAGAAGCCCCATATTCTCCAAAGGATCAAAATTATGGGTGACACAAAGGGCAATTCAGTGGTCTATGCTGGAGAAAATTAGCATATTATTAATGATTAAAATATAAAGAACAGAAAATATTATCTATGAAATGTCTAGTTAAAAAAAAAAAGTGTGCCAGTCAAGTAAAATCAATCAAGAATTTATTAAGTGCCTTCTATGTTCCAGGTACTGAATATCATTCCATGTAAAGTTCACATGGAATAACATTGAATGAAGGAACATTAAATTGTAAAATCTTTCATATTCCTATTCTTTTTTGGTGCTATCATGCTGGCTGCATTTCTCCTAATAATACTGTAAAGCCTCATCAATGATATCAATGAATACTCAAAAAAATCTCTTATAGTATACATAAGAAAAAAATGATGAATGGTGTCTATTATCCAGATTATGATATATGCATATATTCTATGGTTTGCCTATGGAGTAGCAACCCAATGGATTAGTCTACAAGTCAATATATCTGAAACAGTTAGTCAATGACCCAAGTAGTCCGTTTAGTAATTCCATAGTGCTTCCTGACAAAGATAGCAAATGAAATTGACAACCCAACTCTCAAAAATCATTTCAATTGAGTATTAAAGATCTAGAGGAAACTTCAAACAAAATAGCAAGGTTGTATGTAAACACAGCTCCTCTTCTTAAAACATGAAGAAATTCTTCATTTCTTGATATATAAGTATAAGAATAAGAGAAAAAGATGAAAAAAGAGTGAAATAAAGAAATAATTAAAGGGTAGAAAGAAACCAGTATAGAGGCTAAAAACCTGAATAATTTTTTTTAAATGCCCCAGCATAATGCATGTTATGAGATGAGTAGAAAACAAAGTAAATTTCCACAAGTAAACGATTACAATTTAATTAAGAAAGCATTGATTAATTATGAGATGAATAGAAGAAAAAGTAAATTTCCACAAGTAAAAGATTACAATTTAATTAAGAAAGCATTGATTAAATGTCTACTATATGCCAACCTCTATGTTAAGTTCTAAACAAAGGGGTAGGGGAACCTGTGACCTTGAGGACACACATGGTCCCTCTAGGTCCTCCATTGTGGCCTTTGACTAAATCTGAAAAGGAACATGTTCCCCATCCCTGAAGGAGACAAAAAAAGAGAAAAATATAATATTCTCTGACCCCAAAGAGTTTATGTTATATATAGGGAGGTATTTTTTTTTTTGTTTGGACATATTTTAGAAGTTAGCGTAAACTATTTTAATGCTTTACGACATATAAAACCTTCCATAGATAAACATGAAATCGTTGGGAACAAAATTAGCTGAATATGAAACCACCAAATAAGTGTGTGAGGATGAGAGGTGGGGAGAGGTAGATAAGAAGGTGTTTTTGGGAAGACAAAGATGGTAAAAGGTACAACAATACATGTTAGCTTGAGTCTCAACAATTTTGTTGGAAATTTAAAGAGTTTTGAAAGAATTGGGTTTTATGACTTAGGACCAAAATTAAATAAAATATAGAGAAATAGCTAAATTCAGCAAATTTATCTGCTGTTATGGAGACCTATGGCTAGAATCTAGGCTCTATTAGCTTGATCCTGATGGGTTTAGTGATTTTCCATAGATTCCATTTGTATATATGATATCAATGTACTTCTCTCTCTTTTCCCTTATGGTACACATTCCATCATTGCTACAAGCTAACTGTATTTTGTGTGGTATAATGGATAGAGTGCTGGACATTAAGTTAAGAAGACTTAAATATTACTTAGATAAGGTAAAAAGGACATTTGATTTAGACATAAAGGGTGATATCATAAACGTATTAGAGGACACATGAAATATTTTGTCTATCAGATTTATGGAGTAAGGAAGAATTTATGACCAAATAAGTGATAGAGAAAATTACAAGATATAAAATGAGTACTTTTAATTACATAAAATTAAAATGGTTTTGCTTAAACAGAACCAGTGCTGTAAAGATTAGAAAGAAAGCAGGAAACTGGAGGGCAGAGGCAGCCAGTTTCTCTGATAAACATCTCAATGCTCAGATTTATAGATACCAAAGTCAAATTTATAAGAATAAAAGTCATTCCTCAATTGAGAAAAGGTCAAAGAATATGAGCATGAAGTTTCTAGAGGAAGAAATAAAAGCTATCCATAGTTAAATGAAAAAAAAATTCTCTAAATCAGTATTGATGAGGTAAATGCAAAACAGTTCTGAGATACCACCTCACACTGCTCAGGTCACCTGAAATGATAGAAAGGAAAACGACAAATGTTGGAGAGGACATAGAAAAACAGGGACGCTAATGTACTAATGATGGATTTTGTGAACTGATATATTCTGGAGAGTAATTTGGAACTATGCTCAAAGGGCTATATAACTATGGATACCATCCAAATGAGCAATACTATTACTAGGTCTGTATCCCAAAGAGATCAATGAAAAAGGAAAGTGATCTATCCATACAAAAATACTTACATCAGTTTTTCTGTGGTGGCAAAGAATTCCAGGGATATTGAGGGGATATCCTCCAATTGAGAATCAGCTGAACAAGCTTTGTCATATGATTGTGATGGAATACTATTTTTCTATAATAAATGATAAACAGGTTGTTTTCAGAAAAACCTGAGAAGATTTAATTTATATCAAATTGATTCCCTTCTCAAGGAGGGGGAAATGGCAGGAGGGAGGGAGACAATCTGAGAATTATTTTTTTAAATGAATGCTAAACACTTTTGTTTACATGCAATTGAGAAAAATAAGGTTAAGATAAAAAAAGAAGACTTGAGTGCAAATTGTGCCTCAATAGTACTTAATTCCCAAGGATCATATAAGTAATATAAAGTCCTTTTGAAAATCTGAAAATGTTATCAACTACTACTATTATTGTTTTTTCTCCTATATGACATGAGTAGTACCAACAAAACTACATTCCCCGACACTTTTCAAACTAAGTATTATATAGGGGCAAATTCAGTTTCAATTCTATATTATAGTTTTATAGAGGTAAAGACCTAAACCATCTTGCTATCCTTTCCTTCTTTTCCTTAAATTCCCAGAATCAAGGCCAAGCTTGCAATTTCTTTACTATGGCTCTCCCTCCATACCTATGCTTTTAGAAAACTCTGAGAATTCTGAAATCCTAGAGATTTGGAATTGCTTGTTCAAGGAGGTAAGCATATAAGGTTTCCATTTAATACTATACATTTACCCATGCTTTCTTTATTGACTTTCATTTTCTAAATGACAACAAAAAGGATATACTTTCTATTTTTTTTTCAAAAGCAAAAAGCATGTCGCATTATCACTGTTAGATAGTTGGAGCTTTAGTATTTCTCCTTTCCAGAAAATTCTGATATTTTTCATGATATATTCACTAAAAATTATTCTTTTTTATTTTATATTTATTTCTGTCATTACCCTGTTGTTTCTGCTCCATCCCAATATTTCCATTCCTAATTCTAAAAAGATTCAATTATTTGGATATTGGGGGATTGATTTGCATAATTTTATTTTCTCATACATTGTTCTTTACCCCTTAGGAAAAAAAAAAACAGGTGCATGATGGATGAGACAGGCCCTGCCTATGGGCGCCAGATGCTGCAGCATGCTCTGAGAGGCCTTGGGATGAGGTCTGCTGATGCACTAAGCACAAGGGTCATTCCCAGGCCTATCACCACATGGCGGGCATCAAACTGAGCTGGGTAACACACAAAGGCAGGGCCCGCAGCAGGGACAACAGCTACTCCCAGGACTACCCATCCACAGCCTGGAAATTTAAAAAAACCCTACCTGAACTTCCATGGACCAAGGTGACAGACTGAACCCCGGCTGCTCCAATCCCCACCTCTGACCCAAAAACACAGTAATTATTGCCACAGAGGAAAATTTTAAGCAGTAAAGGCTTAGGAGCCCTGGAGGAAGGGCATGGCTAAGGTCCTGCTTCAAAATGGGAAGAAAGGAGGCTATAAAGACAAGGGCTCTGGAGTCCTACTACAGTGAGAAGGAGGACTCAAACTCAGACAGAAAGAGTACTGACTCCACACTCCCAGCTGAAGTCTTAACAGGGGCTATGACTTGGTCTCGGGCACAGAAAGCAATCCTAGATGAGTTCAAAAAGAACTTCATAATCTGGCTTAGAGAGGTAGAAGACAAAATCAACACCTTCTACCAAAACAAAATTGTGAAATTAGGAAAACATTACCATGAAGAAAACAGCTCCTTAAAAAGTAAAATGTGTGAACTAAAAATGAAATTTGAGCATATGGAAAAGGA
>CM053585.1:453256257-453273324 GCA_028646515.1 Pseudochirops corinnae | reverse complement strand
TGTGGAGAGGTTCTGCATAATTACACATGTACAGCCTGTATTTAATTGCTTGTCCTGCCCATGTGGGTGGGTGACAATGGAGGAAGGGAAAAAATCTAGAATTTAAAGTTCTATAATCAAATGTTAAAAATATATATGTATATGCCATCATCATCATCATCATCATTATTAACTACATCCCACTGAGAGTTAAGATATAAAGGCACTGTGGTAGTGAGATCCATCCTGCGGTACTGAAAAGTCAGAGGGGTGAGGGGGAGGATATAGGAGAGAGCAGATTAGGGGAGGAGTTATACAGTGTGATGGCTGTTTTGAGGTGTTGGGTAGGGGAAAGATGGGGAGAAAATTTGTAACATAAAATCTCGTGGATATGAATTATGTAAAGAAGAAAATAAATAAGTTAATTTATTAAAAAATAAAAGAATTCACTAATCACCTTTTAAAAATATCTCAAAAAGAAAACTCCTAGGAATATTATAGCCAAGTTCCAGAGTTCCTAGATCAAGGAGAAAATATTACATGCAGTCACGAAGAAACAATTTGGGTATTGTGGAAACACAATCAGGATAACAAAAGATCTAGCACTTTATACATTAAGGTATTGAAGGGCTTGGGATATGATATTCCTGAAGTCTAAGGAGTTAGGATTAAAACCAAGAATCACCTACCAGCAAAACTGAGCATAATGTTTCAGGGCAAAATATGATCATTCAATGAAATAGAGGAGTTTCAAGCATTCTTGATGAATAAATCAGAGTTGAATAGAAAATTTGACATTGAAATATGAGAAACTAGTGAAACAAGAGAAGGGAAAAAAGAAAAAGAAGTCATAAGGAACTTATCAAAGTCGAATTATTTACATTTTCACTTGGAAAAATAATAATTGTAACTTATGAAAGTTTTCTCAGTATGAGAATAGTTGAAGGGAATATAAATGTGTGTATGTATATATATATATATACATGTATACACACATATATATGTCTATATAGGAGGGTATATGTGCACACGACTACGTATGTGAGGATGAGTATATATGCATACAGGTATACATCGACAGAGGGCACAGGGTTAATTGAATAGGAAGGGATGACATTTAAAAAATAAAATTAAGAGGTGAAAGAGGAATATGATGAGAAGAGATAGGGAGAGACAGAATAGGGTAAATTATCTCATATAAAAGAGCCAATATAAAACTGTTACAATGGAGGGAAATAACAGGAAGGCAAAAGGGAATGGATCAGCCTTACTATCTTGGAATCGGGTTTAAGGAGGGTATAACATACACAATAAATTGGGTATCTTACCCTAAAGGAAAGTAGGGGGGAAGGGATTAAGAGGGGGTATGATAGAAAGGACTGGAGATTGGGAGGGTAGTGTTGTTAGAAGCACACACTTTGGTCAACGTAGAAAATAGAACAAGTTGGGGGGGGGGTGTGATAGGATGGAGGGAACTATAGTCAGTCTTTCACAATATATCCACTATGGAAATCTTTGAATTGCTTATCTTACCAGTAGGGGTGGATGACAAGGCAAGAGGGGAAAGAATATGGAATTAAAATTTTTAAACTCAAATGTTTAAAAAATATATTATTGTTATTTTTTTTTTCATGCAACTGGGAAATAAGACATACAGGCATTGGGGTATGGATATCCATCTTGCCCCACTGGAAAGTTGGAGAGGGATTGGGGGATGATATAGGAGAGAGCAGATTGGGGGAGGGGCTATTCAGCACGAACCCTTTTTTGGGGTGGTGGGTAGGGGAGAGAAGAGGAGAAAATTTGTAGCTGAAAATCTTGTGGAAATGAATGTTGTAAACTAAAAATAAACCTAAAATTAAAAAAAAATATCATATAGCTAAATAAATATGTGTGTATGTATATATTTGTTTAAAACATGTTTTTTCCTAACAAACCAACTCACTTTTTGAGGAAGATTGTGGAATTAAATTTTTAAATGGTCCAAATGCAGGATAGGCAAAGAATGTACCTGAACTAAACTTATGTCACTTAACCTAATTCAATAATATTATATAATAAGGATACTGAGTGTTTATATAGAGCACAAATTTGGTAGAGACCAAGATCTCACACCCTATATCAGGACAAGGTCAACATGTACACAAAATTTAGACATAAAGGGTGACATCAAAAGCAATTTAGAAGAGCAAGGAATAGACTACCTGTGAGATCTAGAGGGAAGGGAAGATTTTATGACCAAATAAGATATAGTGAACATTACAAAAGATAAAATAGATAATTTTGATGATATTAAATTAAAAGGCTTTTGCACAAACAAAAAAAATGAAGCCAAGATTAGAAGGAAAGCAGAAAACTCAGAAACAAGTCTTTATAGCAAGTGGTTCTGATAGAGGGCTCATTTCTCACATGTATAGGGAACTGAGTTTAATTTCTAAGAATGCAACCTATTCCTCAATTGATAAATGGACAAAGAATATGAACGGACAGTTTTCAGATGAAGAGATCAAAGTTATCTATAGGCATATGAAGAAGTGCTCTAAACCATTTTTGATTAGAGAAATGCAAACTGAAACAATTCTGAGGTACCACCTCACACCAGTCAGATTGGCTAACAGGACAAAGAAGGACATTTATAAATGTTGTTGATGATGTGGGAAAATTGGGACACTAATGTACTGTTGCTGAAGTTGTGAACTGACCCAACCATTCTGAAAAGCATTTTGGAATTATGCCCAAAGGGAAATCAAACTGTGCTTACCCTTTGATTCAACAATGCCACCACTAGATCTGTATCATGAAGACATCATAGAAAAGGGGAAAGGATCTAGATGTGCAAAAATATTTATATCAGCCCTTTTTGTGTGGCAAAATATTGATAACTGAAGGGATGCCCTTCAGTTGTGCAATGGTTGAATGGTGTTATTTGAATATAATAGAATACTAATGTGCAATAAGAAATGATGAGCAGGCAGGTTTCAGAAAAACCTCAAAAGACTCGAATGAACTGGTGTAAAGTGAAATGAGCAGAACCAAGGAACAACATTTAATGATGATCAGTTATGAATGACTCAACTCTTTTCAGTAACACAATGATGGAAGAAAAGTCCAAAGGATCAACTAAGGAAAATGCTTTCCACATCCAGATAAAAAACTGATGGATTCAATGCAGATTGAAGCATAGTTGTTTTGTTTTTTTTTAACTTCTGTTAATTTTTTTATTTTTTAGTTTACATCATTGATTTCAACAAGATTCTGAGTTACAAATTTTCTCCCCATCTTTCCCCTACCCACCATCCTAAAATAATGATCCCACTGTATATCCCATCCATCAATCTGTTCTCTCCTATATCCTCCCCCATTACCCTCTGATTTTCTAGAAGGGTAAGATGGATCTCCCTATCCCAGTGCCTGTATATCTTATTTCCCAGTTTCACGTAAATAATAATAATTGATTTTAGAATTTTATTTGATTTTAGAACTTTAAATTCTGGATGCTTTCCATTCCTCCTTTGTCACCCACCCCCACTGGAAATTCAGGTAATTCAATACAGGCCGTATACATGTAATTACGAAGAACATCTCCACAATGAACATATTGTGCAACACTGATCATATTTCCCTTCCTCTTATCCCACCACCCACCCACCTTGTTCTATTCTCTACTTTGTCCCTGTCCCTCCACTTAAGTGTGTGCTTCTAATATCCCTCTCCCCCCACCCTGCTCTCCCCTCTGTATTCTCTCCTCCCATCCCCATCCTTCCTATTCCTCTGTAGGGCAAGATACCCACTTTAGGATGTATGTCAATCTTTCTCTAAGCCAAATTCAATGAGAGTAAGCATGACCCATTCCCTTTTGCCTTCTTGTTCTTCCCCTTCATTGTAACAGTTATCCCTTGCCTCTTTTATATGAGATGATTAACCCCATTCTGTCTCTCCCTGTCTCCTCTCATTCTATTCCTCTCCCACCAGTTAATTACACCATTTAAAATATCATACCTTCCTATTCAATTGATTCTGTGCCCTCTATCTACATACACATAAATACTTGCACTCACATATGTATTTATATGCATATATTCCCTCCTATATAGACATATGTGTATGTATACCTACATATTTACATACATATATATGTATATATATGTATGTGTGTGTGTGTATATATATATTTACACACACACACACACACACACACACACACACACACGCATTTATATTCCCTTCACCTATCCTCATAATGAGAAAAGTTTCACAAGTTACCAATCTCATTTATCCATGTTGGCATGTAAATAGCTCAACTTCAATAAGTTCCTTATGATTTCTTTCTATGTTTACCTTCTCATGCTTCTTGTGTTTGAATGTCAAATTTTCTGTTCAGTTATGTTTTTTTCCTCAAGAATGCTTGAAAGTTCTCCACCTCATTGAATGACCATATTTGCCCCTGAAACATTATACTCATTTTTGCTGGGTAGGTGAACCTTGGTTTTAATCCTAGCTCCTTTCATCTCTGGAATATCATTTTCCAGGCCCTTAGGTCCCTTAATGTAGAAGCTGCTAGATCCTGGGTTATCCTTATTGTGTTTCCACGGTATTAAAATTGTTTCTTCCTGGCAGCTTGTAATATTTATTTCTTGATCTGGAAACTCCAGAACCTGGCTATAACATTCCTGGGAGTTTTCTTTTGGGGATCTTTTTGAAGATGTGATGGATGAATTCTTTCAAGTTCTATTTTGCCCTCTGGTTCTAAAATATCAGGGCAATTTTCCTTGAGAGTTTCTTGAAGGATGATTTCTAGGTTCTTTTTTTGGTCATGGCTTTCAGGTAGTCCTATAATTTTTAAATTGTCTCTCCTGGATCTGTTTTCCAGGTCAGTATTTTTTTTTCAATGAGGTATTTCGCACTGCCTTCTATTTTTTCCATTTGTTTGGATCTGTTCAATAGTATCTTGATTTCTCATAAAGTCATTTGTGAAACATAATATTTCACTTATTCTTTTTCATGTTTTTCTCTTTTGATTTGATTTTTGTTTCACAATTGTGACTAATATGGAAATATGTTTTATATGATAGCAAAACATAACCTACATAAATTGCCTACCATTTTAGGAAGAAGGGAGGTTGGGAGAGGAGGATTTGGAAAAAAATATAATACTATTATAAAACATAACTTTGGGAATGGATACTCAAATGTCTGTCCTGAGATCCTATAAAATTCATGTATTTTTCATCCATCTACTATCCTTGGTCACCATGGTGGATATGTTGTTCTATACTTCATTTGCAGAGTTTCTGTATCTAAAAAGAATATTCACGGAAATAGGGTCAATTCCAAAGGTAAGAAGGAAAAACAATAAGAAACACAAAAAGCCTTCAGAGATGTGCTGATATACTTTTTCTCCAATTTTGTTATACGTGAACATATGCTATCTAGATTCTGAGCTTTGCCTAATTTAAGTACATCTAACCTCTTAGGTAATAAGTTCTGTTATCTGGATGCTCAGTTCCTTATTTGTTGTTCTGAAAAATTAGTCCTACATTTTCCATGCTCTGCCTGTGGAAAAAACAAAACAAAACAGAAGCAATCTGTTCTTCTTTCTTCATAGTGTAGTCTTTCTGTTTTAAAACTTATCATTTTATTTTGATTTATTCTTCGAAAATATAAAAAAATTGAGGTGATCTTACTGGTAAAATGGAATGACTGTTTTTTTTAAAAACTATTTTTATCTTTTAAAGTCCTTTGGGGGTTACAGGAAAAGAAGAAGGACGAGAAAGGATGAGGGAGGAGCAGGGAAAAAAGAGAGAGGGAAAAGGAGAAAGAGAAAGAGGAGAAAGAAAGGGCAGAGAGAGAAACAGAAAGAGAGAGAGAAAGAGAGAGAGGGAGAGTCAGAGAGAGAGAAAGAGAGAGAGAGAGAGAGAGAGAGAGAGAGAGAGAGAGAGAGAGAGAGAGTCCCTTATGGAGAGAATCAAAGGGAGAATTAGAATTTATTAAGTTTTTACCATGGCACACAAAAACTCTAGACATTCAGACCACCTCTGTCCAACACTAGCAAGCTACGTAACTCGAGCATGTTATTGTATCTCATTGCGATTCAGTTAACTCACTATAAGTACAATATAAGGGAGGCAGAATCACTCAAATGTTTATTTGAAAGCAATCAGGCATTTAGTAGTCTGCAAGCATGATATAAGACAACAATGCGACAATGATAAGGATTACACCTGTGGAATTCCTATATAAAGTAGGAATTTTCTCTAGGGTGAGAAAATTTCATCTGCCAATGTAGGTTACCATGTTCTATCTAGTTTATAATCCTATAGAGTTACCTAGAGCACTGAGAAGTGAAATGAATTGCCCAGAATCACTCAACCAGGGTGTGTCAAAGTCAGGAGCTGAACATGGGTTTTCACTGGTTTTGAGTTCAGATTTGTACCCTATGCCAGCCTACAGCTGTATAATTAGGCATGCACAAGAGGTGCTGAGAACTTGGGCTGCATTAAGAGATGTGTAACTGCCAGAGGAATAAAAAAAGAGAGTATGATCCCTCAATACTCTGCTCTGGTCAGATAATAAATGTAATATTATATCCTGTTATGAGCAAAATATATATATATATATATATATATATATATATATATTTGTGGGGGAGGTATGCTGGAAAACAGCCAGAGATAGGAAATTAGAATTGTAAAAGTCCTGGATTCTCTAACATATGAGAATTAAGTTAAAGGATAAGGAATGATTAATCAGAAAAGGAAACTCAACTCTACCAGTTCTCTTCCTACTTCTTTAAGTATTTATTTCCCATTTTCTGGTTTTTATCCTCTGTCTTGGATGTCCTTGACCTCCACAGTTCTGTCCTTGATTCTCTTCTAATTTTTTCTTTACTTTCTCCTTAACAATTTCATTTAAACCTATAATTTCAATGCTATTTCTATTCAGATGACTCCAGAAATGATTTATATTGGTCATATATATATGCATATATCTAGCATATATATGCCTATTTACAGTTCTATATGCTATTTCTATCAGGTAAACTGTAGTTTCATAAAAGCAGGGACTGTCTTGCCAAAAGGTTGTGTCTCCCTGGTGCCTAATACTGTGTTCTATATTTAGCAGAGCTTGAAAATTCTGTTTCGAATAGAATATCTCTTATCAAAGTCCCTACTATGCTTTGACATCAATTTGTGTAGATTATTGACACAAAATTAAGAACTCATGGAATGGATGATACATTGATTTAAAAATGAAATCTATTAGAAGGTGATTTTTAAAGTCCATGCTCTCTTATTACTTCCTAAATTCCCTCATCATCACCTAAATAAAATCAAACCTCTTTTCATTAAGGAGATAAATTAAAAAAAAAAAAAGATTGGGAGATTACATGTTCTTTTTAAATTCTAAGAATGACCTGGATATTACAGCAAAGTGACCAGTAGTGGTATTGACTCTTATGTGTCTCACAGCCCACTGGGTAAAGCTCCACATATCAACAATTTGATAGAATAAAACAAAATAATTAAAGCTATCCAAGACCCCCTAACAATTGGTAGTAATCACTCTAAAGGACCAGGCATTTCTATACGCAGTTCAAAATGCTGCTACTCTAAGCAGAATGAAGAGAAGGGTTTAGAGAGACCTTCTCCCTAGGGCAATACTGTCCTTAGAACTGTAGATGACTGCCTTTTCTTTCTTCCTAGAATGAGATGCTTATGCTCATTTCTCAGCAGAAGTCAGTGTCATTTCACTGGAACTCCACAGAATTTGGCTGTTTTTACGTTGGACTCTCCTGATCTATGTTCTTTGAAAACAAAGGTTTTCTGCAACTGGGACTGTGTTTTCTGACTCACCAGATGGTTCCATATAGGCTGTGATGAGATTTAGCATGTGGATTCATGGCAAAATCAGCAAACTGAGAAGTTATCATTTATCCATGCTAACAGGGATGTAGAAGTACAAGTAGAGGCAGAAGGTAAACGAACTTGGGTAGCTATTTGTAACAAAACCTTAGTACGATAGTATGTCATTCACTACATGACTCTTTTACTATAAATCCATTTTCCTCATTCAGATGATATTATTTAAAGAGGACTGGTAGATATCTAGCATTTGGTATAGATATGAATTTAAGGTCCAGAGCAGAGAATTCATAAAGCTTCACAGTTATCACTTAAAAAAAAGCTAAACATTACAAATGACCTAAGAACTCAACAGTGGTGGAAGATCCTTAGGAAACAAGCTTCATATATAATGTAAAACAGAGGCATAATTTTATGGGTTTTGTTTTCTAACCAAGTTTAGATAAATACATTTATGTTTGTAAATATGAAATTACCTAGTATACTTGAGAGGCAAATTATACTTCTATGACCCACAGAATGAAAAATTCATACCAGAGAATGGGATCTAAGGGGCGCCTAATATGAGTTTTTTTAAAAAGGTATATAATTTTCAAATAAAAAAAGTTCAGGAAACAGGATTGTCTAGAAATGTAATATAAACTCAAGGTCCTTAATCTAGGGTGAGGTGGGAAGGAATTCCATGAAACTTAAAGATCAATTACAGAAACAAATGAGCTATTTCAGGGGTGTTAGAAAATATATGTGAAAAAGTGAACCATTTTTATCAAGGTGTTAACTGACTAGTGCCAAGTCTGTAAATTGGGCTATTGTACCATGCAATATGAATTTAGGATATTTGTGAAATTGGAAAGGTCTAAAAGAGTTCTAAACATTATGTAGTTGGGATTTCACACATCCGACATTTCTGCATAGACTGGACAATGTCTTGGTGGTCTTGTGGTTATCAAATTTTCTGGCAGACCAGTCATACCCTTTGGGATATTCAAACACTCCAAATTGCTCATTTGATTTTGTCTGCCCATCACCTGGAAGTTATGCATAGGAGGTACCAGAAGACAACATTCATGAAACATTAGAATTTAATAGGGCATTACCACTTATACTACTTAAAATGGGTGTTTTGTTTGTCTCATAGATTAAACAAGTTCTTCAGAGGCATTGTTGTGGAAAATGGTAGTTTGATTCAAATGGTACAAAAAGTCTTAAAGAAGGGAAATGGATACTTGATCACTTTGTTAGAATATTAAGCTGCTGTTATTTGGGATGTAGTTGTAAGTCCTTCTTTTTCTTCTTAACAAATATCAGAATACAGGAGGGGAAGATGGTTGGTTATATGAAACTTGTTCAATATCATTGTCCACCACCTCCTTCAATATTACATCTCAGTCCCTGGGAGGAAATTAAATGTCTTTCTATGATACAAACCTCTGACATTAGATTAACTATACTATTGTAGTCAGGCAAGAAAACAGAATGGTAACAATAAATACATTGTAATACCACAATATTTGTCAAGGAAGGCAAGTTCAGTGGCTTTCAAATCAATTTGATGTAACAGTTATGTTGAATAATTGGATGCCTTATTAGTGAAAGTTAATTGATGAAACATGGTCTTCTTTGTTCACCAGTAGATGTGGGGATCATGTAAAGTCATTTGGAAAACCTCCTGAATCACAGTAACAAGGATGAATGGTCGTGCTCAAAGGTTTAAACTTTGTTGGTATTTTCTAAGTGAACTTTCCAGGGACTGGTTTCGTGAGAAAGGTGAGCCACCCTGTTTGACTTTCAGTTGTTTCCATCATTGCCATCATGGTGGTGTGGGCTATGTGCTGCAGAATCAGGTTGTAGTCTATCAAAACAATAATAACTAACATTTATATAATGTTCCAAATATTGAAAAAATATTTGAAATATATTATTTAATTGATCCTCACAATAACCCAAGAGTTAGATATGATTATTGATTCTGTTTATAGACAAAGAAATTGAGTTTTGCATGACTTTTAGTGACTTGCCTATATGATCAGCACACAGATATTAATTGCTTAAGATAAGATTTTGATTTAGGTCTTCCTATCTCCAAGTTAAGTGCTCTATCCACTGTACCATCTAGCTATCTATAAAACTGTTAAAAGCTTAAAGCTCACTAAGACTCAGATTCAGAGATCTAGGAGTTCCAGGATCAGACTTATTTATAGTTGGTCAGTTAAATAAGCACCTAAAAGTGGAGGAAAGGAGATGGGTAGCCTTGGATGTAGCCCAATTGTTTATTCCTCTTCCTTCTTTAATTTTCTTTTCCCTTGAGCACCCCGGGAGTTCAGCACATATTGGTGTACCAGCAGAGGCTCAGTATGGACAGAGGCCTTAGTGATAGGCACGATCCAACTCCCCAAACTCTTTTGTTTTCTAGATGGTGTAATGGTAATATACTTTGAATTTAAAGATCCCTTTGTGTTGGCAAAGGTAGTAGGTACTTAGCACTTAGTAGGTGATCAAGCCTCTGTTGGGGAAACATAAAGTATGAACTCCTGTCTCCTGTTGCTGATGTAACAGGAAGGGGTTGGCTGAAACAGGAAGCTAATGCTGTGTGTATATAAGAAAAGCACTGGAGAGTGAGAGTGAGATTTTCTTGGAGCAGGCTTAGTGGAGGCTGAAGAGGAGCTGAGGAGGCTAAAGAGTAAACCCCTCCCAGGTTTGAGAGAATGATTTTGATTTTGAAAACATAGATGGAGTGATTTTGATTTTGGGAACCAACTGAAACTTCTGATGAGTCTGAGAGCGGACAGAATTGCTGAGGCTGCTAAGGATTTCCAAGGGCCAGCCAGAGCTGTTGCAGACTGAGGAAGCATGACTGTAAGGAATTTAAGACTTGGTCTGTTTGTGGCTTTGTTAATCCTTGTCTTCCCAGTAATAGAGGCTGTGAAGGATTTGAGATGGACTGGACATTGTGAGCTCTAGTGTGGAACAGGTACTGCACAGAGGGCTGAACAAGGACCTGGGAGCTGTCTGCCTTTGAACCCATGTGACAGTTTGGTGAATCCAGATAGGATCTAGGACCATGGAAGGGAATCCAGGGTATCTGAGAAACCACCCCAATTCAAGATGAAAGAAAACTTTACTTCAATACCGTATACTGACTGAGAAATTATAAATTCATTAGTGACCTAGTGGTGGAGGGTCTGGGTGGTTTCTAATGATTGAATAGTGAATAATGAAGGATGATTGATTGCATAATGATTTACTTAGTGATTGATGACTGAATAAGTAATTGATTTGTAACCTAGTATGCCCCATGAGTGAAAAACTTTGACTATTGTACTTTGTGATTGAATTAAGGATTTTGTGAATGCTTGAGCTACTAAATGATGGTTATATGTTTAAAACTTTCTGACCACTGTAGTGGAAACTATGTGGCCATTTTCTGTGATAAGTTATGAATTCTGTATTTTGATTATCTGTGATAAGTTGTAAGAGTGTGAATGCTGTACCTTGATTTCTGTGAATGTTTTGCTTTGATGTGTTATGGAAGAAATAGAGTGTTTACTATATTGTGTAATCAGAACCTTAAAAGCTGTTCATAGTAGCATTCTTCTAAAAACTCACTAGTGCTTGACTTTATAGACGACAAAGGACTCAACTGCAATGAGATAACATAGGTTATGGAGAAGCTGGGTGGCACAGTGATGAGAGAGCCTGGCTGGAGGCAGAAAGACATATCTTCTTTTTTTTTTTGGAGGGGGGAAGGCAGGCAACTGGGGTTAAGTGATTTGCCCAAGGTCTCTCATCTAGTTAAGTGCCAAGTGTCTGAGGCCAGGTTTGAACTCAAATTTTCCTGATTTCAAGGACAGTGCTCTCTATTCACTGTACCACCTAACTGTCCTGATATATCTTCCTTTTTTAATTTATTTTTTTTAAGTCCAAAACTATCTCCCTATCTCCCTCCCCACCCCACACTAGAGAAGCCTAGCATTTGACACACATATATCTGTTACAAATGTGTGTATGTATATGCAAAACCATATTATGCATACTTCTATTTATCATTTCTTCCTCTGGAGGTTCACAGCATCTTCCTTCTTGAGTCTTTTCTTTTTGATTTGAGCATTTATAATACTCATAATAACTTAGTCATTCATATTTATTCTCCAAATGATATTGCTGTTACTGTACACAGGATTCTCTTTGTTCTGCTCATTTCACTCATTATTTCATTTGTCTTTAATTTTTTTGTTCAATCAACATGTTCATCATTTCTTATAGCACTGTGGTATTCCATCACAATCAGATGCCACAGTTTGTTTAGCCATTTCCCAATTGATGGATATCCCTTCAATTTCCATTTCTTTGCCACTGCAAAGAAAGTTGTTATAAATATTTTAGAACATATAGATTGTTTTCCTTTTTCCATGATTACCTTGGGAAACAGACCTAATAGTGCTCTTGCTGGATCAAAGGTTAAAAATGGTTTCACAACTCTTTAGGTATAATGCCAGATCATCCTCCAAAAAGTTTAATCAGTTCACATTTCCACCAACAGTGCATGTGTCCCAATTTTTTCATATCCTCTCCAACTTTTGCCATTTTCCCTTTCTATCATTTTAATCAATCTGATAGGTATAAGATAATATTTAAAAGTTGTTTTAATTTGTATTTGTCTAATGGATAATAATTTAAACCTTTTTTAAATGATTGTACATAGATTTGATTTCTCCATCTGTCTGTTGATATCCTTTGACCATTTATCAACTGGGGAAAGACTCATTCTTACAAATTTGACTACATTTTCTATATCTTTTAGATACAAAGCATTTATGTGAGAAACTCTCTATAATTTTTTTCCCAGTTTTCTGCTTTCCTTATGACCTTGGCTACACTGACTCTATTTGTACAATACCTTCTCAATTTAATGTAAGATTTATCTTCCTGAGTGCAAATCTGGCCTTAGATACTTACTCATTCCCTGTGTAACCCTGTGTGTGACCCTGGGTAAGTCAATTAACATTGTTTGTCTCAGTTCCTCATGTGTAAAATGAGTTGGAGAAACAAATGGCAAATTACTCCCATGCCTTTGTCAAGGGAATCTAAATGTGGTTACAAAGAGTTGGGTAGACCTGAAATGACTAACAAAGAAAGTAAGAGAGTTAAGCTAAGTTGCTGTCTGTACTCTAATATATAGGCCTCTGTGCTTTTTTATAAGTTGGGTTATATAGCATGACTCTCTGAAGAACATGGGACTCAATAGAATGTAGGACACCTATCCTACTAGGTTACTCAAGAGTATTCTTTTTCAAAGAGGAAATCAACACATCTGGTGGCATTGAATATGAAATATTTTAGGGACCTAGTAAAAAGTAAGAATCACTGGATATTAGGAATTGTATTTATGAATCACGAGCAATTGAAATTCTTCATTTTGTGTTTTCTCTGCATAGTCTTATGGAGTCCTATGAGTTCTTTGTGTTTTTTTTTTTATATATCCTATGTTTGATGAAAATAGGGATGTCTTACATTAATGTATTTGTGTATATGCAGATGTAATCATGTGTGTGTGTGTGTGTGTGTGTGTGTGTGTGTGTGTGTGTGTGTGTGTGTGAAATAATCATAAGGTAGCATTGCTACCTTTAGTGCTTGTATAGGACCTGGAGTTTCAGGTAACCATGTCTGTAGAAAGTTACAAATTAGTTATATTATTAGATTTTACAAATCAAATCTGAGGCAGAGACATAGCAATCCAAAGAGATATCCATTCATGAGGCTGTTCATATATCTAGTCTAAACAAATCCGGAACTTCAAAGTTCTAGGACAGTAGTGTCCAACTTAAGCAAAAAAGGTGAGGGGGCATTAATCCTCACATAAGGCACCATGTTGGTCACTTATTGGCTTAGTCTTAAAATATAATGCTACCTGTGTTTTATGTTGTTGTTTTTTTTTTTTTTGACATGATTGTCTAGGTCATATGGAACATATGTAAGAATTTGTAGAATGAAAACTTGAGGTTAGATGAAGCAGAAGCACCTTCCCTTGGACTTATCTTCATTCTTCTCCAAGAAAAATGAGAGCCACATAGAACATTTAGGCTCCATGTTCATCTGAAGAGATTTTGCAGGTTTCTGAGAGAGAAGAAGAAGGAAAGGGGGAGAGAGAAAGAGGAAGAGGGAGACAGAGAGGGAGAGACTTTAAAATAAAGGACCACAACCAGCAGATTTCAATGCTGTGGTAGAAAATCCCCAAGCCTGTTTCCATTGCCATGTCTCCTTTATACATAGTTTAACATGAATGTCACTGAGAAGGGGAGTTCAGCTGACACCAGCCTCCATTATTTGTTCCATTCAGAGTTTTTATTCTAAGTATTTTTACAACAACTTTTATGATCTTAAGACT
Organism: Pseudochirops corinnae; assembly: GCA_028646515.1. Lineage (NCBI taxonomy): Eukaryota > Metazoa > Chordata > Mammalia > Diprotodontia > Pseudocheiridae > Pseudochirops > Pseudochirops corinnae. The sequence continues at coordinate 453,259,098 of CM053585.1, read as the reverse complement.
ACAGGGACTGGGGACCCCTATATTTGAGAATAGCAGTTATTCCTGGTCAGGATTTCTGGAAAAAGGATGACAAAGCCAGTCTGATTTTTCATTATGAAATACGGAACTAAAGAATTCAGGACAAAAAACTTATATTCATGTAATAGAAGATTGCCGCAGAAATCATTGGAAACAATAACCCTAAATTCTTTTGCTTTTCTAGCCCCTGGATCCTATATTGTTTCAGCTGTCATTTCTGTCTGACTATTTAACTAGAGCCTCTAGAGAATGAAGACTACCTATAAAGGGAGTATACTTCTGGTTACTCAACTTAGACAAATTTTCCAAAAGATAAAGTATCAGACAAGTTGCTTATTGTAAACAGTAAGTTACCTAAATTCTATTAATTGTTTAAAATCAAAGATGAAAATTCACTGAACAATAATGCAAACATTGCAGTTCCAGTTATCACCATTGGCTAGTACCTGCTAACGCAGTAATAAAGGCCTTAGTGTAAGTATTTTGTTGATTCTGTGGATTTTTTTTTTCTCAATAAAAAACATCACCAAAAACACAATCAATGCAAATAGGGCAGAAGCTTCTGTTCCTTGGAGGAAAAAGAGTATGAATCAGTCAGCAGCATTTATTGAACTTCAGTTTGTTAAGAGAATATGACAAGAAACTCTCTGGGGGAGATATGGAAGACATTCTCTGCTGTTAGGGAAGGCAATGCTTCTGACCTAACAGGAGAAAAAGAGCAAAGACAAAGAAGATAGACATAGAGTATTCTGCTGTTGAAAAATAAATGTATAGTAATTAAGTGTATTGGTTTAGGAAAAGAGATTTTAGCTATAAAGTGCTTGTATGACTACAAAGACTATACTTAAGCTATGAAAACTTGTTTAAATATCTTAATTCTTAGAATTCTCAGAGTCTAAAGGTATCCTTACCATGAAATAACCAAAGGATATATTTAAGCAGTAATGTCAAGATTTGATTCCAGATACAGCACATTTCAGGTCAAATCTATACCTCCTTAAACTTATATCCCAAATATCTGGATAAGGAGGGAGGAAAATGAGGAATTATTAATCAAGTGACCATTTTAATGGGAATCAGAAGAGAGTTCTATCAGGATAACCTAGAGATGACAGAGTATACAGGAGAAAACAATGATCAACAGCATCAAAGGCCACAGTGACCAAGGAAGGTGAGAACTGAGAATAGGTCCTTAGATTTATGACAATTAAGATGTTATTAGTAACTTTAGCGTGGGGATTTTCATTATAATGATAAGGTCAAAAGCCAGACTACAGAGAATATGCAAGATAGTGAGAAAGGGTGCCATAGAAGGCCTGAGGAGGGATAAAACTATCTGGAATAGCTGCTATGGTAGATGAAATAGTGAATCAATTAGGGAGTGGGTGTAAAAGGATTGGCTTTCTGCAGCAAGAGCCTAGGTGTGATTATGAGTCATAAACTTATAGTGTAACGAATAAACATAGGTTCATGATGCAAATGAAATGGTTATTAGTTAGACTTATTTTGTGTGTGTAGGAAAAATTATCCAACTTATATTGCATTGCACAAGTGATAAGATACAGGAAGCAAAAAACGAACAAACAAAACAAAAAAACAAACAAAACTAAAACTTAAGGCCTCTGCCATAGTATGATGTTGATTGAATCTGTAGTAGTGGTGCCACTAACAGCAAGGGTAATGGGAAATTGGGATAGATTATCCCTGATTTCTAAGATTCATGCACAGGACTGTAGGTTTCTGTGAGTAAATGAATGTAAGACAGGACTTGTCAAAACACAGGAGTTCCTGAGGAACCAACTTTTTCTCAGAACTGCTATAAAGGAACTTGTGTTATATAAGGCCAAAGGACCTTCTTTGTAACTAATACATAAGTTTTGTTTCAGACATGTACTATGGTTTGAGGCACGGATTCACCCACCATTTCTGCTCCCTGAATGTGCTTGACTCCCTACTTTCAGATATTTGTTTCTTCAGATCCCTAATTGCTCTTCTTTTCCTACTGCTACCTATGAATCATGATGACCTTTCCTGGCACTGAATTTTTCTTTTCCTCACCACACTTAAATCATTTTCTGGGTAAGAAAATATTTGTAAGAAAAAATGCTATATAAATTCAGAGATGATATATTAAGTTAAAATAATTTTAAATGAATATGAACATTTTCATCTCATTGCATATTGTATGGTATTTCCCCTTCACCTAATTTAAAGTAAAGGAGGTATAGATTTTTATGACCTGAAAGCAACCAAAGGACAGGAAAGGTGTGCTGTGATCAGAAATGACAGAACTTAGTTTCTTAAATCTGCCAAAAGAAAGAGAAAGTGTAGAATATTTAGTAGGGTTAGTGATAAATGAGCATTTGAGTTCTGTTTCAGAGTCTCTCCCAGATAATAGTTGTATGCAGCTTCTGTTTACATTGAGCTTCAACAGGAATCTACTAATTGCCATTCATAGGCAGCTGCCAAGCTTTTGTCACAACATGAAAAAAGGAGGAAAGATATATATTTGTATATGGTCTTGCTCAGGCATCCTCAACATGTTGAATATCCAAGATAAACAAGCACTTTGTTAGGTTACTTTGATACAAAAGTAACCAAAAATGAAAACAAAGGATCAAAGATATCACAGCATGTGTGGAGGAGAAAGAGGATTTTTCAGTGACCTGCAGAGAATATTTATTATGCTCATGGTCCTTCTAGTGACAAGCAATATAAAATAAACTTTTTGTGTTCCACAAATCTTAGTGCAGTTTTAAACTATGAAAGTGTGTATTTATATACATTTATATGGAATTACATAACACATATATATTATTTATG
>CM053585.1:453227905-453249041 GCA_028646515.1 Pseudochirops corinnae | reverse complement strand
CATTTTGATTTGCTTTCCTTTAGAAAAGCAGATCTAAGAACCTGTGCTAACAGCCACCCTGGGTAAGCTAGGGTGCTTGCTGATACAAATGGCGTCAGGAACAGGATCTGCGAACTGAAAGGAAAGTAAGGAGGCTGGGATAATTGTTTGTTTTCCAGTTGTGGTAGCAGTGACTCTGTGGAACCATGGAACCAGAACACATAACTGCCTGCGTGTTGACTTCACCGAGGTGAGAGCAGGAATGGTAAGCTTCCTGATTCGAGACTGGAACAGAAGCCAGGAGCGGCTGCCTCCTGCAGGAGGAAAAGGAACCCAGGAGTTAGGAATTCAGATAAGGACTGTGCTCCAAAGCAGGAGCCCTGAATGTGTTTTCCTGCTGTGTCCCACAGTTTGGGACCCAGGGGGAGGATGGAGTTTTGTCTATGGTGGGTGGGATGAAGTGCTATGGATTTCCAAGGAGCCCACTCTGTTGGTTTTGTTGCTCAGTCACCCCTCAGGACTTGGAAGCAGGGGCTAGAGCAGTGTTAAGACTGGGACTTGGCTCTTTAGAGCAGCAACACGAAAGTGCCAGGAGGAAGCCTGCAAGGGCAGTGTGGGGGGAAAGACACTCTCTGCCCCCAAGAGAACTTTATTTGGACATTTTTGGTTTTGGATTGCTGCTTATGAGTTGCTATGTTATATATCTTAAAAATGTGATTTCTCTTATTTTGTGGGGATTATGTTGTCCCTAAGAGATGTTAAGGCTAATAGATGTAAGTTGCCTGTGTAATGGGCATGAAAGATCTTGTGGCCAAATGTTATGGGAATCTGAAGATCTTCCTTGCCACTAGGCCCTTGGCTTAAGTGGCTTAAAGTGGCTCTGAGAACCTTTCTGTATTTTAAAGTATACTCTGCCCCCTAATAGGCTGAATGTGGTGACATGGAGCCTGTGGCAGGAGGCTTGTTTTTCAGGAATGTCCTCTCCTTGTTGCTTTGTGATTGGGCAGTGGGTCAAGAGGACTGTGACATTCTCCAATCCAGGAGAAGGCTATATATGCACCCTGATGTGAGGTTTTGCTTTGGGGCTCACTTTGAGAAGAGTTGTGTGATTTGGCCAGATGACACTCTGGGAAGCTGTTGAGCCCCCCAGCTTTGAAAATCCCAGATGTTGATGCTTCCCTCTCTGGTAACTGAATAGGTATGGATGTAATGGTCAGATGGTTGGAAGCCTGTCTGTTGATCTGTGTCTTTTTCTAATTGTAACTTCTGCTTGTGGACTTGTGTTTGTATTCTGTTTGCATTTTCTCAAGTTCAGGGTGCTGACTTTTTACCCTAAACTATGTAAATGATACATGTTTGATTGATTAAAGTAAGATTGTTAACCCATTTTGATTTGCTTTCCTTTAGAAAAGCAGATCTAAGGACCTGTGCTAGCAGCCACCCTGGTTATGCTAGGGTGCTTGCTGATACAACAATGTTCAAGTTAAATATTATTTTTGTGTTATAACTTCAGACATGCATTCCTAGAGAAATAATTCTGACCTCAGGATATAATGAATTGCAAGTGAGAATGAAGAAAGCTTTAACAATCATTCATGGAAAGACAATAGAATCCTAATAAAATAGAATAGGTAAACTCAATAAATAGATAAAATCCAGTACTACCTATAAGATATGAGAAGATGCTTCATCTCTGCAGAAAAGCAGGGATATTTTGTGACAATAATAACAAAATGACGAAGTTAGCTGCTTGAAATCAACATCAACATTAGCATCTCACCCATAGCTGCTTTTTAAAAATTTATTGGTCTCTTTTTAGAATTTTTTTTGAAATATGCATTTTAAAAATGTAATCAAAATATCATAGCATATAGTAAACTCATTTTAAATCATTAAAGCCAAGTCAAGGATTTCAGCAACTTCTGAGGCTATATTTCTTATGTTGATTCTTTAGAATACCATCTGCCCATTCTATCCCCTCACAAGTCATATTCCTGCCCCAAAAAATGCTCCCATAGGTTCATGGATTTCCATGGGTCAGTTCTCACTCAAAAATATGGCACATGAACCTAAACTGATATTTTCCTTAGTCAAAAGACACACCAGTTCAAAATAAAAGATATTTAATCAAATAAAATGACAAAAATAAAGAAGAAAATGCTGCTTTCTTGTCCCCCTCCATCACATACATGTGTAGTAAGCTAACCCAAAGGTTAATTCATTGCCAATGGAGAAAAGCATGCCCACAGAAAAAGGTACCAGATAACACATATGGAGAGCATACATATACGGGATATATTACAGGCAGTTAAATACATAAAATACATGAGTAATTACTGTGCCCAGGACTTCCTTCATGTAGCAGGCATACACATCAGCAAGATATATGTAAGACAGGGAAGCTCAGGTCTGTGGTGCTACAGAGTTTGATATCCTCTAGTATCACCAACTTCCTATTCTCTAACTTCAAGATATTAGATAACTAAGTGTTGACTTCTCTGTCATGTCATTTTTGAGGTAAATATTACATCTCTGCTTCTTATTTTGACATCTCTGCTGGTATCTCATCCCATCTTCTGATTGTCAAACTGATCTCTGATCATATTCTCATCATTAGGTATCCAGTGTCTCTGTCACATGTGTGATGATTAACTTTGATAGACTGGGCTCCTCTCAGCAATGTAAGGTTATAACACAACTCCAAAAGACTCATGATGGAAAGGAATATCCACATCCAAAGAAAAAACTACAGAGTCCGAATGCAGATTGAAGCAAACTACTAGCTCTCGCTCTTTTTTGTTTTGTTTTGTTTCTTCTTTCTCATTGTTCCCTCGATGGGTTATAATCCTTCTTCACAACTTAACTAATGTTTAATGTGAAGGTATTTGTAGATCCTATATTTGATTGCATGCTGCCTTGGTGGGGGGGGAGGAGAGAGAGCAGGAGAAAATTTTAAACTCAAGGGATTGTGGAACTAAATGTTGTAAAATAAAAGTAAATAAATAAGATATCTAGTATCTCAAGGGTTAGCTGTTACACACACCACTGCCAAATGGTAGGATGTAATATATAGAAAGCTTTTTCCCTAAAAGGGAAATTAGAGTAGGTTTTGTAAATTTATTCATTTGTTTGTCTGTTTTTCTGCCTATCTATCTATCCATCTATCTATCTATCTATCTATCTATCTATCTATCTATCTATCTATCCATCTATCTATCTATCTATCTATCTATCTATCTATCTATCTACCTATCTATCCATCCATCCATCCATCTATCTATCCATCTATCTGTCTAGCTGAGGACCATTTAGCCACCAGTCTTGCACAGAAAGCAATGAAAGAAAATTTATCTCAGCCTCATGACAAGATTAAATTTGTTTATTTAACTGCTGAATATACAGCAAATTATTATGTGAGGGATGTATCTCACTTATGATGAAGAAATTCCTTAAAATTTCTGTTACATTCCTAATTGATACCCTATGTTCTCAAAACCTATTTCAATGACTGAAACTATGTTGAAACTGGAGCTTTGAGCAGTTAAATCTCACTCTCAATATCCTCTTTTATTGTCATGCAAATAAAATTAGAAAAAAAAAAGACAAAAGCAAAATGAATTGAAGCAGTTGTCCTGCAAGTCTATATTCTGCCTTTATTAGGACTATCTGGCAGTAATGGAAAACTTAGTGATCCTCTTTATTTTTTGGCTGACAATCATAGGGATTTATTTATACTAAGTCCCATCCTTTACTCAGAACTTCAGAATAACTACCTTATAACTTTTGCTTTCGTAACAAGTGACAATCAGGAAAGTTCACAACTATACCAACTGTTGTATTTTTCTTTGTTAAGTTCCAAAATCTCTACCAGAATCTGTAACTGACTGATGAAAAAGAAAATATGAGAAAAAGGAAAAGGATAAAATATGGGACAAAAGAAAAAGAAAATTGAACAAAATTAGTGAAACAGGGAAGGACAGCAATAATTAAATTTTATTTTAGCAAGATGGCAAAATGAAGAAAAGCTATTCCAGAAGATGATTGCTGCAAATACATTTATAAAGAATACATAACCTGAAAGGCACTGATGAAATTTTGTGAGTCCTTTTTATAATGGGATAATTCCTACATCATTTACCAAATTGGACATTCTGAGAGAACTTCATCCCGAAGATATGTATAACCATAAACATACCTTAAATGCATATTCATGTGGTGGTCACTACTGTGTAACTACCTTCTGATGCCATGGTTCTTGCTCTGCATGTGGATGGCATTTACCATCATGAGTCCTTGATAATTTTTTTTTTAAGTCCTTGCATTGCTGAGAAGTGTTGTCTATCAAAATCAGTCATCACACACTGTGATGTTTCTGAGAATATTGTTCTTCTGGTTCTGCTCACTTCACTCAGCATCAGTTCATATAAGTCCTTCCAGGATTTTCTGAAGTCTGCCTGTTCATCATTTCTTATAGCACAATAGTATTCCATTACATTCATAGACCACAACTTGTTCAGCCATTCCCCATTTGATGGACATCCCCTCATATTGCAGTACTTGGCCACCACAAAAAAAGAGCTGCTATAAATATTTTTGTACATGTGGATCCATTTCCTATTTTTATTATCTCTTTGGTATACAGGCCTAGAACTAGTATTGCTGTATCAAAGACTATGCACATATTTATAGCCCTTTGGGCATAAATCCAAATTGTTCTCCAGAACGGTTGGATGAGCTCACAACTCCATGAACAATGAATTAGTGTTTCAACTTTCCCACATCTTTTCAAACATTTATCATTTTCCTCTTTTATGATGTTAGCCAGTCTGATAGGTGTGATGTGGTAACTCAGAGTAGTTATTCATCTTTCTAATCAATAGTGATTTAGAGCATTTGTCTTTTTCATATGACTATAGATAGCTTTAATTTTCCTCTGAAAACTGCCCATTCATATCCTTTGACCTTTTATCAATTGGGGTTTGACTTGTTTTCTTGTAAATTTGACTAAGTTCTCTATATGTTTTAAACATAAGACCTTTATCACAGACACTTGTAAACATTCTTTCTCGGTTTTCTGCCTCCCTCCTAATCTTGGTTGCATTGACTTTGTTTTTGCAAAAATTTTTCTATTTAATGTAATCAAAATTATCCATTTTGCATTTCACAATGCTCTCTATTTCTTGGTTGGTCATGAATTCCGCTGCTCTCCGTAAATCAGACAGATAAAATAATTTCTTTCTCCTCTAATTTGATTGTAGTATCAACCTTTATACCTCAATTGTGTACTGATGTGGATTATATTATATTTTGGTATACAGTCTCAGATGTTTGTCTGTGCCCAGTTTCTGCCTTATTACTTTCAGTTTCCCAGGAGTTTTTGTCAAAGAGTGAGATCTTACCTGATCAAAGTGTATTGTTCTCTTACTAATTTGCTGTAATCTTTTTGTTAATACTTTATTTAAATTTTTTGCATCTATACTCATTAGGGAAATTGTTCTATAATTTCATTTCTCTCTTTTGTCTCTTCCTAGACAAGGCATCAGTACCATATTTGTATCATAAAGAGAATTTGGTAGAATTCTTTTGCCATCCTATCCAAATAGTCTCTATAGTATTGGAAGTAATTTTTCTTTAAATGTTTGATAGAATTCACTTGTAAATCTGACCCTGGAATTTTTTTTCCCATAGGGAATTAATTGATGGTTTGTTCTTTTTCCTTTTCTGAGATATGATTTGCTTAATTATTTTATTTCCTCTCCTTTTAATATGGGTAATTCATATTTTTCTAAATATTCATCCATTTCACTAAGATTGTCAAATTTATGGGCATATAATTGCCAAAATAATTCCTAATTATTATTTTTATTTCCTCTTCATTAGTGGTGGATTTTTTTGTACTGGTAATTTGCTTTCCTTCTTTTTTCATCAATTTAATCAAAGGTTTATCAATTTTATTGGTTTTTTTTTTGTAAGATGAGCCCTTAGTTTTATTTAGTAGTTCAAAAGTTTTCTTAATTCAATTTTATTAATCTCTCCTTTGGTTTTCAATATTTCTAATTTTGTATTTAATTAAGGATTTTTTTTTTCCTTTTCCAGCTTTTTCAGTCACATGTCCAATTCATTGATCTCCTCTTTTTCTATTTTATTCAGGTAAGGATTTAGGGATTTAAAACTTCTTTTATGTATCATGTTAGCTGCATCTCAAAGTTTTGGTATGTTACCTCATTATTGTCATTCTCTTGAGTGAAGTTATGATTGTTTCTGTGATTTGTAGTTTGACCCACTCATTCTTTAGGATTAGATTATTTAGTTTACAAATAGTTTTTAGTCTATCTTTCCATGGACCTTATGATGGTAATGTAATTTGAATTTGAAGATTCCTTTGTATTGGCAAAGATAACAGGTACTTAGCACTTAATAATTAATCAAGCCTCTGTTAAAGAAACAGAAGTTATTAATCCCTGTTGCTGATGTAATAGAAAGGGATTGGCTGAAACAGGAAGCTAATGTATGTGAGGAAAAGGCCAGAGAGGGAGAGACAAATCTACTCAGAGTAAGCTCCATGGAGTTCAGAAGCTGCTGCCTCCAGGAAGGCTGAAGAGGAAAGGCCCCCAGGCTGCAGAGAATGATTTTGATTTGCAGAACCTGGATGAAGTGATTTTGATTCTGGGAACCAGTTGAAACTTCTGCCAAGGCCAAGGGCCAGCCAGAACTGCTGAGGCAGCTGAGGATTTCCAATGGCCAGCTGGAGCTGTTGAAGACTAAGGAAGCATGACTGTGATGCTGGTACTTTTTTTAATCCATTTGTGGCTTTGTTAAGGCTTGGCTTCTGGGAACAGAGACTGTGAAGGATTTAAGGTGGACTGGATGCTGTGAGCTTCAGCATGTAACAGGAAGTGTGTGGAGAGCTGGACAAGGACCTGAGAACTGTCTGCCTTTGAACCCAGGTGACAGTTTGATGAATACAGGTAGGATCTGGGACCATGGAAAGGGATCCAGGGAATCAAAGAGACCACCCCTAGTCAAGCTGAAAGAAGACTTTACTGTGTACTGAATAATTGTAATTTACTAGTGACTTAGGGGTGGAGAGCTGGTGTATTTTCTGATGATTGAATAGTGAATGATGAAGGATGATTGACTGATAGAGTTGATTGAATGATTAATTGACTAATGATTGTCCTTAGTGGTTGATGACTGAATAAGTGACTGAGTTAACTTAGTGTGTCCCATGAATGGAGAAGAAGATTGACTATTGTACTTAGTGTCCCTTAAGGAAGTAAGCCTCCTTAAGGATGATTGAATTATTGAGATGATTGCATGATTGTTACTAAATGATTGTTCTTTGTTCAAAACTTTGTGACCACTATGGCGAAAACTATCCGGCCATCTTAGTGATAAATTGTTTGAATGCTGTATTTTGATTTTCCATGGTAAGTTGCAATATTGTGAATGCTGTACCTTGATTTTTGTGAATGTTTTGCTTTGATTTATTATTGAATAAATAGAATATTCACTATACTGTATAATCAGAACCTTAAAAGCTGTTCTCCGTAGCATTCTTCTGGAAAGCTGCTCGTGCATGGCATTACAGACCTTTATTACATATAATTTTTTATTGCCTCATGATCTTAAGAAGATGCATTTAATATTTCTTCCTTTCTTCCCTGGATTATAAGGTTTTTATGACCTAATACATGGTCAATTTTTGTGTAGGTACCATATAATGCTGAGAAAAAGGCATATCCCTTTCTATCCCTACTCAGTTCCCCCCTCACTCCCCCAGAGCTCTACCGTATCCAGCATTTCTAAAATCCTTAACTTCTTTCTTGTGTATTTTGAGCTTAGATTTATCAAGTTCAGAGAGGGAGGGGTTGAAGACCCCCCCCCCCAGTATAGTTTTGCCACCTATTTTTTTTTTCCTATAGCTCCCTTAACTTCTCTAAGAATCTGGATGCTATACTACTTGGTCCATATAATTTTAGTAATAATATTACTTTATTGTCTATGGTGTCTTGTAGAAGGATGTTATCTCCTTCCTTATCTCTTTTAATTATATCTATTTTTGATTTTGCTTTGTCTGAGATTTGGATTGCTTCCCTTGCTTTTTTTTTTTTTACTTCATCTGACAAAAAACACATTATACTCCACCTTTTTTTTTTTAACCTTTACCCTGTGTGTGTCCCACTTTCATATGTGTTTCTTATAAATAAAATATTGTAGGATTGTGGTTTTTAATTCATTCTGCTATCCATTTCTTTTTTATGGGAAGTTCACACCATTCACATTATGGTTACTATCTGTGACTTTATCTCCATCCTCTTTCTCCCTATTATTCTTTTATTTCTCCCTTCTACCTTACCCTCCTCTAAAAAGTTTTGCTTTTGACCACCACCTCCCTCAATCTTCCCTCCTTTCTATCAGCCCCCTCCCTTTTCTTTCTCCTATTGCTTACTATTCCTCCTCCCACACACACACCCTTCTGGCCACCCCTCCCTTTTCTTTACCCTTTCTCCTCCTACTGCCTGTTGGGCAAGTTAGACTTCTATAATTAGCTGACTGTGTTATTCCCTCCTTGAATCAAATCCAATGAGAGTAAAGTTTAAACAGTGCTCATCTCCCTCTTTTCTTTCCCTTTACTCTAATATGTTTTCTGTGCCCCTTCATTGTCTTGTAATTTGCCCTTTTCTGTCTCTTCCTTTCCTCTTCTCCCATTACAATCCCTTAATTAAGTTTCTTTTTTTATCATCCCATCAATTAATTTATACCCATGACCTCTGTCTATGTATATCCCTTGCAAATGTCAAAATAAACATAAAATTGTCAAGTTTTACAAGTATCAGCCTCCCATACAGGGAGGTAAACAGTTTGCCCTTATTGAATTACGTGTGTGTGTGTGTGTGTGTATGTGTTTAAATTTCCCCCCTTATTTACATTTTTCTTTCATGAGTCTTGTATTTAAAGACCAAGTTTTCCATTGAGCTCTGGCCTTTTTGTTCTGGAAGGTCTGGAAGTCTCCTACTTCATTGGATGTCCATCTCCTCATGCTCACTTTTGCTTGGTAGTTGTTTCTTGTTTGTTCTCCAAGCCTTATGGAATATCATATCCCCTCTCATCTTTCAATGTAGAAGCTAAAAGGTCCTGTGTGATGCTGACTGTAGTTCCATGATATTTGAATTGCTTCTTTCTGGTTGCTTGTAGGATTTTCTTCTTGACTCAATAATTCTGGAATTTGACTACAATATTCCTTGTCATTTTCTATTTGGGATCTCTTTCAGGAGGTGCTTAGAGGATTCTTTCAATGATTATTTTACCTTCTGGTTCTAGGAACTTGGGGCAGTTTCCCTTGATGATTTCTTAGAAGATAATTTTCAGGCTCTTTGTTTCATCATGAGTTCCTGGTGGACTAATTATTCTTAGATTGTCTCTCCTGAATCTATTTTCCAGGTGATTTCTTTTTTCCAATGAGATATTTTACATTTTTGTCTATTTTTTCATTCTTTAGATTTTGTTTGACTGATTCATGATGCCTTGTAGAGTCATTAACTTCTACTTACCTGATCCCAATTTTTAATGAATTATTTTCTTCAGTTAACTTTTGTGTCTCCTTTTAATTTGACTAATTTTACTTTTTAAGGAATTGTTTTCTTCAATGATTTTTTTCCCATCTTTTTCAACTATAATTTTAAAGGAATTGTTCAGTTTTTCTCCTACCTCTTTGAGTCAACTTTAAAAACCCTTCTTGGGCTCTTCCAAGAAGACTTTTTGGACTTGAGACCCCCTTTTGATGTTTCATATGTAGGTAGAGTATCAAAGCTGTCCTCTTCAGAATTTTTATTTTGATCTTCCCTATCCACATAGCAAGAATTTATGATCTTTGATTTTGTAATTTGCTTCTCGCTCATTGTGATTGCCTTTTTTTCCTGACTTTTAAAGTGGGTATCTGCTTCTGTAGCACAGGGGGCTCTGTCCCATGCTTCTTATGCTGGGGGCTAGGGACCTGCTTCCTAGCTTTGTGTGCTGTGACCTCTGGTTCTGGCAACTGGAAACTATATAATGTAGCATACCTGCAGCTGAACTGGAGTTGGTTGTTGTGTGCCCAGGCCAGGTGTAGTCTTTCTGGGATTTCTGGGGTTATACTGAATCTCATGGCATGAGTTATGTGGGAGAGGTGGTCTGGTCACTGGAGGTTTCCTCCTCAGGCTGTGCTAGAGCCCAGGTAGGCTCGGCCACTGGTGGATGCCCATCCTTGCTGTTGCCTGCCTATTCCCTTAGCTATGCAAAGGCAAACATAGTGTCCTGGTGTTGGCTATTGCTAGCTTCACCCCCTGGGGTTCAGGATGCCCCACTGGTTCACTGAGGTGGGGCTTGTTGCTGGCTTACTGGGACATCACCCATCCTGTACTGGTTCTTTTTAGTGACAGCAAGAGGAACATTTCCCATGAATCCCCCTATCCTCCCAAGCTAAAAGACTGAGGTGCCCTTTCTGCAGGCTCTGTTATTCCAGGATTTGTCATAAGACAACATTCTCTGTGTATTTCAAGGTCAAGAAGGGAGAGTGGGAGTACTTACTGTTTACCCTACCATGTTGGCTCCAAGAAGTTTAAATAGGTGAGTTTCATACATTTAGTCTGTGGGTTTATGTCCCCAGGAGTAATTGCTACTGCTGCCACACACTCTCTGCAAGACTGCATTCTTTCTCACCCAGTTCTGACAGATCCCCTGCCCTGTAGTTTTTCGCAGTCTGGGAATCACCACTGCTGCTGGTGATTCAGTCTTCTGGGGTCCACTCTGTCCTTGCTTTGGTTGAGTCTGTGCTAGTGCAGCCCATGTGTTCTGCACTCCTCTCCTGGCTTGGTGCAACAGATCCTTCCTGTTGACCCTTTAGGCTGTCTTGGCCTAGAAATCTGCACTTTCTATTTTACTGTGGATTCTGCTGCTCTAAAATGTGCTCAAATTCACTCCCTAGTGGTATTTGAAAGAATTTGTGGGAGAGCTCAGGTGAGTCCCTGCCTTCATTCTTCCATCTTGGCTCTGCCCTCCTTATATGAAAATTTGCAGAAATGCTCCCAGAACCTCATGTAAGCAAGTTGCGGAAAGCACTGAGTGTAGTTCCTTGGTAATAGAGATACCCAGATACATTCAACAGATTTTATAATGATGCTAATATTATAAAGATGTTGGGGTGGGTTCTTCAGTCTAAAATAAGGTCAATGACTCTGATATTTCTTCAACTCATTTATTTCTCAAATATTTGACATATTAGTTAAGAGAAGAATCTATGGAATAATAGAAATCTAGAGTTGAAATAGATCTTGCATGGCATTATTTTAATTCTTTATTTAACAGATGATGAAACCAAGATATAGAAATAAAGATGATGATGGATCTTCTCAGCTAGTTAATGGGAGACAAATGTTGGAATTTAGTTTAATTGAATATTTTTTCCTTCAATTTTCTCCAGCCAATCCCATGCTTCTATCTTTGTGTAACTTAATTTTGTTGTGACTAGAACACCTTAGGGTAATATATCTTCCAAAAGAAAAGGTTCTTCCTTAGATAGCTCATAGTGATCTGTAGCAAAGTGAGGGGGTTATATTTGTAGAGAGGAAGCCATGAGTTTATACCCCATTGCTGTGCATTTGTGCAAGTTATTTAATCTTATTCTCAGTTTCCTCATATATAAGACAAATGAGTTAGAGTAAGTGTTCTCTAAAGTGCCTTCTGCTTTGAAATTTATTAGAACATGAAATTGTTACATATTTGTTGTAGGAGCATTAATTTGTGGCTGATTCAGAGGCAGGTTCTTACTTGTAAAAACTCACAAATTAAACCTCTGTATAACTTAGGGATAAAAACTCACCAAAACACAGGTATCTTTAAAAGCAAAGGATGTTGCATAATATTGTAAATAGCATAGGTTGATTGAATCATAGGTAACAAACTAAAAAGAACCTTAGAGAATATAAAGTAAAACTATATTATTTTAGAGATAAACAAAGTAAAGTTAAAAAAATAAGATTAAGTCTATTATTTTTAGTTACATAGCTATAATAGGTGTAGAAGATAGAGAAGAGTTATGAACCCATGTAGATATGTGCCATTATTCCCTCTAACCAAATGTAACTATAACTTTTTCAACCATTAGCCTCCAAGGAAATCAAAGACTGAGATTTATTGTTAATTCAATTGAAATAATTTAAAACTCTGCCTCAGTGAGGCAAGATTTTGCCTTAGAAAGAAAGTCTCAAGAACTTTTGGGTTATATGTCCAACAAAATGGAGGACTCTCCACTTTTTCTTATCCTCAGAATGTTTCAAACTTTTATAAAATAAAAATTATATGCCAAGAGTAAAAAAAATAATTATATCACTCTCCATGGTCTAAAAAACCAGGAACCCTAATAATGTAACAAAAAGTGAATAATTGAAAGGGTAAAGAGTCAGAAAGTGAGCAATAGGGAAATGTAAGGAAAAATGGCTAAAATTATCAAAACAGTAAACAGTCAGAAACCTGAGTATAAACAAAGAAACCAAAAGAGAAGGCATTAATAGATCTTATAAAGACAACAGGGCCTTTGTATTAA
Organism: Pseudochirops corinnae; assembly: GCA_028646515.1. Classification (NCBI taxonomy): domain Eukaryota; kingdom Metazoa; phylum Chordata; class Mammalia; order Diprotodontia; family Pseudocheiridae; genus Pseudochirops; species Pseudochirops corinnae. The sequence goes on along the minus strand of CM053585.1, from coordinate 453,236,479 downwards.
GTTTTTTTTTTAATCCAGATATCTATAAATAAATACTCAAGACAAAAAAAATGAATCAGTGCTTTAAGAAGCAAGGAGCTGTATGGGCTCCCAAGATAACTTGGAATTACAGCAATTTACACATTTCTGAATAATTGAAAAGAGAAATAAGATTTATAAAAGATAGTCTTCTGGCCTTCATGGAAGAAATATTCAGCAAAAGAGGGGGAAAAAAAAAACTTAAATATACAATGAAAAATATCCCTAAAGAAAAATAAAGAGAACAGCTGACTAATACAAATACTTAGAAAAGAAATATAATCAGGAATAAGCAAAACAAAAAGCAGTAATATTAAAACAAAACAATCCCTATTCAATTAGCATATACTGATCTTAAAGTCAAATGTATATTGATCATAGTCAGACTGCTTTCAGAATATATTGTACATGACTTCATATATATAATAGGTGTAATATTTTTTACCTTTTCAATGGATGTTATCTATTTGGAAGTACATAATCCTTTAAGCATTCCTGTGTAGAAAAATAATGGACATAGAAACATTTCTACTTTGGAACCATATAGTATTGCCTGCACTTGCAACACCAACCAAAACATGAGAGCTTGAATAATGAGTTCATGGGCTAGGCCAAGGGTGGAAGCATTCATACTTTTGTTATATGTATGCTAAGCGAATCCCAAAAAAGCATCTGAGAGCCCAAGTTTATATACTATAGCTAAAGCACTTACATCATACATTCTCATGGGCAGCTTCATGTAGTTTGTTACATGAGGCACCTAACTTGCAACTTTTAGAAGGCCATTTCCTTGGGAAACTTCCCTGCTTTCTGATCTCATGCACTACTTTATCTATATCACTCAAGCAGCCAGGGTTTCAGGGACAGTCAGAAAGTTCCAACCCTCCCTTGCAAGGAAGGGTGATGGACAGGAGGCCAGGGGAGGGAGGTTGGTGAGTCAACATTCTGAGATAATGGGGGTCCTTGGCCTGGATTCACACCCATGACAGACCCCCTCAGAGCTAACCCTCAATAGTGCCCCTTACAATATAGCTATCATCCCTTTCCCTTACGAATTCTGGTCTTTAAAAGTGAGGCATAAGAGACAAAAATGGGGGAGGATCATAATCTACCAAGGAATGTCATAGAAACATTAATACATGTATATATAATCTATGGTCTACTTTTTCTCTTTCTTTTTTATCTCTCTCCACCCTTCAGAATCTCTTTCTTGGATCCCCTTTTTCTCCTATCTCTCTCGATTGGTTTGCTTACTGCAACCAACCTCAGTGTTTATATTGCTCTGATTGAATTTCATAATCTTGACTAATCCAAATGTGAGAAAGCAACATGTTTATTACTCACAGCTGGAACTCCTGAACTCCCACTGTTGTGCTTCCTATTTAAACAAATCAGATAAAACAATGCCACAGCAGGGGCTATGTACTGCTGATTTAAGGAAGGGTCAGTTTACTATTTTGAGATCAGTTCTGATGTGCACATCTCTCCTTCAATTTTATTCTATATAGTGCAAATACACAAGGTCTATTTCAATTCCATCTATATGAAAGTGTCCTGTATGTATTAAATGGATCAGCAGAGAAGTTAAAAAAAAAAAACTTAGTAAAATCCACTCGATGCATTACCTCTGTGCTGTAGGTAAAGAAACTAAAATTCAAAAAGACTAACTTTCTCAAAGTCACATGGCTAGTGTATTAAAACTAAGACTCAAAACTAGGTTTCTTGACTTAAAAGTCAGAGCTTATTGTACTACACTCTGCAATTGCCTGAAATATTAACAAATCCCATTCCATCCCCCACTCTGACATTTTCTTTTCCCCTAATACTATTAGAAATACATATTTCTAACTTTTAGTAAGGAAGTTAATAGATTAGCTATAGTGTAATTCACTAAAAAAGCTAAATTTTCTTAACTATCCTGTTTTAAATTTTATAAATATTTATATTTATTTTGTATTTATAAATATTTATATATTTTGCATGTATTACTTTACAGTATTTTCAGATGACCCTGAGTTCCTCCTGCCAAAAAACAAACAAACAAAACTCTTGAAATGACATATTTCACATATATTAAAACAAAATGATGAAATTCATTTTTTAAATCTCTGGCATTTATATGTTTGTACCAGAAGAAAGGGCTAAATATGAAATTGGGAATATTCCATGTCAGATTTATTCTAAAGTACTACCCAAATTCCTTAGAAAGAATGACCTAGTCTGAGAATCTGGGGGAAAATAGAAGGAGGGTGAAGCATCTGGCTGCTACCAATAGAAAAATATAATTCCAACTCAATAAAATGAAAAACCCAAATTAATTTTCCCCTTTTATTAAACTGTGATTTGGTAAATGATTCTTATCATTCTTTTAAAAACTGCTTCAAATATTATGATAGGTCATTTCTTTTCAACTTTGATGATTTATGATCATTAGAAAGTTGACAGATTTTCACAATCTGTGAGTAGTTTAACTGAGAACCATCATTTAGGTCGAGCATGACAAGAGACTAAGAGTATCTTTGAGCACATAGATCTAATCATTTTAATATCCAAAACTGTACCTAATCTAAAAACCTTATAAAAGACTGCTAAAATACTTCAGCAACACTAAACTGACCTTGCTGGCTATGTGGCTTCTTTATAGATGTTCCCAAACTCTTAGGAATTCAAGATCCATTGTGCTTAGCAATAAAGTAACTTGAGAAAGAGAATTGACATTGACAAAGACAAATATGCCAATCTATCAAGTAATTATTTCTAATAGGAAACTTAACTCTATTAAATTCTAATGGTATATTCACATGAAATACATATATGTATGTGTTTATGTGTACCAAAAATTATATACATAAATGTGTGTGCACATATGTATTTTTGTACATATGTATATCTATATGTTTGTCTGTGTACATATACATACTCACATATATACATACATGTGTGTGTAAAATCATTGTGATGTCATGATAAAACATTTCTGAAGTTTGGAGTAAATATGAATGTGCACTATCTCAACTTAGCAAAGAGTACAGGAAGTTAAAAGAATGGGTAAGTAAAGATACAGAATGAGGGCAAACATAGAGGAAGAGAGATACTGAGGGAGGAATAGATATGTGCAGACAGAGAGACTAGCAGACCAAATATTGCAAGGCCCAAATACAATGGTATTACTATCCTTTTTGTCAAGTTCTGACAATATTAATACTTTGATATAGTCTTCATTCAATTTTCCCAATTCAACTTTATGACCTAATTCTTCTTTTTTTCCTATATAGATTGAATCAATTTTTATTGACATTGCTATTATGAAAAGTCCCTCTGAGTATCAGTCATATTTGCTGGGTCAGAATTTTCTTATGGCATATATTTTTCATTTTTGTTAATATGTATTCCCTATGGTCATTTAGGCAGAATTGAGTTAGGGCAGTACTACACAGATGCAAATAAACATCCTATGTTATTATATCCTTTTGCAACTCTAAATTCTGTCATTGTCAAAGACATTTATTCAACTTTATTTCATTGATCCTCTCGTGAGCTATTTGGATAAAGCTATCTAGAATTTAAATAGTGAAATACTCTATGGAGTCATCTAAAATGTCTGTGGAACTTGAGTTTGCCTTGGTCTATTATTAATACAGTATAAATTATCCAAGAAATAAATAAAAAATAAATGGTTTATTACAACATTGATAATAATCTTATTTTATGGAACATAAATGTTGACAATTATCTTATTATGTATTTGTGTGTGCGTGTATGTATAAAGAGAGAGACAGCATTAAAATAAATTATGATCCAATTAATAGTATATAAAGTATACCTATTTTAAATTTATTTAAATTAAACATTTTAACTCATAAATATATAAGTAAACATCACAGGCATGGAATTTCTCCTTAATATTTCTATCTCTGTCTTTTAAAGTTATTCAAAAATCCACCTTTTATAGAAATTAGTCTATTCCATCCTTAATGAAGGGAGATAGTAAAACATACAAACTTACCACAAAGGACTGATACTATATTTAAGTTGAATTGGGAAAAAACAGAGATCACATAGGTAGAATTCAGTGAGTTCTTTTTGGGGAAAGGGCAATGCATGATCTGTAATTTGTTTCTTTATAATAAATTTATTTCCTTTTAATTTTCAACATTCACTTCCAGAAATTTTAAGTTTCCTCTTCCTCCCTCCCTTTCCCTCTCCCCAAAAATGGCATGTGGATCTACATAAACATTCCTATTACACATATTTTCAAATTAGTCATATTGTGTAGAAGAATTAAAATGAATGGGAGAAGCCATAAAAAAGAAAACAAAACAAAAATGAATAATCAAACAAAAACAAGCCTCTTCTGCCCCTAAAGAGTAACATCAAATGGCCACCTGCCCAAAAAGAATTTATAGAGGAATTTTTTTAATTTAAAAAATCAAATGAGAGAAATTGAGGAAAATTTTTTAAAAAGCAAGATTATGAAAAGAAAGTGGACCAACTGGAAAAGAAGATCCAGAATCTTAAGGAAGAAAATAATGTCTTGAAAATTAGAATTCCTCAAGGGGAAGCCAGTGAAGTTATAAGAGAACAAGAAATAATAAAACAAAACTTAAAGAATAAAAAAATAAAATAACTTAAAATATGTCAAAAGAAAACCAACTGAAAAGATCAAGAAGGGAAAACATAAGAATAATTGGACTACCTGAAAGCTATTCACAAAAAAATAGATATAATAATATAAGAAATATATATTTTAATTGTCTTGAAGCATTTGAACAAGAGGAAAAAGTAGAAATAGGGGAAAAAAATCCACTAATCACCACATGAAACAGATCCTATAAGGAATACCTGCTGAAATATCATAGCCAAATTCCAAAAATCCCAGCTGAATGAGTAAATATCAGAAGCAACAAGAAAAAACATCAAATATGGTAGAGCAAAAATAAGAATCATACAAGACCTAACTGCAGCTATACTAAAAGATCACAAGTCTTGGAACACTATACATTGAAGAGCAAAAGAGCAGGAGTTGTGACCAAAAATATGATACCCGGAAAAGTTAGGCATAAGCCTGAATGAAAAAATGAAAAAAACCTTCAGTTAATTGCTATTTTTTTTCAGAATTTTGTTGGGGGAAAAAAATAACTGAACTTAGTAGCAATTTTAACATACAAAATCCAAGAGAAATATAAGGTGTTCTTCAAAGACTAAAAACAAGGAACTCAATAAGGACAGATAGTTTATTTTTAATATGGAGAAATGTAAAACGTATGTCTTAGATTGTTATAAAGAAATTGGGTAGCTCAAAAGATAGATTGGGGTAGGCCTGAGTATGATGTGATTCTAAAATGTAAAACCAATTAGGAAAAAAGGCAAAAAGAGTAATTATGTTATACAAATGAGGTGTGAGAGGAAGAACTGACACAGAGCAATTAAATGGGGGAGGAGGTTTGGTAGTTCTGGAACCCTTCTCTCATCAGGAATTGGTTAAAGAAGGAAAGAGTGGGAGAAGAAGAGTGGGAGAAAAAGAGAGAGAGAGAGAGAGAGAGAGAGAGAGAGGCATAAAAGTAATTTCAGAAAGAAATAAAAGGCTAACAGAATAGGGAGGGTGAGAGGATGAGGGAGTAATTTTAGACAACTCGATTCACATCATATCTGGGTTAAAAAAAAAATATATATATATGTATGTATGTATATGTGTATGTATATGTATGAAAGTCTTCTAAATATATAAAGAAGAAAGAGAGTGAAGTAATAGTATAAGGAATTATAAAAAAGGTGTTTAGATTAATGGGAATGGGATAAAGAGAGAATAACATATATGGAAGGTAATAAAAATCTTCTAATTTCAGATAGAAGCAAGAGGATTAGCTAAAAGTGGGGGGGAGGATAAGGGAGAGATCTCTGTAGGAAGGGAGGTTAAGTAAAAGGAGGGCAAGGTAGCAAATAGAAGAAAAGTAGAGGAATCAGGAGGGACAGGAAATATGAGACACACAAACATAAAATATAGATCGAGTGGAATTTATTAGGAAAGAAAACAGGGGTAGTAACCATGATCTCAGTCAAAAGTTAAAGTCTATATATAAATATAATTATAGATATCTAAGCATATGCAGGTGTTTGTAAGTATTTGTATGAGTATATTAACATCTGTATATATGTATTTAAATATACATATATAGTATGTGTATACATGTGAAATATATGTGTGTATGCTATAGACACATACTCTATATGTGTATGTACATTTATATGTCTATATCTATAAAAAGGGGAGATGTGTGTGTACACTCACACATATCTATATATACACATACACATATATATGTATGTATGTATGTACATATATATATACATATATATACATATATATGTATATATATAAAACTCATATGTGAGTGTATGTATCCACACTTAATTATAGCCTTCTTGCAGGAGAAAGGGAGGAGGAATGAAGAAGGAAAAAAGAACAGAGGAAAAAGTGCACAGCAGAGTAAAAAGGAAAACCCACTAGTAGGCAAAAAAAGATGAGCCTCTCTGAACACAATGTGTAGAATCTATTATATAGAATTTCCTGAAATGAAAATTTATTGCTGTAATATTATAAATTTTGTCTTACATTCTGCTGTGTACATAGCAATTTTTTTTTCTTATTTGGTATTTAAATTTATAATGTTTCTTTTTCTTGTTGTATATCTAAGTTTTAGTATTTAAGTGTAAAATAAATTAATTTTAAAAAGAAAAGAAATCCCCACACACACACTATAGTTTAAAGACCCTACCTAAACACCCAGTGCTTAGTTGTAGACCTAATATGTGTAAGTATATTTTAAGAGGTTAATTTTGGAAATGCCTATGAAAATGACGTAGGATAATTATACTAAACTCAGTGAACTATTTATTGCACACTTGTGTTAAACTCTCACAACTAATTAAAGAACTGATTAACATTCCAAGGATTTCTAATTATTGTGACAGTAGCCAAATCCTCTGCCATAGAAGTATGTTGTATTGAGCAGCAAGTTTTATATAAATATCTTTGGGACGTTCCTATTAAATCTTCTCTGATCAATATAGCAACAACAAGTATAATTTTATAGCAGCAAGTGAAAGACTGCCAGAAATTCTGTTGAGAAAAGAGTTATTGGTGATTTAAAAAAAAAAAAAAACAATTAGCAAACCCTAAACAAATGAGTATTTTAGGATATTGTGCTCTAGATTGGGGCAGGGGGTGTTTAGTCTCACATTCAAACATTGCATTACAAAAGATAATATTTTTTGGGAGAATGTGGTGCAACAAAAATCTATTTAACTAGGAAAACATGCTTATGACACATTTTGCATCTGGCCTACAAAACAACATCTAATGGATTTTTTAAAATGAAAATAATAACCTAAAGAAATACATATACATACCATTGAATTGCATGATATGGAGCTATTGTTGGGAATAGGTAATTATTAATTTTAGGATCAAGGGTCTGGTGTTCTAGACCTGTATTTGCTAATTGTGTGTTCTTAGATTTAGTGTCCTCAATTTCATGATCAGAAAAACAAGAGGAAATTACAAAATGATACCTTATGTTTTCTCCAGATTTTATTTTTTAATTGATTTGTTTATTTACTTTTAGTTTACAAGATTCAGTTCCACAATTCCTTGAGTTTCAAATTTTCTCTCCTCCCTTTCCCACCTCCCCATGGTGGCATAAAATCAAGTACAGGATATGCAAATACATTCACATTGGGCATTAGTCTAGTTGTTTAGAAGGGTTTTAACCAATGAGTTGAACAATGGGAAAGAAGAAACAAAACCAAACATCAAAAGGAATGATAGTATGTTGATTGCTTCAGTCTTCATTTAAACTCTGTTCTTTCTAGATCTTTCTCTGAATGTAGATATGTGCTTCCATCCTGAGACTTGTAGAGTTGTCTTATAACTGTGCGTTGTAGAAAAGAGTTCAGTTTATCAAAGTTGGTCATCACACATACGATGTGTCTGTGATTGTGTACATGTTTTCCTGGTTCTGCTCTTCTCACTTAGCATCAGTTTGTATAAGGCTCTCCAGGTAAATATGAACTCCATCTCCTCCCCATTTCTTATAATACAATAGTATTCCATTACATTCACATACCACAACTTGTTTAGTATTCCCCAATTGATGGGCATACCCATAATTTCCAGTTTTGCCACCATAAAGAGAGCTGCAATAAAAATTTTGTACATATAGGTCTTCCTCCCACTTTTATGATCACTTTGGGATACAACCCCAAAAGTGGTATTACTGGGTCAAAGGGTATGCAATTATTTATAGCCCTTTGGCCATAGTTCCAGATTGCTCTCCAGAATGGTTGTATCAGTTCACAGATTCACCAAAAATGCATTAGTATTCCAATTTTTCCACATCCTCTCCAGCATTTGTCATTTTCCTGTTTTGTTGTCTTAGCCAATCTGGCTGGAGAGATGTGGTACCTCAAAGTTGTTTTGATTTGCATTTCTCGAATCAATAGTGATTTAGAGCATTTTTTCATATGCTTATAGATATCTTTACTTTCTACCTCTGA
>CM053585.1:453216204-453227805 GCA_028646515.1 Pseudochirops corinnae | reverse complement strand
TTGAGGAATGACTTGTATCCTTAAAGATTTTACTTAATTCCCTGTATATTTTAGAAATGAGGCCTTTGTCAGAGACACTGGCTGTAAATTTTTTTCCCCAATTTCCCTCTTCCCTCTTAATCTAGGTTACATTGAATTTGTACAGAAACTTTTCAATTTAATGTAAGCAAGATTATCCATATTGCATTTTATAATGCTCCCCAACTCTTCTTTGGTTATAAAGTATTCCCTAGTCCATAAATCTGAAAGGTAAACTATTCCTTGCTTTGCCAAATTATTTCTCCAGATTTTAAAGACTGATTCTGGGGTATCTGGTTTTTTATAAAGTATTGTTGATGAAATTACAATATTAAAGTTATAAGGGTGGATGCAAATAAATCTTTGAAATCAATGTGATCAGATCTCCTAGCGTCCCCAATGGGTATCCAAGAAGTTTTCCACTCCCCATCAGCATCAGCATGAAAATACATGCAGTAGGTACCTAAGGGACACAGAGAAGAGCTTCAAAGAATGGGACAGGGACACTAAGATCAAAGTAAGAGGATTCGAAGACAAATTTGTTAGAATATAAGGATTATAAGGTAATAGTGAGATCACAGGATTATAGATTTTAGATTTAAAAGAGTTCCTTAGATGTAATTAAGTCTATTTATTTTATTTTATGATTGTTTTCTTAATTAACATTATATAAATACAGTTACTACTACTACTACTACTACTACTACTACTACTACTACTACTGCTGCTGCTGCTGCTGCCGCCACTGCTGCTGTTGTGGTTGTTGTTGTTGCTGCTGCTGCTGCTGCTGCTACTGCTACTACTATTATTACTCCTCTGCGCTAAACAGGAAACCTAGACTTTTGTTTCTTAACTTTTTAAAATTGGTAAAATTTAATTTTTCAACTGTTGAGTATTTTTTTCTTCCAACATTCTCCATTACTTGGAAGAAAAAAAAAGAAATACAAACTCCTTGTAAAAAATAAACATAGTCAAGTAAAAAAAAATTCCTTTCTTGGTGATACCTACATATTAGTCCATGATTCTCTATCATATTATACCATATTTTTTCTTTTTTTTAAATTAACTTTTGTTTCTTATTAGTTTACATCATTGATTTCCATGAGGTTTAGAGTTACAGATTTTCTCTCTATTTTTCCCTTACCCACCACCCCAAAACAGTGATCCCACTGTATACCCCCTCTTCCAATCTACTTTCTCCTATATCCTCCTGCATTACCCCTCTGACTTTCTGGTAGGGCAAGATGGATCTCTCTATCCCAGCGCCTGTATCTTTTATTTCCCAGTTGCATGTAAATTATATGTGTGTGAGTATCTGCGTGTCTGTGTATCTGTGTGTCTGTGTGTGTAGATGGATACATATAGAAATTAACATTTGATTTTAGAACTTTAAATTCTAGATTCTTTCACTTCCTCCCTTGTCACCCATCCCCACTGCAAAGACAGGCAGTTCCATACGGGCCATATATGTGTAGTTATGCAGAACATTTCCACAATGGACATATTTTGTAACACTGACTATATTCCCCTAATTTATATCCCACCCTTCACATGTTGTATTCTTTGCTTTGTCCCTGTCCCTTTACAGAAATACGGGCTTCTAAGCACCTTCCCCCTCAACCGGCCGTCCCCTCCATCATCCCACCTCTCATCCCCTTCCCCCCTACTCTCTGTAGGACAAGATACCCAATTTAGAGTATATGTCATTCCCTCCCTAAGCCAAATTCAATGCGATTAAGGTTGGCCCGTTCCCTTTTTGCCCTCCTGTTCTTCCCCTCTATTGTAACAGTTATCCCTTGCCTCTTCTATATGAGATGATTAATCCCATTCTGTCTCTCCCTGTCTCCTCTCATATTATTCCTCTCCCACCTCTTAATTTCACCTTTTAAAATATCATCCCTTCATATTCAATTGATCCTGTGCCCACTGTCTATGTGCACATATATACACACACTCACATATGTATTCATACACGAATAAACCCTCCTATATAGACATACGTATATGTATACATACATATATATATATATATATATTGATATATATTCCTTTCACCTATCCTCATACTGATAAAAGTTTCATAAGTTACAATTCTCATTTTTCCATGTTGGCATGTAAATAGTTCAACTTTGATAAGTTCCTTATGATTTCTTTTCCATGTTTACCTTCTCATGCTTCTTGTGTTTGAATGTCAAATTTTCTATTCAGTTCAAGTTTTTTCCTCAAGAATGCTTGAAAGTCCTCTACCTCATTGAATGACCACATTTTCCCCAGAAACATTATACTCAGTTTTGCTGGGTAGGTGATTCTTTGTTTTAATCCTAGCTCTCTTGATCTCCAGAATATCATATTGCAGGCCCTTCAGTCCCTTAATGTAGAAGCTGCTAGATCCTGGGTTAAGCTTATTGTGTTTCCAAAGTATTCAAATTGTTTCTTCTCAGAAGGTTGTGACATTTGCTCCTTGCTCCTGGGAACTCCAGAACCTGGCTATAACATTCCTAGGAGTTTTCTTTTTGGGATCTTTTTGAAGAGCTGATTGGTGAATTCTTTCAAGTTCTATTTTGCCCTCTGGTTCTAAAATATCTGGGCAATTTTCCTTGAGAATTTTTTGAAGGATGATTTCTAGGTTCTTTTTTTGATCATGGGTTTCAGGTAGTCCAATAATTTTAAATTGCTCTCCTGGGTCTATTTTCCAGGTCAGTGGTTTTTTCAAGGAGATATTTCACATTGCCTTCTATTTTTTTCATTTGTTTGTATCTGTTTAATAGTATCTTGCTTTCTCATAGTCATTTGCTTTCATTTTCTCCACTCTAATGCTGAAGGTATTGTTCTCTTCAGTGAGCCTTTGAGATTCTTTTTCCATCTGGCAAATTTGACTTTATAAGGCATTCTTCTCCTCATTGGCTTTTTGGGCCTCATTTTCTATTTGAGTTAGTTTATTTTTAAGGAGTTATTTTCTTCAGTCAGGTTGTTTATTCTCTTATCATGGTTTTCTTCCATCATTCGTGTTTCTCTCCCCAATTTTTCCTCCACTTCTCTTATTTGGTTTTCAAAATCCTTCTTAAACTCTTCTATGGGGAATTTAGGGAATATAGTCAGATTACATTAGAGGAATATAGTCAGATTACATCTTTCTTGGAAGCCTTTGGTGCAGGAGGTCTGACTGTGTTGTCTTCCTCCTGTTCCATGCTTTGATCCTTTTTGTCCCCAAAAAAGGAATCTAAATTTGGATTGCTGATCCTTTTTTGCTTCCTTTGCCTGCTCATGCTGCCAGTCACTTACTTAACTTTGGGGCTGAGTAGAACTCTGCTTTCAGAGGAGAGACCTCTGTCCCAAATCACTGAGGTTTTCCCAGCTGCTGGGGCTATTAGGAGGCTGCAGTTTCTGCAGCTCCCACCAGCTTTGGCTCACTGAAAACATACCAAAGGACCACCACCCAAGACCATGATCCTGATTCAGGCAGCTCAAGGCAAGAGAATTTTGTCTCTGAATGATCATTTGCGCCCCCTGCAATCTGCAGGCCAGGAGCTCTGAAGCAGCAGCGTGGAGATGGCTTCAGTGCTGCTGCTTCAGAATGCTTCTAGCTCTGGAGGCAATAGGCCAGACCCTCTACTCCAAATTTAGCCAAGTTCCACTAACCTTTCCCTTTGTTCTTGGCTCTTATGGATTGGTAATTCTGGAAACTGTCACAGCTGCTGGTGATTTGCTATCCTGAAAGCTTCTCCTGGACACCCTGGGGCTAAAACCATATGGGGCTGGTCTCTGCTCCCAGTGCACTGTGATGAACCCTTCCAGTCCACCGGCCAAGTTGCCTTTAGCAGGAGGCTTGTTTGCCTGGCATTTCATGAGTTCTGGAGCTTTAAAATTTGTTTAGAGTTATATTTTATAGGTATTTGAGGTAGTTATGGAGGGAATTCACAGCATTCTACTGCTTCTACATCACCATCTTGACTCCACCCCCCTGAGGTCTTATACCATATTTTTCAAAAATATTTTGCTATAAACTCTATTAGTATATTTAAAAATCATAGCAATGCTCATTAGGGATATTAAGGTATAATTTTCTTTTTTTCTCTTTTGACTCTCCCTATTTAATATCAAGGTTTATTTTTGTCATTGATAGAATTAGGTATGAACTCTCTTTTTGCTTCTTTTTAATAAAGTTATTATTATATTGAAATTATTTTTCTTTGAATGTTTAATGGAGTTGACTTGTGCATCTGTCAGGTGCCAGAAATTGTTGTTCTATTTATTTCATTTCTATTTCAGAAATTGGTTTAAATTCCCTAATTATTGTTCTGTTCATTCAGATTTTGTTTTATTTTTGTAAATATTCATCTACTTCCTTATGCTGTTGATTTTTTAATTATTCATTTTTAGTTTTCTTGCAACTTACTTTTAGTTTTCAACCTATGATTCTATAGGGGTGGCTAGGTGGCACTGTGAATAGAACACTGGCCCTCATGTCAGGAGGACCTGAGTTCAAATCCAGCCTCAGACACTAAACACAAAAGTAGCCATGTGACCTTGGGCAAATCACTTAAGCCCAATTGCCCCTCCAAGAAAAGCAAAAAAAACCCCATATGATTCTATAAAATTTTGTATTTTAATTTTTTTCTCACTCTCTCTACTTCTCCCTTCCCAAGAGGTCATGTCATCAGACATACATTCTACTTACACATTCTTATTAAGCATATTTTCTTATTAGTCATGTTATAAAGAAGAGTTAAAGCTAATGGGAAGAAGCACAAGAAAGAAGAAACAACCAAAAAAAAACAATAGAAGAAAAGGAGAAAAATATTAATGCATCTCTATTCAGACTCCTAAGGTCTTTCTCTGGAAGTGAATAGCATTTGACATCATGAGTCTTTTGGAGTTATCTTAGATCCTTGCATTGCTGAGAAGAATTAAGTCTGTCAAGGCTAATCATTATACAGTGTTCCTGTTACCTCTTACAATGTTCTCCTGGTTCTGCTCATTTCACTCAGCATCAGTTCATATACATATTACCCGGTTTTTCTAAAGTCCACCTGCTCATTATTTCTTGTAACACAATAGTATTCCATTCCATTTGTATTCTACAACTTCTTCAGCCATTCCCCAACTGACGGACATCCATCCAATTTCCAGTTGTTGGCCATCACGAAAAGAGTTGCTAAAATATTTTTGCACATGCTGGTCCTTTTTCTATTTCTATGATTTTTTTTGTGATATAGATCAAAGGGTAGGCAAAATTTTATGGTCCTTTGAACATAGTTCCTAATTGCTCTCCAGAAAGTTTGCATCAGCTCGCAGCTCCAACTACAATGAATTTGTATTTTCATTCATTACCTTGATATTCTGGACCTTTTGTTTTTCTAGATAAATTTTGTTGGGTTTTCTTCTAGCTCTATAAAATAATTATTCTGTGTCTGATTGGCATGTCACTGAATAAGTAATTTAATTTACGTACAATTATCATTTTTATTAAATTAGCTTACCCTGCCAACATTTTTTCAATTATTTAGATCTGACTATATTTGTGTGAAAAGTTTTTTTGTAGTTGTTTTCATATACTTCCTGGGTTTGTTTTAGCAGACAGATTCCAAAACATTTTCTTATGCATATAGCAACTTTAAATGGAATTTCTGTTTCTATCTCTTCTATCTTCTATCTCTATCTAATATATGGAATGGTTGATGATTTATGTGGGTTATTTTATATCCTGCAGCTTTGCTCAATTTGTTTATTATTTCAAGTATTTTTTTACTTGATTTCTCTTTGTAGATAATGTGATGATATACTTAAAAAAAAACCCTAAAGAATCAAGTAAAAAAAAATTATTTCTTCTTTCCCTGTTATAAATCTTTCAAATTCTTTTTTCTTCTCTTTTTATTGAAGCTAACAATTCTAGTACAATACTGAATAATACTGGTGAAAATGGACATTCACCATAGCTTATCTCCATTACATAAAATGCTTACTGATGGCATTAGATAGATGCTACCTATCATTTTAGGAAAGACTCCATTTATTCCTATATTCTCTCATGTTTTTAATAGTAATGGGTGTTATATTTTGTCACATGCTTTTTCTGTATCTATTGTGATGATCATGTGTTTTTTTTCAGTTTTATTGTTTATTTGGTCAATTATGCTGATATTTTCCTAATATTGAACCAGTTCTGCATTTTTGGTATAAATCCTACCTGGTGATAGTGTATTATCTTTGTAATGTCTTTGCAATTTTTTTAAAATTTTTGTATCTATTTTCAGTAGGGAAATTGATCTATAATTTTCTTTCTGTTTTGACTCTTGCCAATTTAGGTATCAGCACGTTTGCATCATGAAAAAGAATTTGGTAGAACTCTGTCTTTGCCTATTTTCCCACATAATTTATATAGTGTTGGAATGAATTACTCTTTAAAAGTTGAGTAGAATTCACTGGTGAATCCATCCCCTAGAGTTTTGTTTTTTCCCCCACTTAGGCAGCTTATTGATGACTTGTTTAATTTCCTTTTCTGAAATGGGGTTAACTTTTTTATTCCTGCTTCTATTAATCTAGGCCATTTATATTTTTATAAATATTTGTCCATTTCACAAAGATGGTCAAATTTACCAGAGTACATTTGGGCAAAATAGCTCCTAATTACTGTTTTTTTTATATTTCTTTTTCATTCCTGGTGAATTCATCCTTTACATTTTTAATGTTTGTAATTTGGTTTTCTCTTTTTGTAAATAAAATTAACCAAAGGTTTATCTATTTTGTTGTTTTTCCCCATAAGATGAGTTCTCAGTTTTATTTATTAGTTCAATAGTTTTCTTAATTTCAATTTTATGAATCTCTTCTTTGGTTTTCAACATTTCTAATTTGGTATTTAATTGGGGATTTTAAATTAATTCTTTTTCTAGCTTTTTTAGTTGCATGACCAATTCATTGATCTCTTCTTTCTCTATTTTATTTTTGTAAGGATTTAGAGACATAAAACTTCCCCTAAGAACCACTTTTTCTGTATCCCATAAGTTTTGGTATGGTGTCTCATTATTGGCATTCTCTTGGATGAAGTTATTGATTGTTTCTGTGTTTCATTTTACTTTCTCATTCTTTAGGTTTAGATTATTTAGTTTCCAATTAATTTTTATTCTATAATTTCATAGCCCTTTATTACATGTCATTTTTATTGCATCATAAACTGAAAGGGATGTCTTTAATATTTCTGTCTTTGTGCATTGGTTTGTGAGGTTTTTGTGTAACTGTCATGCAACTCTCAGGAAAAAAAAAAAAAAAAAACCTATTTTTTTCTACACCCGTTCAGTTTTCTCCAGAAGTCAATTATATCTAACTTTTCTAAAATTATGTTGATCTCCTTAACTTCATGGTCATTCTGTCATTAGATTTATCTAGTTCAGAGAGGGAGAGATTGAGGTCCTCCACTTCTAGTTTTTTTTTTAATCTATTTCTTCGTGTAACTCCCTTAACTTCTCCTCCAACAATTTGGATGCTATACCACTTGGTGTATATATATTTAGTAATGATATTGCTTCATTGACTATGCTAACTTTTAGCAGAACATGGTTTCCTTTCTTATCTCTTTCAATTATATCTATTTTTGCTTTTGCTTTGTCTGAGATGAGGTTTGCTACCCCTGTTTTGTTTTGTTTTACTTTGTTTTACTTCAGCTAAAGCATAATATATTCTGTTCCAGCCTCTT
Organism: Pseudochirops corinnae; assembly: GCA_028646515.1. NCBI lineage: Eukaryota > Metazoa > Chordata > Mammalia > Diprotodontia > Pseudocheiridae > Pseudochirops > Pseudochirops corinnae. Next base: position 453,220,097 of record CM053585.1, on the reverse strand, counting down.
ACCTTTCCTCTGTGTATATCCCTCTGCTTCAAATGTGTTTCTTATACACAATATTTTATAAGAATATGGTTCTTAATCCACTCTGCTTTTTCCATTTTGTGGAAGAATTTATCCCATTCACTTTCACAGTTATGATTACCATCTGTGTCTTTCTCTCTACTCTATTACATCGCCTTCTCCCTGCCAGGTTATGCTTTTCTCTCTCCTTTCTCTATTTCCCTTCTCACTAGAATTTTACTTTCAACCCCCCAACTCCCTCAGTCTGCCCTCCCTTATATCCTCTATTTCCCTTTTCTTCCACTTTACCCTTATTATTTCTTCTTTCCCTTCTACCCATTTGCTCCCTTTTCCTTCTGTTTTCCTTTCCTACTTCCTATAAGATGTCAGATTCTTATATGGCACTGATTATTTTATTCCCTCTTTGAGCCAAATCTAATGAGAGTAAGGTTAAAACAGTTCTAATCTCCCTACCTTCTTTGCCTCTACTGTAATTGGTTTTTGTGCCTTTTCATGTGATGTATTTTACCCTTGTCTGCTTCCTCTTTTCCTTTTCTTCCAGTACAATCCCTTTTCACCAATCAATTAGATTCTCTTATCACATCAAAATCAACTTATACCCATGCCCTCTGTCTATGTATACCCTTTTGAAATGTAATAATGATGCGGTTCTCAATAGTTGCAAGTGTCCTCTTCCCTTGTAGGGATGTAAAAAGTTTGCCCTTATTAATAACATGTTTTTTTTTCTTTTTCTGTTTCCATTTCTATGCCTCTCTTCAGTCTTGTATTTGGAGGTGAGATTTTCTGTTGAGCTCTGGTATTTTCATTAAGAAGGTTTGGAAATCCCATTATTATGTTGAATGTCCACCTTCTCCCCTGCAAGAGTATACTCGATTTTGCAGAGTAGCTGATCCTTGTTTATAATCTAAGCTCTTTTGCTTCATGGAACATCATAATCCATATCCTCTGATCTTTCAGTACAGAACTTACAAGATCCTGTATATCCCTCACTATGATTCCATGATGATTAAATTGTTTCTCTCTAGCTGATTCCAGTATTTTCTCTTTGCCCTGGTAACTTTTTAATTCCACTACAGTATTCCTTGGCATTTTCATTTTGCAACCCCTTTCAAAAGATAATCAGTGGATTCTTTCAATGGCTATTTTACCCTCTGGTTCTAAAAGTTTCAGGAAGTTTTCTTTGATGATTTCTTGAAAGATACTGTCCAGACCCTTTTTTTTTATTATTGTTTTCATGTAGAATAATAATTTTTAAATTATCTCTCCTGGATCTATTTTCCAGGTCAGTGGTTTTACCAATGAGGTATTTTATATTTTATTCTTTTTTTTCATTCTATACTTTCTGTTTGACTGGTTCTTTATATCTCATAGAGTCATTAGCCTCCACTTAAACAATTCTAGCTTTTAACTAATTGTTTTCTTCTATTAGATTTTATACATCCTTTTCCATTTGACCCATTTTGACTTTCTAAGGAGTTCTCTTCAGTGAGTTTTGTACCTGCTTTTTCATTTGGTCACTTCTAGTTTTAAGGACTTGTGATCTAGAATGTACTTTTTTTCCATTTTGACCAATAATATTTTTAAGTATTTATTTTCTACAGCCAATTTTTGTCCTTTCTTTTCCAAACTATTCTCTCTTGCATATCTCTCATTTTTTCTCAACATTTTAGTTCTACCTCTCTTATTTGACTTTTAAAATCCTTTTTGAGTTCTTCCAAGAAGAATTTTTGGGCTAAACAGCAATTCATATGCCCCTTTCAGGTTTTGGATGTGGCTATATTAACAATGTTGTTCTCTTCTAAATTTGTGCCTTCATCTTCCATGTCCCTGTAATAAGAATCTATGCTCATTGTCCATTCCTCCTTTTTTTTGCTCATGGTGTTTGCCTACTTCCTGGCTTTTAAATTTGAACTCTCCTGCTATAGTGCAGGAGACACTGACCAAAGCTTTTTATGCTAGGGATCTGGGTCCTGATCACTGACTTTATGTACTGGCCCCTCAGATGCTGAGAGCTAGAGTCTACAGGGGTTTGGATGTTTAACTGGTGCTGCAGTAGGCAACACTGGAGCTCTCAGTGGGGGTGGTGAGTGTGGGCCTTGGGAGATACCTAATCACTTACACTTTTTTAGTGCCCTAGAATGTTTGGCTACTGGAGGATGTCTGCCAGCCCGGAGCTGTGCTTCCCTCCTGAAGCCTGTCTTCTTGCAGGTATGCTGAAGCACCAGGAATTTTCACTGTTGTAGAATGTTAATGCACGTGGAGGCTTTCTGAGCTGGTCTCTACTGGTTGCCCTTGCTGTGCTGAGGAACTCAGTAGAGATGGGAGGAGGGTGGTCGTGGTTTTGACTCTTGCCTATTCTAACAATATTGCTCAGGATCTCTCCCTTGGTGTGGTGAGGAGGGGCTTTCTTCTGGTATGCTGAGACACCTCTCCTCCTGTACTGCGTCTTCTTCAAGGTCCTTTCCCATTAAATCCCCCAAGGCATCTGCACTACAAAACTGCTCTACTCCCATCTTTCTGCTGGCTCAGCTGTTCCAGTTTTTCCTGGGGTGATATTTTCTGAGGTTTAAGAGATCAATAAAGGAAGATGAGAGCAACTTGTTACTATACCATCTTGGCTCCTAGAAGACTGAAAAAAATTGTTGATATTATTAGCATATAATTGGGTAAAGTAGTTCCTAACAAATTATTTTATTTATATGTTACTTGTCAATTTTCCTTTTTTTTTTTGATACTGTTAATTAAGTTTTAGGTTTTTTTACACACACATATATGTACACATACATTTATATATGTACATGCACATATATTTTTATACATAAAAAATATATTTAAATATATTTTCTTTGTAACCATATGCACTGTGCTTTATGCATTTAAAAGCATCATTTGGAGGAGTTCACAATTTTCCCAGACTGCCAAAGGGGTTCATCAAAAAATTAAGAACCCTTGTCCTCTGGAATATTTATGGCCAAAGATGGATAAGAATCAGTCAAAGAAAAATAGCAGGAGATTAATGAAGTTTAAAAGTTTTCCATCTGCTGCAGAGAGCAGTTTGGGATAAACTGTATGTTTCTTTAGATTATTTAAATACAGGAGGGGCGGAGCCAAGATGGCAGCATAGCAGCAGCAACATATCGCAGCTCTCACATAGCCACCCGAAAATACCCATAAAATAGGACTCTAAACGAGTCCTAGAACTCCAAAACGCACACAAGGATACTTCCCACTAAAGTCAGCTCGGCTATGAGGAACCATATCAGCACTGTGAACCAAAATCAGCCTGGTCTGAAGCCACGGCTGTGCCCCGGGGGCAGCTGGGCGGGAGAAGCTCCTCAGTTGAGCGGAGATTAGCACCAGCTGCGAGTGGGGATTGTGAAAGGGGGAGATAAGCAGTCCAGCCGAAAGGTCTCCAGAGAGGAAAAGCGAAAGGCAGAGGTTTTGCACCCGCCTCCACTTTGTAGCTTCCCGCCCGCAGCCTGCAGACAGCAGGGTGCCTGAGAAATTGTTTTCACGCCTGTGCACTCACGTTGAGCGGCCTGGATCCGGATCATTGCCTTGGACCTCAGTCTTGGAGTATTCATTATCCAGTCAGCCAGAAGTCTACGGCAGCCGGGAGGACCCCAGCGATTTGGGACAGAGCTTTCCCTTCTGGAAGCAGAGCCCCATAGAGATTTAAAAAAAAAAATTCACGGTCTGAACAACCATGAGTAAGAATAAGCATAAGAAGCAAAGTAAGAACAGCTCCCAAACCCTAGATTCCTTCTTTGGGGAAAAGAAAGATCATGGGAGAGAGAGGGAGGAGGAGAGCGCAGCCAGAGCACCCCCACCAGAGGCCTCCAATAAACATGAATAATGCCTTAAAGCTAGAGATG
>CM053585.1:453180007-453215704 GCA_028646515.1 Pseudochirops corinnae | reverse complement strand
TTTGCAGATCCTATACATGATTGCATGCCACCATGGGGGTTGGGGGGGAAGGGAGGGGAGAAAATCTGAAACCCAAGTGATTGTGGAACTGAATCTTGTAAATTAAAAGTAAATGAGTAAATAAAAACAATTAAAAAAAATAAAGATGATTACTTCTTAAAGTATTACTCTCCTAAAAACACGTACATTAGGAAATCCAAGAATTAAGCCATGGTCTGTAGCCACACAATAAAGAATAAAATAATATACCTTTAATATGATACAAGCGAATAGAGCCTGCTATAATAGAGTTTTTTGTCTGCCTCTGTCACTATGTGGGTCCTCAATTATATAGTCAATGCATCAAAGTCTGAACACAATGGACTACATATCTGCTCTAATGAGGCCCACAGGAGTTGGGAGAGTCATGCCCTTTGAGAAGTCAACTTTGAACTCTGAGGGGCCATCAACTGAGTTAGACAGTGTCAGGTGAATTTAAAATGAAAGAAAGTTTGATCTGAGTGGAAGAGTCATGCAGAAAGCACAGGTGATAACAGTGAACTTGGAATAGAAACTGCTAGAACATTTCACTTGTGGCTTTATGGGTTCATTGAGTCTACTGACTTAGTTTCTCTAGAGATTTTGTTTATGAATTATGAAAAGATACTGTAGTGAATGGAATGAATAGAAAATCTTTCTGGGTCACAAGAAGCTTAGAGATTTCATGAATGTGTATAGGAAAGTAGAAAAAGCCAAGACATGCTTGAACGATAAACCTTTTTCTTAATGTTTTATAAAGAGAAATTTGTATTGGAATGTGGAGACAGAAACAGAATGAGGGATTAAAAAAAAAAAACGAGTTTAAAAGAATTAATGAAATGTTCACACTGGTAGAGTCAAGTTAAAAAAAGTGATAAGGACTCAACCTATAGATGCCAAAAAAACCTAGAGAATCAAGGTCGTTATTCAGACAGTTCATTATTAAGACAGAAAGAAATCTACAAACCTCTTTCACCAATTATACTATCTGGGCATTTTAGGTAAAAGTTCTTTTGAGGTTGCATTATTTAGATAACAGTGGCAAAGGTCCATTTTCCCTTTGCATATGTGGACTGAGCCAAGATGAGGGAAGACTTTGCAGTAACATTAACAGTCTGTAATGAGTGACTCATGAAAGATTAAAATGATCTGCAATATGAATTTGTATCTATTCCTCTTTCAAATCATCTTGCCATATGTCAACATCACTATCTAATCTTCACAATAGTTATACTATAATATCTCTACATCCTACATGAAAAGGAGACATCACTCAAAGAAGCATGGAATTCTGAGTTTGGCTAAATTTGTATCGGAGTTAGAAAAGGTATTACAGTATCAATTATTGTTATTGAGTCATTATTCAATTATTTACAATTCTTCATGACCCTATTTGGGTTTTTCTTGGGGTTATCAAAGGTACTTGAATGATTTACAATTTCCTTCAGCAGTTCATTTTATAGATGAGGAAATTTAATGCCACGTATGAGCAGCTTTCCAGAAAAATTCTACTGTGAACAGCTTTTAAGATTCTGATCACACAGTATAGTGAACATTCTATTTATTCCATAACAAATCAAGGCAAAACATTCACAGCAAATCAAGGTACAGCATTCACAATTTTACAATTTATCACAGAAAATCACAATATAGTATTTATTCACAACAGTTTATCATTAAAATGGCCAAATAGTTTTCACCATAGTGGTCACAATAGTTTTCAACAAAGTATGATTATTTAGCACATTCAATCATCCCTAAGGAGGTACCTCCTTATTCAGTCATTCAATCATCTCAGAGTACAATAGTCAAAGTCTTCCACTCATGGGGCACACTAAGTTAACTTAATCAGTCACTTAGTCAACAATCAATTACTAAGTATCATTAATCACTAAGTACAATCATTACAAAATACACAGAACCTGCACTCCTAGATCACTAGTAAATTTACTATTCCTCAGTCTGTATACAGTATCCAAGTAAAGTCTTCTTTCAGTTTCACTTAGGGTGGTCTCTCAGATTCCCTGGATCCCATTTCATGATCCCAGCTCCTACCTTAATCCACCAGTCACCTGGATTCCGAGGCAGACAGCTCTCAGTTCCTTGTCCAGTTCCTTGTCCAGCTCTCCATATAGGTTCTGCTCCACACTGAAGTTCACAGGATCCAGTCCATCTCAAATCCTTCACATTTTCTGTTCCCAGGAATTCAAGGCTCAACCAAGTCACAAACAGACAAAGTCTTAGCATCCCAGTCATGCTTTCTCAGTCTTCTTTCAGCTTGTTTACATAATCAGAGTCACCTTATCCAGCCAGGAGGGGAGAGAGAGGAGAGAAGCTCTTGGACTCCTGAGCTCCTGGGCTCCTAGGCTCCTCTTCAGAAGAAGCTCTGCCACCACAAGTCTTCAGGAAATTCTCACTTAGTTCTTGATTCTCATTTCTCTTTCATAGCTTCTGACACCAGATTCTTGTCCCAAGAAATTCTGACTGTGCCTCTCTGGAGCTTTTCTTATATACACAGAGCATTGGCTTTCTATTTCAGCCAACCCATTTCTGTTATGTCAGCAACAGGAGACAGGAATCCATATCTTCTGTTTCCCCAACAGAGGCTTGATCAATTACTAAATGCTAAGTACCTGCTACCTTTGCTTAACTTGAAACAAGGTGCTAAGTACCTGCTTACTTGCCAATACAAAAGGTGGTCTTCACATTCAAATTATATTACCAATTCAAGAAAGTGAAGCCATCAGGATTAATTCACTTGCCCAGGGTCACATGGCTAATGTCTGAGACCAGATTTGTACTCAAGAAGATGTTTTTCCTGACTCCCAGCCCACTAATCTATCCAATGCAGCACTTAGCTGACCATTAAACTATCACTTCTTTTTAAATTATCTGAATGATCATGGGTGCTTCCCACCCCCAAAAATGTATAGAAAGTCTATGGTAAGAAGTTAAGAGTTAGAAGTTCAAAACATTAGAAACACATATTAATCATACCTGTGTTGGATTTGTAGGTAAGAAGACAATCCTTCCTTGGATATTTTTCTAGTTGTGTGATTCTAGGCAAGATATTTAACTAAGTTAGCCTCAGCTTGCTTATCTGTAGAACTGGGATGATAATGATGTCTACCTCACAGGGTTATTGTGAAGATCCAATTAAATAACTTCTGCAAAGTAATTTGCAAAACTTAAAGTTCCATAACCTATGATTCTCACATTATTACATTTCATCAGTATCATTATTACTTTTTCACGAATGTTATTTAATAAAGCAAACAGTAAAAAACAAGTTAATTGAATTGTAACAGATGGAAGTTTTAGTAATCTATTAATCTTTCCTTTGGGCTATGCTTTCACCTTTCTCTAAAAAACATGTTTGGATAGTTACTGAACTAGGATTTCATACAGATGGATCTCAGTGTGTCCTCTGTTACAAAGTTCAAGAGAATGAAAGGAGGACAACCAGTTGATTGATGAGGTAATGTTATTTAAAGCATTGTTTCTGAAGTTACAGAACACCAAAAAGGGGGAAAAACATAATTTACTGTATTTCTTACTCTTATTTTTTTGCTTACACTGTGAATCTATAAAAAAATAAAATAAAAATAATAGCAAAAATCCCTGGTTTGCAAATTGAATAAATAGATAAGTTTAGTTTTAAGCTCAAAAGAAGTTAGGGAGAGAACTTTTTGCTTAATGGCAATACTTGCAAATATGCTTTTGGTACACAAGCACATAAGAATACAATAACTGGATTTTATGAAGCTAGAAAAAATAATTTAAAATAATTATCTTGAAGAACAAATGATCAAGAATAGAAAGGGAATTAATGAAAAGAGATGCTAGGAAAGGTAGCCTAGCCATACCAGATCTAAAGCTGTATTATAAAGTTGCAATCATTAAAATTATTTGAAACTTGCTAAAAAATGGAGTGGTGGATCAGTGAAATAGGTTGGGAACACAAGGGACAGTAGTCAAGGACTATCCTAATCTATTATCTGAGAACAGTTTCTGGAATAGGAAGTCACTATTTGACAAAAAAAAAAACTGCTGGGAAAACTGGAAATTTAATATGATAGAAATTAATTATTACTGACATTTTACACCATACACCAAGATGAAGTCAAAAATGGGTATATGATTTAGACATAAAGCATGCGTAATGGTAATTAATTTAAATTTGAAGACCCCTTTTTGTTATGTCAAGTAAGCAGGTTCTTAGTGTTTAGTAACTAATCAAACCTTTGTGAAAGGAACAAAAGGTATGAACTTTGTCTCCTATTGCAAACACAACAGAAAGAAGTTGGATGAAACAGGAAGCCAATGCTGTGTGTGTATATATAAGGAAAGCCGCAGAGAGATATTCAGAATTTTCTCCTGACAAGATCCTGGTGGAAGAAGCTGTTCTGCTGAGAGATCTGGTGAAGGCTGGAGTTGATGCCTAGAAGGCCGCCTGGAAGGTCAAAATGGCTGCTGCCACCTGGAAGGCCAGTGTTGCTGCTGCTACCTGGAAGGCTGAGATTTCTTCTGGGTCCTAGGGCCAGTTGAACTGCTGGAGGACTAAGGTAGCATGGTTGGGATGCTAAGACATTGTATGTGTGTGCCTTTGTTGATCCTTGAATTCCCGGGAACAGAAATTGTTAAGGTTTTGAGATGTACTGGACCCTGTGAACTTCAATGTGTAGCAGGAACTGCCGGAGGAGTGGACAAGGACATGGGAGCTGTCTTCCTCTGAATCCAGGTGACTGTTTGGTGGAGTCACATAGGAGCTGGGACCATGGAAAGGGATTCAGGGAATCTGAGAGACCACCTTGAGTTAAGATGAAGAAAAGGTCTCTCTTTGCATATTGAATGCTATGATTAACATGGTTTACTAGTGACTTAGAGGCTTGGTGTGGTTGTGTATTTTCTAATGATTGTATTTAGTGATTAGCCATATTTAGTAACTGATTGCTAGAAAAGTGACTGATTAAGTTAACCTATAGTTGCCCTATAAGTGGAAGACTTACTTGTATTCTGAGATTATTGAATGACCAAGCAAGGAGTCTCCAATCTAATTCTGAAAGAATTATTCTCTTCTGTGAGCTTTTGAGATTCTTTTCCCGTCTGTCAAATTTGGATTTTTAAGGCATTCTTCTCCTCATTGGCTTTTTATGTGTCTTTTGCCATTTGAGTTGGTCTATTTTTAAGGTATTATTTTCTTCAGTCAGGTTGTTGACTCTCTTTTCATGACTTTCTTGCATCATTCTTATTTTTCTTCCCAATTTTTCCTCCACTTATCTTACTTGATTTTCAAAATCCATTTTTAGCTCCTCCATGGCTTATAACCAGTTCATATTTTTCTTGGAAGCCTTTGGAAAAGGAGTTCTGACTTTGTTGTCTTCTTCTGGTTCCATGCTTTGGTCCTTTTCATCCCTGAAAAAGGAATCTAAAGTTGGATTGCTGTTCTTGCTTTGCTTCCTCTGCTTGCCCTTCTTGACACTCAATTACTTGACTTTTGAGCTCTTTGCCACAGTAGAGCTCTGCTTCCAGAGGGGAGAGCTTTGTCTCAAATCTCTGGGATTTTTGCAGCTACCAGAGCTATTAGGGGGACACCATCTCTACAGCATCCGCAAGCTCAGGCTCACTGGTCACACACCTTAGTACTACCACCCAAGACCATGAACCAGATCCATTCAGGTTAAAGCAAGAGTGCTTAGCCTCTGCATCATCATTTGGCCCACCTACTATCTGCAGGCTGGGAGCTCTGAATCAGTCAGTGGAGGCAGCTGCATGGCCAGATGCTGCTTCCCCAGGTTCTTTCTCCAGAGGCAGAGGCTGGACCGCCCTCCCACACACACACATTTAGCAGAGTTCCACTGACCTTTTACTTTGTCTTAGGTATTTTAGATTGATAATTCTGGAAATTGCTATAGCTGCTGATGATCCATTTTCCTGCAAGCTGCAACTGCAACTGGTTGGGGCTGCCCTGGGTTTAAAACTGAGATCTCATGCAGGTCTGGGCTTGGCTCCCAGTGTGCTGTGCTGAATGCTTCCTGCCTGCCTGTCAGGCTTCCTTCAGTGGGAGATTTGTTTCTCTCTGTCACTTTGTGTGTTCTGTAGCTCTAAAATTTGTTAGAGTCATATGTTATAGGTATTTGAGGTGGTTATGGGGGGAGCCAAAGAGTCTTCTTTCTTCTATGCTGCCATCTTGGCTCTGCCCCCTTTCAGAAAAAAAAAAAAAAAACCTGAGTCAAATTTATAAGAATATTTGTTATTGGGAGAAGCTAGATGGTGTAGTGAGGGGCAGTTAGGTGTAGTGAATAGAATGGCAGTCCTGGAGTCAAGAGGATCTGTGTTCAAAACTGACCTCAGACACTTGACACTGAACTAGGTTTGTGAACTTGGACAAGTCACTTAATTCCAATTGCCTTGCTTTTCCCTCTCAAAAAAAAAAAAAAGAGAATACAAGTTATTCCTCAATTGATAAATGGTCAAAGAATAGGAACAGGCAGTTTTCAGGCCGCCAAAGTAAAGGTATCTATAGCAATATGAAAAAAAAAAGGTCTAAATCATTACTAATTAGAGAAGTGTGAATTAAAACAACTCTAAAGTATCTGCCAGGTCATACCCATTAGAATGTCTAATATAACAAAAAAAGGAAAATGATAAATGTTGGAGAAGATGTGGGAAATTGAAACCCTAATACATTTTTGTTGGAGTTGTGAACTGATCCAAATATTTCGGAGATCAATTTGTAACTATGCCCATAGGGCTACACAACTGTACATGCCCTTTAATCCAGCAATACCACCACTAGCTCTGTATCTCAAAGAGATCATTAAAAAGGGAAAAGGACCCACACATACAAGTATTTATAGCAGCTCTTTTAGCAAAGAATTGGAAATTGAGGAGATGGCCATCAACTGGGGCATGGTTGAATGAACTGTGATATATGAATATAATGGAATGCTATTGTGCTGTAAGAAATGAAGAGCAGGTGGATTTCAGAAAAATCTCAAAAGACTTGCATCAACTGATTCTTAGTAAATTGAGTTGCACCAGTAGAATATTGTAAACAGCAATGGAAACTTTGTGTGATGATCAACTTTGGAAATTTGAAAAGAGTTGTGATGGAAAGTGGTATCCACATGCAGAGATGGATGTATGGAGTGGGGGTGCAGATTGAAAAATACTATTTTTTTCTTTTTTCATTCTTTCTCATGGTTTTCCCCTTTTGTTCTTTCTGGTTTTTTGTGGTGCCAATTTAAAATAGATTTTATTCTCCAGGACAATTGCATTTCCACTTGTTTACAGAACTTATAAAGTACAATGTTATTCACTTCTCTCCCTCAGCACACGTTCAAGTATTCAGAATGCCCAGATTTACACAGTTGTTTAAATGTTCCTTTTAAATTTCTACTGCCTTTGCTATAAATTTGAGCCCTTCAGTTTTTGGAATGTTGTGTGGAATGCTCTTTCTTCGGGTGTGTTTAGCCCACCTCTTCAATGGTGGGTCCAGAAGAAACACCTCCAGATGGGGCTGCTCCACCCCCTCGGAACTCACCAGACATGCACTCTGGTACAGCTTAGTAATGATTGGGTTGTAAACTTTCTTCAATTATTTCTGTTGATGCTCAAATTCTTCCTCCTCAGCAGTCTGGTTCTCATCCAGCCAATAATTATTTCATTACATTTGTCAAGGATCTTCTGTTTGTCTTCATCACCAATTTTGCCTTGAAGTTTTTCATACTCTACAGTTGCTGTCATGTTGAAAGCATTAGATTCAAGAGAATTCTTGGAAGACACCTTGTCTCTCTGCTTTTCATCCTCAGCCTTGTATTTCTCAGCCTCCTGGACCACATGCTCAATGTCTTTTTTGATCAAACATCATTTAGTATTGGTGATGATGGTCTTGTTCTCCTTGCTTATGCTTTTATCCACAGAAGAAACATTTAGGATGCCATTGTATCAGTGTTAAATGTTACTTCAATCTGAGGAACACCCCTGAGTGCTGAGGGGATTCCTATGAGCTCAAATTTGCCAAGCAGGTTGTTATCCTTTGTCATTGCTTTCTCACATTCATAAACCTGAATATGCACACTAGGCTGGTTAGGTGGTAAAGGTCTGTGCCTGCTTGGTGGGGATGATAGTATTATGTTTGATCAGAATGGTCATAACTCCACCAGCAGTTTCAATTCCAAGTGAAAGAGAAGTGACATCCAACAACAGCAAGTCCTGCACATTCTCAGATTTATCTCCAGACAAAATGGCAGCCTGGACAGCTGCACCATAAGCAACAGCCTCACCAGGATTGATACTCTTGTTAAGCTCCTTGACATTAAAGAAGTCTTGCAAAAGCTTCTGGATTTTTGGGATTTGAATGGGACCACCCGCCAGGACGATGCCATGAATCTGAGACTTGTCTAGCTTGACATCTCTTAGAGGCCTCCTCCACAGGGTCCATGGAAGAGATCAGCATTCAGCTCTTCAAAACAGGCCCAGGTGATTGATGTATATGTCACTACCTTCATAGAGGGAGTAAATCTCAATACTGGCCTGGGTAGTGGAAGAGAGGGTATGCTTTGCATGTTCACTAAGCAGTGCAAAGACAGTGAACAGCCCTCTTGATCTCACTGCTGTCCTTATGGTTTTGCTTGGACTTGGCAATGAAATGGTTGACCATTTGGTTGTCAAAGACACCCAAGTGGGTATTCCCAGCTGTGGACTTGACTTCAAAGATGCCATTTTCAATGATGAGAATGGAGACATTGACAGTAACCATTTGGTTGTCAAAGACACCCAAGTGGGTATTCCCAGCTGTGGACTTGACTTCAAAGATGCCATTTTCAATGATGAGAATGGAGACATTGACAGTACCCTCTCCAAGGTCAAAGATCAACACATTTATTTCTCTTGGCACCAACCATTTTGTCTGAGCCATAAGCAATAGCATCAGCAGTTGGCTCATTGATGATTCGGAGTACATTGAGATCAGCTATGGTTCCAGCATCTTTGGTGGCCTGACATTGGGAATCCTTGAAATAGGCTGGTACATGTCACCACAGCACGGTCATCTTCCCAAGGTAAGCTTCACTGGTTTCTTTCATTTTGGTCAAGTTCATAGAAAATACTTCCTCTGGATAGAAACTTTTGGTCTCCCCTTTGCACTCTATTTGGACCTTAGGCCTGCCTGCATCATTCACTACCTTAAAAGGCCAATCCTTTGTTTCTGACTGTACAACTGCATCATAGAATCTGCAACCAATCAGATGTTTGGCATTAAAAACTTTGTTGGTGGGGTTCATTGCAACTTGATTCCTTGCAGCATCAGCAACGTAGCTTGGGGTGGTCCTGTTTCCTTGGTCATTAGCAATAATCTCCACTTTCCCATATTGGAATACTCCCACACGGGAGTAAGTGGTGCCAATATTAATGCCAACTGGGTGTCCCTTTGACATGGTTGCTGGGGAGTTGGGGTTCATTGCTGACCACCGTGGAGAAAGAAGGGCTGCTGCTACATTGAGTATCCCCATTTGTTCTGATTCTTCTTTCATAACATGACTAATGTTGAAATGTGCTTAATATGATTATACAAGTATAGCCTATATCAGAGTGCTTGACACCTTGGGGAGGGAGGAGGAAAGACTATGGAACTTAAAATCTTACAAAAGAGACTGCTAAAAACCATCTTTACATATAATTGAAAATATACTATTAAATGGAAAAAAGAAAAAGAAAAAAAGAAAACTGGGACATTACTTAAGTATCAGAAGGAAAAGAAAGAATACAATGAGCATAGTCTTCTCAGATAAAAACTAACATTGTTGAAAATAATGTTTTAGATTAAGTAGGATTCTACTTTGCTAATTATTAAATTTTGGATAAGGTTGGCTATACCCCCTGCACCCTAATTTGAAAATACATTTTATTTATGCATATTACCTGGTGGATAAATAGCAATATAGTAAATACTTCAGTATTTCAGGGTTCAAATTTTTCCCATGTAGGTACTTTCTACAATGATATACATCATAAATGAATGGATGAATGAAACATTTACTGAGTGTCTATTATGTGCAAAGCACTTGGCTCAATTCTATGGTTGCAAATGACAAAGATAGTCCCTCATGCAATCCACATGATCCTTCTCTAACTTAGTCCTTTGCATTTGAAAGTTAGCCCAAAGAAGAGTTTCTCCAAACTTCAGCTAGACAGGTCCTAGAGCATTGTCAGACCTGTACTTGGAACTTTTTTCACTGGGAATAGCCTTCCATAGCTTGTGCTTTTCTGGCTGATTTTTTGAGAACCTTTATACCTCAATGAAAAATAGAAATAAGACCTTAGAAGAAGAAAAAATAATGATTTTTACAATTTATCTGGCCCTTCTTACTGATCCTTGGATAACAAACACTAAGAATATTTCTGGATAGATCATGGTTTATGATGATAGTGATGATGAGTATGATGAGAACTAACATGAATATACTGACAATTAACATGACAATGTGGACAGAGTGCCAGCCTTGAATTGAACAAGATATGAGCTCAACTCTTATTTCTAATAAATAATTGTTTTGTGATGATGAGTATGTAACTTAATTTCTTACTGCACCAAGCAACCTTCTAATATTACAAGGTTCAATTAATTCCTAATCTGTATCAATGGAGATAGATTCTATGTAATTAGTTCCCAACACTGATGAAATCAAGGTCTAGATTCTTTTCTACTTCTCCCCAGTCCCCAAACTCTACAAGGAAAGAGAAAATAGAAACGGGAAGAAAAGAAAAAGGAATATTTATTAAAGTTGTTGCTATGTACTAGACTTGATGGTAAATGTTTTGTAAATATCTCATTAGAGATATTTGTATACATACATACACACATACGTATATACGTATATAAGCATACACACATATATGCATATAAACATATGTGCATAGGTGTATATATATGTAAATATATATGTATGTATGTATGTGTGTGTGTGTGTATAAAACACAAGTTTATAGATACTTCCTGATTGTATGAACCTGGGCAAATCACTGTAAGTTTTATTAGCCTTTGTTTCCTTATCTGTATAATACTTATAATGACTCTAATACTAACTACAGAGAGTTGTTGTTAGCATCACAAATGATAATATATATTAGCACTTCAAAGAATTTAAAACACTTTAGAAATACAGTTAAGGAGCAGCAGGGGATTGAACCAAGACAGCAGATAAGAGACTATTGCCCAGCTGAACTCTCAACATTTCTTACTGTACAACTTTAAAATAACTTCTCAAGTCAAATTTTGGAACATCAGAACTAAGAAAAGGTCAAAGTGAGAGATTTTTCTAGTCTAAGAAAACTTAGGAGATCATCAGGAGAAATCCATCGCAGGGGTGAGACTTGGCTTAGTGCACAGCAGAAGCACCCTTCGTGGGCCTTAGAGATGAAAAGACAGAAGCAGCAGCAAAAGCAGATTCAGGAGCCCTTAACTCAGAGAAAGTAGGAGTCAAAAGACTTGTCAGTGCCTTTTCTGACACTGAATGCAGGTGGCACTGATTGTCAATTTGCTGGCTCATATGCAGTTTCAGGTTGCAGTTCCAGGGTGAAGAAGAATGCTTGTGCTTGTAGCTGCAAAAGAGCACCAAGATGACAGCTAGTGCTTATTGATACAGGGGAGCAGGATAATAATCAAAGCACAGAGCAGTAAATCAATGACCACAAGTCCCCCTAGATTACATTGCCTTGTAAGCATTAAAAACTTCTAGAAGCCCCAAAACAGTTCTGAAAACAATAGCACAAAACAGACTGAAGCTTTGGACTGTGTCTCCTCACCAACAGGTGAGCTGAACCCAACTTTAATATAAAATTCAAAGCAAAGACTGGTTGGAAAAATGAACAAATGAAAAAGAACTTGATCATTAAAAGCTACTATGGTGGCAGGGAAGATCAACACATAAACCAAGAACACAATAATATAAAAACAAGTACAAGCAAAGTCTCAAAGGAAAATACTAATACTAATAGGACTAAGTGTACCCAATAAGAATTCCTGGTAGAGTTAAAAAATAATTGAGTGGTAGAAGGAAAAATGGGAAAAGAAATAAGAGTGGTGCATGGAAATTATGAAAAGAGAATTCAGAGCTTGGCAAAAAGAAACCCCTCAAAAATACTGAAGAAAATAATAGCTTAAAAATTGGGCTAATGATTAAGAAGAGAAACTACAATTCTTTGAAGAAAAGAACTCCTTCCAATTAGAATAGGCCAAACTGAAGAAGACATACAAAAACTCACTGAAGAAAATAATTTTTAAAAATTAGTGTTGGGCAAGTGGAAGCTAACGAGTCCATGAGACATTAAGAAGTAATAAAACTAAATAAAAAATGAAAAGTAGAAGAAAATGCTAACTATCTCATTGGAAAACAAATGAGCTAGAAAACAGTTGCAAGGAAATCATTGAAGAATAATTGGACTATCTGAAAGCCATGATGAAGCAAAAAGCCTAGATATCATAATTTAAGAAATTATCAAGGAAAACTGTCCCAATATCTTAGCTCCAGAAGGTAAAATAGAAATTGAAAGAATCTACCATCATCATCTGAAAGAGATCTGAAAAAGAAAACTCCCAGAAATATCATAGGTAAATTCCAGACTTCCCAGCCCAAGGACAAAGTACATCAAGCAGTCAGAAAAAGTTCAAATATCATGGAACCACAGTAAGTATCAAACAAGATTTAATGGTTTCCATGTTAAATGACTAAATGATCTGGAATTTGATATTCCAGAGGGCAAAAGAGCTAGGATTACAACCAAGAATAATCTAGTCAACACAATCAGTATAATTCTTCAGTAGAAAAAAAAATGGATAATTAATGAAATATATGACTTTCAGGCATTCCTAATGAAAAGACCAGAGCCAAATGGAAAATCTGGTATTTAAAGGTAAGATTAAAGAGAATCATAAAAAGGTAAACAAGAAAGAGTAATCATAAGGGACTGAATGGAGTTATACTATTTACACTCCTATATGGGAATATGATACATGTAACTTCTAAGAATTAATCATTATTCAGGCAGTTAGAATATGCTTAGACAGAAGTTTGGAGTGTGAGTCAACTATGTTGGGATTGTATATTAAAATGAAGGGGTGAGAAAGAGTGATGCACTGGCAGGCGGGGGAAGTAGAATGGATAAATTTTGTCCACATAAAAGAGAGGCACAAGAAAAAAAGTTTCATAATGGTGGGTAAAACAGGAGGTTGTGAGAAGAAATGCTTGCACCTTACTCCCATCAGAATTTGTTTAAAAAGGGAAAAAATATATACAAACACACTTATTTTATTCAACTGGGAAACAGGAGGTAAAGGGGGTAAGAGAAATGGGGGGGATGATAAATGGGAGGACAAATTCAAGGAGAAAGTGATCAGAAGCAAAACAAACTTATGAGGAGGTACAGGATAAAAAGAGAGAGAAAGATAAACAGAAGGAAAAAGGATAGAGGGAAATGTGCAGTTAATAATTGTGAAAAGAACGAGCTCACCCACAAAATGTAAGCAGATAGCAAAATGGATTAGTAACCAGAGTCCAACAATATGTTATTTGTAAGAGATACCTCTGCAACAGAAAGACATGTATAGAGTTAAAATAAACTGGAGCAGAAACTATTATGGTTTAGCTGAAACGAAAAGAAAAAGGCAAAATAGCAGTCATGACATTAGATAAAGCAAAAGCGGAAATAGATCTAATTAGAAGAGATAATCAATGAAAATACATTTTGCTAAAATGTACCATAGACATTGAAGTAATATTAAAAAACAAAACTTTAAGGACACATTTCTTTGATAAAGGCATCATTTCTCAAATAAATTGGGAAATAAAGTCAAATTTATTAAAAAAAAAAACACCACACCAAAAATGCCCCATGAATCATTCTCAATTGATAAATGGTTAAAGTATGTGAATAAGCAGTTTTTATATGAAATTCAAGCTATCTATATTCATACAAAATGTTCTTAATCATTCTTGATTAAAGAAATACAAATTAAAATAACTCTGAGGTACCACTTCACACCCATCAGAAATGATATTTGCTGGAAGGGATGAGGGAAAATAGGTATACTAAAAATCTTGGTGGAATTATGAAATGGCCCAATCATTTTTGAGAACAATTTGGAACTATGCCCAAAGAGCTATATGATTATGCATACCCTTTGACACAGAAATACCACTACTAGGTTTGTATCCCAAAAATATTGAAGAAAAGTGAAAGGGCTTATATATGCAAACATATTTTAATAGCTTTTTTATGCTGAAAAAGAATTGGAAATTGAGGTTGTGTCTGTCAATTAGAGAATGACTGAAAAAATTGCAGCATATGATTGTGATGGAGTACTATTATAAGACATGACTAGGAGGATGGTTTCAGGGAAAACAAAAACAAAAACATAGTGAGACCTATATGAACTGATGCAAAATAAAGTGATAAGAACCTGGAGATCATTGTACACAGTAACAACAATATTGTAATGATGATCAACTGTGAATGACCTGGCTACTCTTATCAATAGTGATCCAAGACAATTTCAAAGAAGTCATGAAAAAAATGCTATCTGCCTCCAGAGAGAGAACTGATGAATTCTGAGTTGAAACTGAAGTATAATTTTCTCACTTTATTTTTCTTCCATTTTTGTGATATTATTAAAATGGTAATATGTTTTGCATGATCTCACATATATAATTGATATAATTTTGCTTACCTTATCAGTGGGAGGGAACTGAAAGGGAAAGAGAGAATTTGAAACACAAAATTTAAACAGAAAAAATATTAAAAATAAGTAAACTATGACTTAAAAGATAGATTGTTATGATTATTCTAGCACTATTAAGTTTATTGTTTTTTCACAATAATATTTTAAGTAGTTATTATAAATTTTATCCCCATTTTGCAGATTAATAAGCTGAGTCTTAGAAAGGGTAAGCAACCTATCCAAGTGGCAAAACCAGGAGTCAAACACAAAGTTTCTAATCCTGAGTTTATGGTTCTTTCTCTCATAGAATTAAATAAATAATGGATTGAGCATTTCAAAAGGAAACCTAAGCCAAATTATTATATTTAGACCAATAAAATTAAATCCTTTGCTATTGGGAACTGTTAGCTACAGCCCTGATACTCTGTTTCTCAAACAAGGGGCCTTATTACAGGTATATTTCTAGACCTTATTACAGGTAGATTTCTAGAAGAAGACAAATATTTAGAGAAATCCCCCAAGTTCAAAGAAGTGCAAGGGAAGTCTAACTCCGACTCAAGATATTTTTACTGAACAGAACTGGTTTAGTTTGATAATATACCCAGCTTCTCCAAATGCCTAAAGAATGGTGAAATAGGAATAAGAATTCAGTCCTTATAACCAATCAAATATTGAGCAATGTAATAACTCAATCTTTGTTTTAGGAATAGGAGAGGAAATATTACCCCGAGTGGGCATTAATTGTCTCTTGAAACATTCAGAGGAACATTCAAGCCAGAATTGTGCAAATCCAAAGAGTGAAAAGCCATGAGCAATTCTGTATGTAAGTCAGGGAAAAAAAGTCATGCCCAAATGCATATTGTAGAAAACTGTGTACCCTGCAGGGTGGGGATGAGGGTTGGTGTAGCAATTGTACCAGACAACTCTACAAGCTTTTTTCTATCTCTCATTTCTATGAATCTCTGATTCACTTTCTATGTATCTCATCATCATTCACTATGGGAACTAGAGCCAAAGAACATAAAAGCAAAAGCTGATACAATGCAATTTACATTTTATAATGCATCAGCCTTAACAGTTACAATGGAAATGTTCAAATGAGACAGTTTGAAAGTAGATCGAAAAGGCAAGCCCAGAGACTTGTTAAGAGTAAGCAGTAATAGAGCAGGCGCTCTGCACATAATTGGAAATGTGTCAGCAGAGCGTAGATCCAGTGGATGCTGGGGAGGGGAACTAGTTAAATTTAATTTTTACTTGACTAGGTGATAGAGGATTGAACTCAGGCTTAAAAAAGATCTCAGTTCAAGTTTAACCTCTTACAAATAGAGGTGGTGTGAACCCAGGCAAGTCAATTAACTGTTTGGTAACTCTGGGCAAATACCTAAAACTATACTGATGTCGGGGTGGGGTTGGGGAATGCTTAAGTAAATAGGATTATGCAGTATTGGTCTTGTAGAAAAATGGAGGAATTGTACAAACATATATTTATCAACTTTGTTTAGGACCTGGCAAAATCTTAGAATCATTGACGTCTAACCTGCCATTCTAGAAGAGATCTTTTCTTGTCTCTTCTTCATTGAAACCCTCATTTTTCAGACAATGGAACTGAAACCGAGAACGGTGAAGTAATCTTCCACCAATCACATGGAATTATACAATTTAGAGCAAGATTTAAATAAATACATACACTCAGGTACAAGTTAGTCCATTTCTCACTATTTTAATTGTTAGCAATCATTATTTAAACTTTTCCTTCTTTCCTAACTGCTTTTCAAAAAAAAGTTTAATTCTTCCTCTCACTTATGATGTTTTGACTATTGAAATTCCCTGGGTTATATCTTTTTAGTACTTAGTACTTAGGGTTAACATGCTGCTGGCAACTTTCACTTGGCAGTCTTTAATTGGCAATCTTTTAATCACATTCACTTTCTCGCTCCATTTGCCTGGCCACAGTTATTGCAAATAACCCATTCTCTTTTGTTTCTTTTCAGAAAAGAGAAACTGGTTTTCTTCTTGGTGACCTTTGCTTTCTTCTCTATAGGTTTTTTCTTAAAGCAGGAGAAATAAATAGTTCCACCACACAGTATATGTTGGCAGTTTCTTCAACTGTCTCCTTCTAATCAGAACATTTTCTCCTCTCAAAGGAGAAGCTTTCAAATGTTTTAAATTAACATATACTTGCTTTTTTTTGAGAGTTCCATAGGTAGCCTTGAATTTTACAACCTGGTCTCTGCCAGAGGCTTCAGACACACAATTCTTTAAATTTTTTTACAGGGGTAATATTCCCCTTCTTTCTGAACACTATAAAGCATCTTACGAATAGAACATACACAGTTGTTAAACAAGTATACAATGGCTCTAACAGTGCACATTTTTTTCTGTGCAAAATTAACTTCAAAAGAGGAACAGAATCCAAAGATCTCATAAATATACAGTCTCCTGAAAGTCCCCATAAGGGATTGGGCGGACTCCTGATTATTTCTCTTTCCTTTGGTACAAGTCCTTAGATCTCACTAAGAACTCCAAAGGCATCTGCTTTCTATTCCTGTTCCTAAGCATGTGTGTGATGGGATATTGACTACTAGAACAGTTCCAGTCACAACAGCATCAAGAGTGGCAGTAGCAGAGGCAGTGATAAACCTACCTGACTTTGTTCAAGACTTAGTCCAAATTCTACCTCCTTCAAAAAGCCCTTCCTCAATCTCATCTGTTTCCCCAGTGCATTCCCATTGACATTACCTTTCAATTACACTATTTTTTTTGTGTGTGTACATTTTTCTTGCCTGAGGTATGATATTTGTTTATTTTTTTCCCTTTGTATCATAGGTACTTAGGACAGTGTACTTTATTAGTGTTTAATAAATGTTGTAGTAATTGTCAACTTTGTATCATTTGATGTTGTAGTTATATTGTTAGATATTATAATTATGACTGTAGGACTCCAATATCAAGTCACTTAGACTAAGTGGTTTTAATACCCATAAAATCACATAGACCAAGGGAGTTTGTACGGTTTCTCTGTATATAGTTTGTTTTTTTTTTAAACTGTGTCAGGAAGATAATTCACACAGCTTTTGATTGGATAAAAGCCTTTATGAGTCTCATGGATATGAGCTAGTCCTCTCTTCTGCTGCCTTAGACAGATAACATTAGATCATCTCCCCACCCAATATGTGGTCCCAATAAAGAAATTCCCTCTATCAAGGCATCCCTTCTTCACAGCAACAGATGTATATGCTTAGGAATAGCCCTCCCACATCTGTCACTGATTACCTATTCTTAACCAAGATCATTCTTAAGCTGTATAATTTTGCCACCATGACCCAAATTTGACAATGTTTCCTCCATATGATATCTCTTTTCCTCTCCTTCCACGTGAGTTTATTTGTATGTGTGGAGATGAATCTTTATCATTTATATTGCTACATAGTGTGAATGTATGTTACTATGCTTTTGTTTGCCTGCTGTACTGCATAGTAATAAAATACTTCTTTGTACTAATTTCTTGGAAATTCGCAAACACAGTTCAGCCCTTCAACTGGAGCCATGAGGCCAAATAAAGCAAATACTTGTTAACTGACTCACTGACCCCCTGTAGTAAGAGTAAGAGTGACTGATAGAGAACTCATCAGAAAGAAAAGAATAGGCTGTATTAAGTGGAAATAAAATGTAAAATAGATAATTAACATTCCTGTTATAAAAGTTCTAAAGAGGTGTGCATATTAAACTTTCAACTGATGGTAATTATTCTATAATTCTTCATTGATTGATGTTCCCTTTCTTTGTAAGGATAAAACCACTTGTTTCACATTTCTGCTATTGAGACAATTCTCCTCTCTTTTTTGCTATGGAGAACTCAAACTAAACTCCAAAAAAAAACTGTTCCATAGGAATCTGAGGTGGAGTAGAATTAGAGCACTGGGGAGTCTTGTTCCCCCTCTGAGCTGACAATGAACCTAGAACAAATCTCAAGAATAAGCAAAGGGTAAAGATTGGTGAATTTGTCAGCCCTATGGCCTTTTCCTGTCTAGCCTAAGTGCCAATCTTGCCATCTATAGACAAGCACTATAGTAAAAGTGTTAACTAGAAATTACAGCACCAAGGAAGAGTTGGAGGATGAGATCACAGGGATATCCTGAGGATACTGCTGGGGCCAGGGTATAGGAAATATAATGTTGAGTTCTCCCTATTAGGTATGTCTGGACATACAGTAGTCAGGGAAGATGACCCTAGGACACTGGTATAAGAGGGGCAGAACCCTGGAAAAGGAAGAGAGTGGGGACTAAGGCTAAAAATCATAATCTTGATGAGCTAATGTCTATATAGTACTGTAAGGTTTACAAGATACTATACTTAATTTATCTTATTTGCTCCTTTCAACAACCCAGTAAAATTGA
The DNA here is from genome assembly GCA_028646515.1 of Pseudochirops corinnae. Taxonomy (NCBI): domain Eukaryota; kingdom Metazoa; phylum Chordata; class Mammalia; order Diprotodontia; family Pseudocheiridae; genus Pseudochirops; species Pseudochirops corinnae. The sequence goes on along the minus strand of CM053585.1, from coordinate 453,196,570 downwards.
TATTATTGTCCCATTTTAAAGATGAGGCAACTGAGTCTGAGAGAGGAAAAGTAGTTTTCCAAGGGTCACACAGTTAGTAAGTATCCAAAATGAGACTTGAACTTGTATCTTAGTGACTTCAAATTCAGTACTCTTATGCTACCATAAGGTAGGGAGAAGAGAAGATCACACAAGAACTGGGAAGCAATATAAGGACAGATAAGAGCAAAACTACATGGAGGAAGCCTGCCTACCATCAAGTTGACTTGTAGGCCTAGCACCCTAGACCCAAGTATTGATTCAGTTATTTAATAATGCTTTTCCGAGTATACTGCAGTAAGTGTTTCTGCTATAATTAATACAGATAGCCTTTTTTTAAAGAATAAAATATGCTTTCCCTTCCTTACAAGTTATGCTCAAGAGAATATGTCCTTATGTAGAGTTAAATTTGTTTATCATATTATGACTTTTATATGTAAAGTATGAGAAAGTGACCATTTTTCAAATAAAGTATTGGGAAATGGAGCAATGTTATTGAATAAAACATGTTTAGAACCTATTATTAATGGCTCAAACTGGTTATGGGAATTAGTTTAAAATTATATAAGAAAATGGGGCTAACCACTAATACTTCCAATCTTGATAACCACACTGACCCTCAGATGCTGTGGCCCTTCTCTCATCACAACTTATCAATACTCAACACTGAAGTTTACACAAGCAGATTTGGTTCCTCTTGAAATCAAAGCCACTAGAGACCTGCTCAGGTGAATAAACCCTTACCCAGATCACAGTCAGGACCCCTTCCCAGGGTTGGATTGTATCTCTAAATGATAAAGACTTGTTTTAACCTTGACAGTTTGACATATGGTTTATATTCATGATGGACATCTCAAAAATTTAAGCCTAAAACCTTAACTTTTGGTTAATGGAGTCCAGACCACCATTTCTCGGAACCAGAGTGGTTTTGTCTTATTTACCCATTTCCTCATCTCTTCCTTGTCCCTTCAGTACAAGGCACAAGGAGGGTGTAATAATATTATGCAGTGAATACAAAAGAGATGTAGAGATAATGATGCAAGTAGAATCTGTAAAGGGTAGAGCATGTGTTACTGTTTATGAGAACTATTTTCTAAAAGAATGATGATGCTAACTACTCTAACAATGAATGAGTAAAATTCATAATATGGGGATGTAAAGACTAATCAGTATATATAGAAATAAGGGCCTGCTAGTTAGAACCTTGAAGATTAGAGCTGAAATTTAGTAGTTAGTACAAAATTATTGAAACTTTGAGAATTGGAGGAGGTCTTTTGCATAGGTGCAATTAACACAGTCTAGGATTTTCTCTGAAGAATAAAACCTATTTTAAGAAAACAAGTTGAACTTTTAAGAAGATTTTATTAGAGGAATATCTTGTCATATTTTTAGTTCGGAAAACCCATTCCCTATAGTAACACAAGGTAACATTAGCCTGAATAGACTGAAGAGAATTTATTTGGGATGTAATTTTTTATTAAATAACATGTGAGAATGATTGACCAGGAGTGTGCTGGCAAATGTTAAACAATAAGAATTCCAACAAAAATTGCATGGTCAACACATTTTAAAAAATAAATTTTGTTTTTATTTTTAGTTTACAACATTCATTTCCACAAGAGTTTGAGTTACAAATTTTCTCCCTGTCTGTCCCCTACCCATTTCCCCAAAACAGTGATCCCACTGAATACCTCCTCCTCCAATCAACTCTCTCCTATATTGTCCCCCATTCCCTTTCTGACTTTCCAGTAGGGAAAGATGGATCTTCATATAACAGTTCCTGTGTATCTTATTTTCCATTTGATTGTAAAAATAATAATAATAATTATTATTATTATTATATTTTACACATTTGATTTTAAAACTTTGAATTTCAGACCCTTTCCCTTTTACCCTCATCACCTACCCTTACTGGGCAGATCAGCAGTTCAGTATAGGTTGTACATGTGTAGTTATGCAAAACATTTTAATAGTGTATATATTGTGAAAGACTGACTAAATTTCCCTCCATCCTATCCTGACCCACAACTTGTTCTGTTTTTTACTTTGACCCTGTCCCTTTCCAAAAGTATGTGCTTCTAACTACCCTCCCCCCCAGTCTGCCCTTCATTCTATAATCCCCTTTCTTATTCCCTTCCCCTCTACTTTCCTGTAGGGTAAGATACCCAATTTAGTGCATATGTTATTCCTTCCTTAAGCCAAATTCAATGAGAGTAAGGTTGACCCATTGCCTTTTGCCTGCCCATTCTCCCCCTCCATTGTAACAGTTTTCCCTTGCCTTTTATATATGAGATAATTTACCCTATTTTGTCCCTCCCTATCTCTTCTCATTATACTCCTCTCTCACCTCTTAATTTAATTTTTTTAAGAATAATCCATTCCTATTCAATTGATCCTGTGTCCTCTATGTATACCTGTATTCATATATACACACACTCACATATATATTCATATGCACATATACCCTCCTATATAGACAGATATATGTATGTATACATTTATATTCCCTTCAACTATCCTCATACTGAGAAAAGTTTCATAGGTTACAATTATTGTTTTTCCATGTAAGCATATGTAAATAGTTCAACTTAGATAAGTTCCTTATGATTTCTTTTCCCTATTTACCTTCTCATGCTTCTCCTGCTTCTTGTCTTTGAATGTCAAATTCTCTATTCAACTCTCGTGTCTGCCATCAAGAAAGCTTTAAATTCCTCTATTTCATTGAATGACCATATTTTCCCTTGAAACATTATACTCAGTTTTGCTTGGTAGGTGATTCTCAGTTTTAATCCTAGCTCCTTTGACCCCTGTAATATTATATTCCAAGCACTTTGATCCCTTAATGTAAAAGCCGCTAGATCTTGTGTTATCCTGATTGTGTTTCCACAATATTCAAATTTTCAATTTGAATTCAGTTTAAATTCAATTGAATTCAATTCAAATATTCAATATTCTAAAATATGAGGACAATTTTCCTTGAGAATTTCTTGAAAGATGATTTCTAGTTTCTTTTTTTGATCATGCCTTTCAGGTAGTCCAATAATTTTTAAGTTGTCTCTCCTGCATCTGTTTTCTAGGTCACTGGTTTTACCAATGTGATATTTCACATTGCCTTCTATTTTTCCATTTGTTTGGATCTGTTTAATTGTATCTTGATTTCTCATAAAGTCATTAGCTTCCATTTGCTCCAATCTAGTTCTGAAGGAATGATTCAGTGAGCTTCTGAAATCCTTTTACCATCTCTTAAATCTGGCTTTTTAAGGCATTCTTCTCCTCATTGGCTTTTGGAGCCTCTTTTGCTATTTGAGTTAGTCTATTTTTAAGATGATATTTTCTTCAATCAGATTGTTGCCTCTCTTTTCATGATTTTCTTCTACCATTCTCATTTCTCTTCCCAATGTTTCCTCCACTTTTCTTACTTTATTTTCAAAATCCTTCTTGAGCTTCTCCATGGCCTGCCTAGTTCATATTTTTCTTGGAAGATTTTGATGCAGGAATTCTGTCTTTGTTGTCTTAATCCCATTCAATGCTTTTATCCTTTTTTTCCCCAAAAATGGAATCTAAGGTTTGATTTCTGTGCTTGCTTTGCTTCCTTTGCTTGCTAATGTTGCCATTCAATTACTTGACTTATTAGCTCTTTGCTACAGTAGAACTCTGCTTCCAGAGAGAAGAGCTTTGTCCCAAATTTCTGGGGTTTTTACTGCTATTAGTTGGGTGCCCTCTCTACAGCCACCATGAGCTCTGTCTCACTGGTCACACACCCTAGGACCTCCACCCAAGACAATGATCCAGATATAGGCAGATTAAAGCAAGAGTGATTACCCTCTGAATGGTTATTTGGTGCCTCTGCAATTTGCAGGCCAGAAGCTCTGAAGCAGCCATGTGGTGGCAGCTGCATAGCCACAACATCTCTGTAGCTTCTTGCTTTCTCATCCTGGGGGGTAAAGGCTAGATCATACTCTTGGTCCCCCTATTCTTGCAGAGTCCACACTGACCTTTTATTTTGTCTTTGGTACTTATGGGTTGATAATTCAGGAAACTTCCACAGCTGCTGGTGATCTACTCTCAGGACTCCAATCCAGAAGCTACTGTTCAGGGCCACCCTGGCACTAAATCTGTGGGCTCATGGCAGGCTGGGCTTGGCTCCCAGCACACTGTGATGGACTCTTCTGGTAGGCCTGCCAGGCTGCCTTCAGAGGGAGATTTGTTTCTCTCTGTCACTTTGTGCTTCTGTAGCTGTAAAATTTGTTTTGCGTCAATAGGTATTTAAGGTGGTAATGTTGGGAGCTCACAGAGTTTTCCTGCTTCTTCACCACCATCTTTTCTCCACCCATCCCCCCTCAACACATTTTAAGTTTAATCTGTATTATGAATATTTTCTCCATCATTTTCTTATCTCAACAATTAATAAGACAAACAAAAAAAACCTCTTATGTGTAGCATTTGATGTATTCCCAGGTGTAATGCTCACACTGAAAATTTAACAATCTGCTTTCTCATGAGCCTCTTTAAGCTATTCAGCACAGCTCTTTAATGTTTGTATAACTTTACCCACTTCCATTTATGTTTCTAAATCTGCACTAGGAACATAGGATCTCTAGTGGAAGGGGAAAAAGAAATGATTTATTCCAAGACTCTTATTTTACAAATGAGAAAAGTGAGAGACAATAAAATACCCAAAATTACAAATGAAGTAAAAAATGTATCTTTTCTTCTAATGCAGGCCCCTCACTCTATTGTTCCATAAAATCATTGTTTATCATAGAAATTTCAGTTGTAAATTGAATTCTAAATTTCTAGTTAGACCATTCATACATGGCCTCCTGCATATTTTGAAAAATTATATTTCTCATAGTAAACAGTAAAAATGATTTAATCTTCATTTCTAAGGGTTTTCCATTATATCTGTTACAACTGTATAGTTTTGTTTCTTTGCTACTTTTTTTAGCCTATTCCACTGCCCCCCACCCCATTAGATAAAGCAACCCTTTGGTACAAGAAAGGAACAGCTACTTAGGAAAATCACTGAAGGGGTCTTTCCATCTGTATTGCAACTGAAACTTCAATCTGTGTCATCTTCCCCGTTAGAAGGAGAGCTCAATGAGAGCATCAACTCTCTTCCTCTTCTATTTGCATTACAAGTATTTATCACAGGGCTTTGCACATAGTAGGTGATTAATAAATGTTTTGTGCATTCATTCATTCATTCTCCTGTGAATCCTTTTGTAAAAAACAAAGACTTTGTTTTGTTTGCTTTTTTTTTTTTTTTGGTAATGTCAGCACAAATGTAAAAAAAAATGTTTTGTAAAAATTTGGATTTTTTAATCTTTTTTTTTTTAATTTGAGTCACAGTTATAGCCTTTGAGAAGCTATGAAAATTATACATTTCTCTTTATAGCCATATCTCCATGGAATGAGGTAGATGAGATTAAGAAAAACAAGTGTTCTTGAAAAACAACAAAAAGCACATAAAAGGAATAAAAAAAATTAGACTAGTAGGTAGAGACACTGTGGTATTTTTAAAAGAGTGCTGGATTCAGATTTGAAAGAACTGATTTCAAATCCCAGCTTTCCTGCTTCATAACTGAAATTTTGAGTAAATTTTTAAAGCCTTCTGGGCCTCCATTTCCTCATTGTATAATGGAGGAGGTGGGCAGGACTAAATGATCTATAAGGCCAGTTCTATTATTCCAGGAAATACATTCTCTCTGTCCTAGATAATTTGAAGGGAAATGGAAAATAACATGTACTTAGAATGCAAAATAGAGGGGGAAAATGCTTCACATCATTGGGGGACAGGATCAATACTTTTATAATATATAAAATATATATTTAATTTTGTAGTTATATTTTAGGGGAGAAGATATGATATAACCAGAAATTTGTCCAAATGTATATAACATTGACTTATTTTATGGTATTCTCTCATGCTTCTTTTTGTCTATGGCTCATGTTTCATAAGAGGGATTTAAAGGTAATAGTCATTTATATCTCAAGGTATTAGATACTGTAATTTTGTTTTAAAATTCTCAATTTAGAGAATAAAGTTGGGAATTGGTTGCTCCTCAGATAGAATGCAAGATTGAACCTCTGATGAATTTGAATGTACTGCTAACCCTCTTTTACTTCTCTATGTACGTACTCTCTGGTGCATGGTGAGTTTCTGCTTTTTACAGGGGCAATCAATCTTATGCCTTTCAATGTGCCTATTTCCCGTATTACAGACTCCTGCAGCAGAAAGTGCACATTTATATTGATATAAAATTCATTTACACTGTCAACAAGGTGCTGTTGAGGAGAGAATCATACAAACAGGTACACGTCTTAGCAGCACAGATGGTGTTTTCATTCATTGAGTCTGATCCTGTCACAACTACAGAAGTTACATTTTTTTCTTATGTTATGAGGTAAACCTGCTCCCTACCTTAATGCACAGGGCTTATTTTTTTTTCTCTTCTACATTTAAGAGATTAACATTGCTCAATTGTATTTGAACTTTATGTGTATGTAAACATATATATCTCTACATATATTATATATATATACATTTATATACTTATACATGCATCCATATTTATGTATGTATGCATGCCTCTGTGTGTGTGTGTGTGTGTGTGTGTGTGTGTCTGTGAGTGTGATTAAATGAAGAGAATTGATGCCACATAAGAAATATCTATGTTTGGCTAAAAGAATCAGACTCACCTCAACACACACACACACACACACACACACACACACACACACACACAATATAGCAAGCCAGTTCAGAATTCAGTATTATAGCAGCAATGAGCGGTGGTCAGATACAGCTGTGAATGACTCCTGAGAGTGAATTGTCACTGAGCAGAGGGATCATGTTTTTTTTTTCTGTTCTGCCATCACTGACCGATGGATATCACCTAGCAAACTATGAAAAGACAGGCTCTCTGAAGTTCCATTAATGTTAATAGCAATGTCCTTTGAGTGTAAGTGGCTGAAGACAGGGTATGCCTTAGGAACTGAGGTATGTACCAGTGGCAAACTAGACATATACATAAGAGATAGATAGCTTGAGGGGTCTATAATGACTCAGACTCTCAGAACCCAGTGTAGAAATATACTTCATGGGAATTACATAATAATACAATGAGAGGAGAATAGCAGAAGGGTTTTTAGCACCCAGGAGCCATGAGTTTACCTTTTGGTTGTGTGTATTTACATAGATATGCCCACTTTAGAGTGTACTCCTGGGGAGACTCTGCTGCCACTCTGGAGGGATAATTCAGTAACAATTCATCTTGCATACCTGCTTACTAAGTAACTTTCCTAAAAGCTAATTAACTCTGGCTGTTAATCACTGGGGTTCACAGCAGTGGAGGTTCAGGAGCAACAATACTAGTAATTATGGAGATTCACAAGGTTACTCTTAGATCCCAGAAGAAGCAGTAGTGATTGCCATCTGGAGACTCAGATGATCTTCTTCCTGTGCACCTAACAGTTTAAATGACCTCAAGTTGAATTACAACTCCAGGAAATGAAAAAAGTTACAGAACTGACCCCTGAACTGCTGAAGATAGCAAAATTTGAAATATCAAAGAATATGTGACAGGTGATGGATAACTGGAGATGAGAATCAATGTTACCATTCCTTAAGATGTCATGGCAAACAACTTATTCTTTTATTTAAAGAATGGGGAAAATATATAATATGATAGAAATACAAAAGGATTATACACTATGACCAAGTTGGATGTATACCAGGAATGCAGGCTTAGTTCATTATTAGGAAATTGACCAACACAATTGACCCCATCAATAACAACACAAATAATATGAAATCACATAAATAACAAGAAATAACATGATTATCTCAATAGAAGTTGAAAAAAGCTTTTGACAAAATATAGCAGTCATTCCTATAAAGCAGTATCTATCTAAAACCATCAATAACCATTATGTGTAAAGGGCATAAGCTAGAAGCCTTCCCAACAAGTTCATGGGTGAAGGAAGGATGCCCATCATCACCACTATTATTCAATATTGTACTAGAAATATTAGCTATAGTAATAAGAAAAGAAAAATAAATTGAAAAAATTAGAATAGGCAATGAGTAAACAAAACTTTCACTCTTTGCAAATGAGTTGATGGTATATTTATAGAACCCTATAATAATCAGCTACAAAACTACTTGAAATAAATAACAACTTTAGCAAAATTACAGGATATAAGATAAACCCACATAAATCATTAGTATTTTTTATATGAACAATAAAACCCAGCAGCAAGAGATAGGAGAAATTCACCTTAAAATAAATGCCTACAGTATAAAATACTGAGGAGTTTGCCTACCAAGACAAACCCAGGAACTATATGAACAAGATTACAAAAAAATTTTCACACAAAGTCAGATCTAAAAACAATGAAAATATATCAATTGCTCATGGGTAGACCAAGTCAATACAATAAAAATGACAATTCTGTCTAAACTAATTTGTTTATTCAGAGCCATACCAATCAAACTACCAAAATTATTCTATAGAGCTAGCGAAAATAATAACAAAATTCATCTCGAAGTAAAGAAGGTCAAGTATATCAAGGGATTTAATGAAAAATACAAATAAAAGTAGCCTAGCCATATCAGATCTCAAATTATATTATAAAGCAGTAATAATCAAAACTATCTGCTAACAACTAATAAATAGAATGGGGAACTCAGTGGAATGGATTAGATATACAAGAAACATTAGTCAATTTCCACAGAAATTTAGTGTTTCCAAAAATACTTTTAGAATAAAAACTCACTATTCGACAAAGCTTCTAGGAAAACTGGAAAATAATAGGACACAAACTAATTATAGACTAACATTTGACACTGTATAGCAAGATAAGGTCAAAATGTGAGCATAATTTAGACATAAAGAGTGACACTAAGTAAATTAGTGGAGCAAATAGTAGTCTACCTGTCATATGTATTGGAAAGAGAAAAATTCATAACTAGAGATATATAGCATTACAAAGTATAAAATAGAACATTTTGATTATATTGAATAAAAAAAAAAACTTTTACACAAACAAACCAATGCAACCAAGATTAGAAGGAAAGCAGCAACCTCTCTGGGAAACAATTTTTAGAGCAAGTATCTCTGTTGAAGCTTCATTTCTCAAATATATAGAGAACTGAGACAAATTTCTGAGATTTCAAGTCAATCCCCAAATTGATAAATGGTCAAAAGATATGAACAGTCAGTTTTCAGATGAAGAAGTCAAAGCTATCTATAGGAAAAAAGTCCTCTAAGTCACTTTTGATTAGAGAAATTGAAATTAAAACAACTCTGAAATACCACCTCATGCCTATCAGATTGGCTAATATTACAGAAAAGGAAAATAATAAATGTTGAAGAGGGTGTGGGGAAAAATAAGACACTGATGCACTGTTGGTAGAGTTGTGAATTGTCCCAATAATTCTAGAGAGCAATTTGGAACTGCGCCCAAAGGGCAGCCAAATTCTGCATACCTTTTGATCCAGCAATACCACTACCTGTATCCCAAAGAATTTATAAAAAGGGAAAATGACCTACATATGCACAAATATTTATAGCAGCCCTTTTAGTTGTGGTCAAATTTTGAAATAGAAGGGAGGTCCATCAACCAAGGAACAGATGAACAATCTGTGTTATATGAATATGCAATACTGTTATATGATACAAAATGATGAATAGAGAGATTTTAGAAAAAACCTGGAAAAAACATGTATGAACTGATACAAAGTAAAACGAACAGAGTCTGGAAAACATTGTACACAGTATCAGTAACAGTGTGTGATGATAAACTATGAAGTACTTAGTTCTTCTCAGCAACACAAAGATCCAAAACAAGTAAAAAGGACTCACAAAAGAAAATGTTATTTATATACATAAAAAGAACTAATGGAATATGAATACAGATTAAAGCATATTGTTTTCACTGACTTTATTCTTTTTTGTGCTTTTTTTCTTTTGATCATTTCTTCTTTCAGAACTGTGGCTAATATGGAAATATGTTTTACATGATAGCACATGTAAAAATTATATCAAACCACCTACTATTTTTGGAAGATGGAGGGTAAGGAGGGAGGGAGAAATATTTGGAATTTAAAATCTTGTTAAAATGAATACTAAAATAGTCCTTGAAATTTACCAGAGCAAAATAAAATACTATTAAACTTAAAAAGAATATTATGGATACAGTATATTTGTATTTCAGAATATATTTGAAAAAAGCCTCATACTATGCACAAATGATAAAGAAATAGGAAACTGATGCTCGTACATTTTGTTCTGTTTAAGAGCAAATACTTTATTGGAAAGAACTCCAGATTTGCAACGATGGAAAGAAATTTGATATGCACAAAGAATGACAAAAATATCTGTAACCTAAGAAGGCCATTGATAATAAGAAAATTTCCTTATACATTAAAATATTTAAGGCAGCACTTTTTATTCAGGATCCCCTCTGAATGAGGTATGGATAAACATTACATGAATGGAATGGAATGCTATACTACTCTAAGAATTAACAAATCTGATGAATACAGAAAAGCTTGGAAAGACTTACAGGATCTGATGCAAAATGAAGTAAGTACAGCCTATAAAACAATATACACAATGAATAAAACAATGTAACTAGAAAAACAATCACAATCAACAACCACAATGTTTCAATGTGTCAGACAAAAAGAATGGTTTCGAGTCTCCCAATTGCAATAGCCATTTAGATATTTTGAAATGGATGTCCTGTAGACAACTTAAACTCAATCTTTCCAAAAGTATACTCATGATCTAGTCCCCAAAACATTCTTTTACCTCCAAACCTTGAGGAAGAAATCTAAAATCCTTCATTTGAGCTTCAAAACTCTTCATAATCTGGCCCCTTTTTTACCTTTCCAGTATTCTTACAATTTATTCATCTAGAAACACTTTGCATTCCAGTGACACTGCTGCCCTGCTGTGTCAAGAAACTGCTTTTCCATATCCTGGGAATTTTACTGGTTTTCCCCCCATGTGCTAAGTGCTCCACATCTTTATTTTTACTTCTTGGCATCCCTGGTTTTCTTCAAGTTCGAGCTAAAACATTACCTCCTATGGGAAACATTTCCTGATACTTCTTAATTTTAATGTCTTCCCTCTTTTGATTATTTCTCCTTTACGCTCCACAGTGTTGGTTTGCACATAGTTGTTTTACTGTTTTCTCCCCATTAGATAGCGAGTTTCTTGAGAAAACAGATTGTCTTTTATCTTTGTATCCCCAATGCTTTGCACACTTTCTGACCCAAAGCAGACACTCAGTAAATATTCACTGACAAACTGATGATGGTTCCATGGAAGAGATATGACCCCCTGTCATACTCCTTTGCAGAGGGGTGATGTCTTTGCATATACATTTTCAGATTTTTAATTTATTTATCAATTTTGATGATTATTTTGTCTTTTCTCTGACTTTTGGGGAGTTAAATTTATTTATTATATGGAATGGCTATCAGAGAAGGATACTGGGGGAAATTCTGGTGATAGAAAAATCAAAACATGTCAATTAATTATTTTTAGAAGAAAAAAATCTAATTGGAATTAGATTCTGATGCTTATTAGCTATGTGACAATAGGCATTAATTGACCTAAATCTCAGGTTCTTTATCTATACAATGATTACAATAATATAACATACTATATATTATAATATACTACCCACCTAACAAAATTGTGAACAAAATATTTTCCAAACTGAAATGTGCAATTATTTTGAATGAGAACACCTGAGATTATTTTCTAGTTTTATTACTTATAAGTTATATGACCTTGAGTATATCATTTAACCTCTTACAGCCTCAGGTTCTTCATAATAAACATATAAAAAGTAATGTTTCTATTCCCTATCAAATGTAAAGTCACAATTCAATCCCTTTCCTCATCAGATAATTATGTTATGTTAAGTTTAAGTCTGCCTCTCTGCAACTTTCACCTCCCTTTTTCTCATTCTGCCTTCAAGATCAAGAAGAATAAGTCAAGTCACCTTTATATATAATAGCCTTTCAATCAATGGAAATTACCATGTGTCCCCTAATTTCCCTTCTCAAGGTTAAACATTTTTAATTCTTTCAGTATATCTCTAGTCCTTTCACAGTATTATGCTTAGTCTTTTTAGAATTCTGGTCACCTACTTTCTTTGAAATGTTCACCAGCTTGTGTTATATCTTGTGTGGCTAAAAAGAGAAAACCATTTGACCTCCAGGCTGAAGATGCTTCAATATCTTTCCTAGATGGTAAGAATTTTTTTTTTAAAGTCATATATGTTATAACTTTAAGGCCTTCAGAATGTGGTTAATTTGGACCTGGTGACTTGAAGTCATTGAAGGTAGATAGATCCTGCTTGAATACATCTTCACTAATTTTTGGTTTTCTGGATAATCTTTATTGTTCTATCCTTCTAATTCCAAGTACCTTTCTTCTTAGAAGCAAACACATGAGGAAGAAGTAAGATCTGTTCAGTTCATTAGTCACCTCAGCATTCATTTTCCATGCAGAGTATTAGGCCTATTCCTTTTAAAATTTTTCTCATCTACAAACCAGCATAGTTGTAAAAATTGATTTTTTTTTTGCTCCTGGATTATCAGGCTTACTTCATTCTGGGCTCTAGAAGACCCAACACTATAAGACTGGAACAACTCTATTGTGTCAATAATGTCATTTTCCCTTGCTTCCTTGTCTGATACATTAAAAAAAAAAGTCGGAGGATTCATGAGTAACCAATGTATCTACATAAGTCTTTTTAGGCAACTCCCCCTTTTTCCTCTTCTTCATGATCTTTTTAAAAATTTTTTCATAAGTCTTTAGAGATATCTTAGAGGGGATTTCTGTATGGAGCAGTCTGCTAGACTACATGTTTTTAAAACCCTTTCCAATACTATAAGTACACAATTCTATGTGGGCATTTCTTTCAACCCTTACTACTACATTCTTCCCTACAACCTAGTTTTAAATGTACTAAATTCCCCCCATTTTGTCAGGTAAGTGGAAAATCAATTATTTTTTGTTACAGAAACCACTTTGGCAAGGAGATAAGATTTGATGGGGAGGGCTAAAGAACAGGAGGAACAGACAGTAGGAAAACGAGAAAGCAAATGTTTATTTTTCCCTCCCTTAACCTGCCTCTGTTTTACTGATTTTTCAAATAATTTTTTCATATATTGTAATGGTAATGGAATTTAAAGATCCCCTTCTATGGGCTTGGTTTTTGAGTTAAGTGTTGAAACCCAGAGCTTCTGAATCCCACTTGTGGGATGGTCTTGTTGAAGAGAGGAGGCTGAACTGGGAAGTGCTGTTTCTGTGGATTTAGAGAGAGGCCCAAGCAGAGAAAAGGAAGGCCCAAGCAGAGAGAGGCCAGAAGAACTTCAGGGAGCCAGCACCTGGAAACTGCTGTTACTGATGGAGAAAGAGAAATGAGAACTGAGGACAACTGGGAAGAAGCATGACTATGGTGCCTGTATTTGTTCTGTCTGTTTTGATGTTACTTTGTCAGATTCATTTGCTGATGGAGGACTTTGCTGTTGTTGCAAAAGTCCTGGGACCTTGTTGTTGGTTCAGCAGCCCTGAAAGAGGATTTTTTTGTTGTATGTTTACAGAAATCCTGATGTTTTCAGGGGTCCTGGGACTGTACTGATGATTTGTGTTGACTCCTTAGACCTTGTTGTTGGTTCAAGGTGATTTCACAGGCAGAGAGTGAATTAATGAGGACACTGGCAATGTATATGTTTTTGTGTCTTTGTCAAGCTGTGTCTTCCCAGGAACAGAAACTGCTGAGAACTTGCATCAGGCCAAGATGAAGAAAAGACTTCTCCTTGGGTATTTAATGCTGTGATGATATCATAGCCTTGCTGGGCCTTGGAGGTAGATGGCCTTTATGCTCTCCACTGCCCTCTTTGAGAAGGTGCTTGGTGGTGATGGATGGTATTGTAATTTAGTTGTGATCCAAGGGTGGAAATCTTTTGACTTTTATACTTTGTGACTGACAAAATTAATGTACTTTGTTTATGATTGGAAACTAATCTCCAGTTGAATAGAGAGAAGACTTTGTGATTGACTAAATAAATGCCCAGGGATGCAATATTTGGATCTTAGCACTTTGTGATTGAATTGAGGATTTACTAAATTATTGAGTTACACATGGCTAATGCTGTTGATTTTCTGTGAATGTTTTGCCTCAATCTGTCACTGAATAAATGGAGTTTGCTATGCTAATAATCTGAACCTGGAAGTTGCTTGTGCTTGACATTACATATATGAAAAAGAAGGGTCTCATTAAACAGCAGAGCCTCAAAATCTTAAGCATCTCAGAGCTTGCCTGTCAATCTGGCTGGATGCACAATCAAACGTGGAAACCTGACTCCAAAGATGCCATGGCTATAACTTCCAGGTTTGCTGAGTCCAATGAGGATCACCACTTCAAACTAGGACAAATAAAGCATAACAGAAACAAATACCATCAAAAGCCCATTTCTTGGAGCCAAGATAAAAGAACAGGGAAGAAGGAAATCCTTCCTCTCACCAGTTCAGGTCACGGCTCCTTGTTTTTAGTGAACTGTGTCATCTTTACCCTCTAGATTCAGTAGACAAAAAAACAAAAACAAAAACAAAACCCTGTCTCAATTTGGTCAGTCTTAAAGTCACTGCTTTAAGACCACACAGTAAGGCAAAAGAGACTTTCAGGCAGATGGTAGGAGATTGAGGACTCTACCACATTAGGCAACAGAGGCATTCCAAAAGAAAGTCTGCTTATACCTGTTCAGCATCATTCCCAGTTTTTTCCTCTTCTTTGTTTCTCTATTTTACAATAAAATCTAAAGGTTAAGTAAAGTCTGATAATTTAAAATGCATTTATTTTACAATTGCATCACTAACATCTTTTTGTGACCTTTTAACTGAAACACATAAAGAAAATATTATGCTTACAGACTTGAAGGTTCCCTTGAAAATATCTTAGAAACTTTGAAGAACTGAAGTCCTCATTTTGGTATAACATTTTTTTCTCATTAAATTCTTGGAGTGATGGTCTTTATTTCTCTTTTCCTTTATTTCTCAAAATAATTTGGAATTCTGTTAAATATATGCTTCTAAATAATATAATGATACATTCTGAAAAGTAGAAATGACTATCTATGCATAAGTTATATTGCTCCTCAGTGTGACAGAAGCCCCTGAGGTGAACAGATATTTATTAGTGAATTTCATCAAATTAGTACATGATTTCTAAATAATAAGAGAAAGGAAGCTAAAGAGGGAAGAAGGGGAAAGAAGGCATCTGGTATTGGGTCATAATGGACATTTTCAGAGGAATCTATCTCAGTGAAAATGAAGAGATGGCTCATATGGTTAACCTCCAAATATGTATAAAGCAGAAAATAAAATTTGAATTGTGTATGCAATTGTGAAACTCAATTCTAT
The DNA here is from genome assembly GCA_028646515.1 of Pseudochirops corinnae. Classification (NCBI taxonomy): domain Eukaryota; kingdom Metazoa; phylum Chordata; class Mammalia; order Diprotodontia; family Pseudocheiridae; genus Pseudochirops; species Pseudochirops corinnae. The sequence continues at coordinate 453,181,100 of CM053585.1, read as the reverse complement.
GTTACCTGGTTTTGAAATATACAAAAAAATCTAATTCGATATTATTTTCAATTTAATAGATTTTCATATATATCTTCATTAGTGATATTAAAATGTTAACATTTCATAATAACTATATTTATCTATCATTTACTATCTATCATCTATAATTTTGAAAGGTATTGTCATCAACCAAGATTCCTTTCTTTCACAAATACAACTCTCCAGGTTCCCACCTTGAGTGAAACACTTTGGTCGATAACACTAGAGTACAGGGGATTGTTTCAATCATTCAATTAAAAACTACTCTTCCTTTTCCTTTTTTTTTTTTTTTAGTCTTTATAGATTTGTTTGTCTATATTTAGTTTACTAGATTCATTTCACAATCCCCTGAATTTCAAATTTTCTTTCCCCCTCCTACCACTCCCCGCAATGGCAGCATGCATTCAAATATAGGATCTGCAAATACTTTCAAATTAGACATTAGTCAGGTTGTAAAGAACGATGACAATTGAGGGAAGGAACAAGGGGAAAGAGAAGAGGAAACAAAAAAGAAACAAGAAAAAAAGAGCAAGTAGTTTGCTTCAATCTTCATTCAAACTCTGTAGTTCTATCTGTGGATGTGGACAGCTCTTTCAATCATGAGTCTTTTGGAGTTGTCTTATACCTTTGCATTGCTGAGAAGAGCCAGTCTGTCAAAGCTGGTAATTACACATACCTTGTGTCTGTAATTGTGTACAAAGTTCTCCTGGTTCTTCTGTTCTCACTCAACATCAGTTTATATAAGTCTCTCCAGGTTATTATGAAGTCTGTCTGCTCCTCATTTCTTATAGCACAATAGTATTCCAGTACATTCATGTACCAAAACTTGTTTAGCCATTACCCAATTGATGGGCATCACCATTCTATTTTTTTTTAATTTTTATTTATTTATTTATTTATTTATTTATTTACTCATTTACTTTTAATTTACAAGATTCAGTTCCACAATCACTTCAGTTTCAGATTTTCTCCCCTCCCTTCCCCCCCCCCCCATGGTGGCGTGCAATCATGTATAAGATCTGCAAATACTTTCACATTGTACAATAGTTTTGTCATATAGAAGGGCCATAAC
>CM053585.1:453154238-453179507 GCA_028646515.1 Pseudochirops corinnae | reverse complement strand
CATTTGAGGTTATCTATTTTTTTTTTCTTTTTTTAGAATTCCTGGAGACATTTTATTTACTGAATATACCTTTTAAGTAGCCAAGGTTATTAACAGATAAAACATTATTTAAAATACTATGCAAGTACAAGAGTGCCTCAGAGGCTTAGTTCTTTAAATATGCAATATTAAAATCAATTTACAGACTTTCCAAATTATTCAGTACATTAAATAATGTGATTTCAAGATGGGTGAATTTTGTGTTGAGACACTGGTTACTTTAGGCCTTCCATGAAGCATGGGAAAATGTGAAGTGTTTGAAGGAGAAAATATCCATTTAATAGGTATATGGCATTTGAGTGTGGGGGAAAAAAAAGAATTAGAAATTTAGACTGCTACAATTCTTTAACAATACTCACCAAAGCAGATCTCAAGGTTCGCCCATGTAGCTTATACCCAACTTTGGTTTCTAGTGCAATGATGCCTGGTTCCTTCCCCTCTACTGAAGTGTGGAACAAGGCTTCCCGTTCATAGTGATCAGATTTGGTACTAAAAGTATCTAGTGTGAGCAAACCATACTTTTTCAACACATTTTGAATCTGGACTTCAGTCATGACAAGACCCTCATACAAGTTCTTTAAATGGGGGTTGTCTTCCTTTATTTCCTCTTTTGGCATACTTGCTGTTGCCTTTTCCAAAATATCAGCAACTTCTAATAAATCTTTACAAAAACCTTGAATACCATATAATTTTGCCTCTTCTACCAATTTCTGGCTCTGCCACCTCAAGTTCTTTGTATCTGCTAAGGCTCACTTGCACTTCTCCAAAGTTTCTTTTAGCTGTTCTTCTAATTTGGCCTTCTCTTCAGTTAATGTGTTCTCTGTAGAGGTACTATCTGACTTCTGTTCATTTTGACTCAAGTCATCTTCTAAGTTCTGGCTATTTTTTTTCTCTATTGCTGCTGTACAGAGCAGCCTAAAAGAGGTCCAATCCTTATGTCCTATGGGCAGAGCTGACTGGTTGTGGGTGAGATCTGATGACGGAATGTGAGAAACTTCTCCATCATTCCCCACCTCTCTGAAGTTAGGCTGAGAAAGAAAAAAAAGCGATCTATTTTTTTAAGGTGTAATTTTCTTAACTCAGGTCATTAACTCTTTTCATGATTTTCTTGCATCATTCTCATTTCTCTTGCCAATTTTTCCTCCACTTCTCTTATTTGGTTTTCAAAATCTTTCTTAAGCAGCTCTATGGATTGTAACCAGTGTATAGTTTTCTTGGAAGCTTTTGGTGTGTGAGTTCTTACTATGTTGTCTTCCTCCCATTTGATGCTTTGATTATTTTTGTCCCCCAAAATGGAATCTAAAGTTGGATTGCTGTTCTTACTTTGCTTCCTTTGCCTGCTCATTTTGCCATTCAATTAGTTGACTTTTTTGGCTCTGTTGAACTCTGCTTCCAGAGGGGAAAGCTCTGTCCAAAATCACTCTGGTTTTCACAGCTGCTGGAGGTATTAGGAGGCCTCTACAGCCCCCACCAGCTTTGGTTCACTGAAAACACACCCCATGACCACCACCCAAGACCATGATCTCTATCCAGGAAGCTCAAGACCAGAGCGCTTAGCCTCTGAATGATTGCTTTGCCCCCCTGCACTCTGCAGGCCAGGAGCTTCTGAAGCAGCCATGTGGAAATGGCTGCAGGACCACTGCTCCTACTGCTTCTTTTCCTTGGAGGCATTTTGGCAGGGCCATCTCCCCTGAATTTATCCATGTTCTACTAACCTTTCACTTAGTCCTTATTTCTTATGGCTTGATAATTCTGGAAACAGCCACAGCTGCCGCTGATCCACTCTCTTGAAGGCTATAGCTGCGGCTTGTCCTGGCTGCCCCAGGGCCAAGCCGTGGTTTCAGGCTGGGCTGTTTTCAGCTCCCAGCTTGCTGTGATGAGCCCTTCCTGTCCCACCTGCCGAGCTGCCTTCATAGGGAGATGTATTTTTCTGTAATTTTGTGAGTTCTGGAGCCCTAAGATTTGTTTAGAGTCATATTTTATGTATTTGTGGTGGTTATGTTAGAGCTGTGGAGTTTTTCTCCTTCTATGCAGCCATCTTGGCTCCACCCCTAGTCTTGATATCGCAAGTATGTAGAAACTCTTATTAATCAATCAATCATAGACTATACATTAAATATAAAATATCTTTCAAACAACAGAAAACCAAGATGACTGCAGGCATAGTGGTATCCTCAACAGGGTGACATAAGGAATAGTGGGAAGAGGCAATGGATTTTATTTTGTGCATTTTGAGTTTGATATGGTTCATGGGAAAGATGTCTGCCAACGAAAATATGTGAAGAGTACATTTCTGAGTAATGTGTAGACCACTACTTGCGTTCAGCAATATATCTTTTTCAAGATCAATACTTTGATTCTTTGACAGAACTATGATTTCATCCCTGTGAGCATTCCACTCACTGAAATGGGTATTTTCCAAATAGCTTCATAACTTATGTGATTCTTGTTTATGTTTTTATTTAAATCTTAAATAGCATATGTACTCAAGGTGATGTTGTTTAGACATTTTTCAGTTGTGTCCAACTCTCTGAGAAAACATTTGTCATTTTCTTGCCAAAGATAGTGGAGTACCACGACATTTTCTTCTTCAGATCATTTAACAGATGAGGAAACTGAGGCAAATAGGCTTAAGTGACTTGCCTAGGGTCACATAGCTAGGACATTTCTGAAGCCACATTTAAACTTAGGAAGATGAGTCTTCCTGACTCCAGGCTTGGCATTCTATCTATTGTACCATGCAGTTTCCCTAGTTCAAGGTGTACCTTTTTTTAAATGAAATTTTCGTTGAATACATGCAGAAGGTTCTCTTAAAATAATATTCCCTGTCTCTCTTAATATCCCCACAGTGCCAATATAGTTCTTTGACTTCTGTTTTTATTCATTCCTACACACCTGACCCCATTTTCCTTTATAGTTATAGTCATGCTTAATTTCCTGTCTTTGATCCTCATTTTACCTAGGTAGCTTTGGGTAAATCAATTAAACCCTATGGGTTTCAATCTCTTTATCTATAAAAGGAGAAGGTTGGATTAGATGGACATTGAGATTCCTTCATATTTTAAATCTATGATTCTCTATTTTTAAAATCATTTTTCTAGTATAAATCATTGTTGGATTGAGCATTACTATGCTATGGACAAGTAAGAGATTTAAAATACAAATTTGATTTAAATGCTTTTTCACTCCCCTTTATTATCTAGTAGGCAGTAGCCATTGTGCACAGTTTATATCATTTTCTTCTGTTATTCTTTGATACTATTCTATTTTCAAGTTAAATCTTTGACAAGGCTCATGGGAAAATAGGAAAGTTAAATGTCAACAATGTATATGGTGGCCAATTACAATGCTTTTCTTTAACAAAAAGTCATCTAATTTCTTATTAGAGCTATTTTCACTGGTTTGGAAGTAGTGAGGTGTATCAGCTAGGGAGATTCGAGAAACATCATTATGGTGGAGTACATATCAGTCAAAAGCAATTAATAATTGATGTAAGCTTTAAAAAGAAGTCTCTTAGTTTTATTTTCTGGACACAGAAATAATACTGTCAAGTGAAAGAAATAATTGGACTATCACATGCCACCAAAACATCCCTGAGGAGGGCAAAGTGTTCAACTGATACTTGGGATCTACAGTTGTCTTTGTCCTATTGGATCTAACACAAATGCAACAAGAAACTTTGTGATTTGGAGGTCAGAAAGTCCATGGTTATAAATAAAGAGCAACCTCTACAAATAAAAAGGATGACATCTTTGAAAAAGAAGATTCAAAACAACAGGAAAAAACAAGAAGAAGGAGCACTTGAACTAATTTAAGAGAAGGTCCAAAATTTCAACCATAACATTAAGGTCTTTGCCAGGTGCCCAGGGCCTTAAATAAATCAGGGAGGACACTGATAGGACTAAGGCAGGAGAGAGAAAGGTTTCACATTCTGTATTATTTATTAGACTGTAAAATAACTCATATTATGAGACTCATCACAATTTTGAAAGAAAAAAAATATGGGGGGAAATGTTCACTTCAAAACCTTTGCACGTCTTAACAAAATAGCAACCCTTCTTTATTTTTTCCACAAAAATTCTGGCCTTATACTTTGAGTTCATGGAAATAATTTAAATTTACTTCATCAAGTATAAATAAATTCTTGTGGTTTTCCACACCTTCTAAGGAAGAAGAGCAAGTGATGCTGTCTTGACCTGTGATCTCTTCTATATAGAAAACTCCTTGAGTACAAACTGCCCACAGCACTGTAAGTCAGCAACTTTTGTGGCAAATTATAATCTCAGTTTCCTAGGACAATGAAAAGTCAATTCCCAGCCAGTGTATGTCAAAGACAGGACTTCACTTCAAGTCTTGTCATCTATTCACCATACCACAATGTCTTCCTCTTTTGTGTGGGTTACCAAAGAAATATTTACTGACCTCAAGACTTTTATAAACTAAAAAGGAAGAACATATCTTTTGGAAATAGCTAAACAACACTAAACAGTATATATCATGTGCCAAGATAAGTAGTAAGGGCAATAATAAACATTTGAGTCACTAAATGGTGATCTTCCAAATTTCATATCTCAATTCTTTTTAAGAATATTATATCTGTTCTCTCATATTCATGTGCACCATATCTGAATGAAAGTATTTTGTTGTCTTTTTGCTTCCAGTTACTCCTTAGTCCTCAGTTCCACATTTTGGGGTACTTGAACTTTTTTAATGCTCTAGTGATTGAAATGAACTTGATAGTATATTTCAAGCCTACCTGTTTCAGTGTTACTAATATTATCCATTATTTTCTTTATATTGTCATCCTAATTTATTTGTCTATATTGAATAATTTTTCAGAATAAAAGTTCCTATTTTGTACCAGAGACAGCTGTACAGGTGGTTTTGCAGGTAGATTGTCAGCCTACAGTAATGAAGACTCATATTCTTGAGTTCAAATCTGGTCTCAAACCATTATGAGCTATATAATATTTGGAAAGTCACTTAATTGTTTGTTTTAGTTTCCTCCTTAATGAAATGATCTGGTAAAAGAAACGGAAAGCTACTCTAGTATATTTGCGAAGAAAACTCCACATGGGATTGCCGAGACTCAAATAGGACTAAAACAAATGAACAATAAAAGCAGCCCCCTAAGAAACTCCTAAAGTTCATTTTGGTGTCTACAGGCATCAAATTGGTTTCCCTGGGATCTTGTTCTTTCATCTCTAAAATGGGAGATGGGATTTGAATTGGATGAAATCTGTGGTCCATCCCATTTAAAATATATGATTCTATGACCTCCTATCAATAATCATGAAAAAGGTGAAAAAAACTATTTCTCTTATAGATTAAAAAGTTTTACTGTTTGTGACATAAAAGCGTATGTTCAAACAGTGGTCTTCTTTTTGTTAAAAGGCATCAGCCATATGATATGACTTAAAATAGATGAGTGAAATTGATGTCATTTAGTTTTTAAAAAAGTCTCTAAACCCATAGGAAAGGGGGATGTTACTGATACTGCTTACCTGGATTTTAGCAAAATGTTTTTATAAGGTGTCATATTTTGTAAAAAGAAAATTGAAACATTAAATTAGATAGTGATACAATCAAATAAATTCCAAACAGACTAGATGGCTACTATCAAAGATTGGCTATAAATGTTTCGATGTCATTGTGGCAGGAAGTTTAGATTGGAGTAGACCAGGGATTTGAGCTTGACTCATTGGCTTTGATTAAGCCATAAATGATAAAATTCATCAAATTTCTAAATGACACACATCCAGGAGGGATAACTAAGATAATGGATGATAGAAGTAAGGTATACAAGACTCTTGGCAGATTAGAAAAATGAACTGAATCTGAGAAATGCAACAGATATAAATACAACATTTTGCACTTGTGTCTAAAAATAATCAATTTTAAAATTGAGTTTTGGTGAGGCATGGTTGGACATCAAATGTTTTGAACAAATATCTTAGAGTTTTAGCACACTTCAAAATCAACATAAATCAGTAATGTGATGTGGTGTCCTCAAATGCAAATATGAACATTGGCTGTATTACATGTAGGGGCATAACTTTCAGGAAACCAGGTAGGTGACATTTGCACTGTACTCTCCTCTCATCAGAAATAAAAAGGAGTATTAGTTTCATTTCTGGGTTTAAGAAGTTCATGGATTCAGTTTATAGTTTAAGAAGGACATTGATAACCTAGACAATGTATATAGGTGGGCAAACAGAATAATGAAAGGCATTTTTTTCCAGGTCACATGGGGATCAGCTGAAGAATTCTTAGAAGAGAAGATTATGTTGGGAAAAGGGAGGGAGTGTTGGCTGGTAAAGTTTGTCTTCAACTATCTTAAATCAAGTCACAAAATTTGTCATGTAATGAGACTAGAATTGTTCTGTTTGGCCTTAGAGAGGTAGAACCAGAAATAAGGAATATAATTTATAATGAGGTAAATTTGTATCAATGTGGTCCAAATTATCTCATAAATATCTGAGTTTATATTTAGGTTACAGTTTTAGAAATTGTAGTCTACATCATCAAATCCATGTAGTAGATTAGCAAAGTGAACCTGATATGATCATTACCCATAGTAATAATTATCTTTTGTTCTTTCTGTGTCCTGTAGATTTCTTTTTGTTCTATTTGACCCATGTCCTTTCTTCTGTACTGTGTAAATTCACAATGGAAAAACAAATATAAACAGTTTTAGCTGACTGAAATGTACTGAAGCATTTTGAATATGTCTATTTTACTGTTCTATACTATAATCGTGAATTAAACTATGCTTGGGGGACAAAACTCATTCTATGAAAGAGTCACTTAAATTGGCAACCTTATAGAAAGGTGAATCCCCTCCCACAAATGCAGCCCAGATCATCTTATATAGGACAATTATGTTGTATTTCCTGAGGACTACCAATACTTTTAAGTAATAGTGTGTAGTGATTTAGCAGATGGTAGTCAGAAGGCATTTTTTTCCTGTTTCAAGCGAAAATTAGTTTAGGGCCTGAAGCATATTGCTCTGTTTTCTGAACTATATATCCAATTTTCAATTAGTCAAAATGTCAATTACCCAGTTCTAGATTATATGCAGTGATTAAGCAAACAAAAATGTGGCTGCTTTCCCCTGTTACATGGTCAGATAGCACATAGAACTTCTGTATTAAAGCTACCTCAGATGCTATCTAGTACTAGCTGTATTTTACATAAATTCCTTCTACGATAAGCCCTACACATTGTATCTAGTATAGTTTTTGGCACATAGAAGGTTTTTAATAAATAATTATTTTAATAGCATTTTATTATTTTAAATAACTATTTAATAAATGACAGACCAACTTTGTTTCAAGACCTCAAATAAAGGGGAATATATTATCTCCAAAAGCAGACTATGTGTGTCTTCCATTTCACTTCCAAACTCATTAATCGCTATGAATACTTAAGAAATAAAATTTTTTATTAATAGCATAAGGAATGAAAAGGATAAGTAGATGAATATAATAGTTATGCATGGACGTATGAATTATTTTGAATCCAAAAGTAAATGATAAATCATTATTTTGAATCATCCATAACAGCATATGTATCTAAGAGCAAGTCATCTTTTCTTGCAATTGTAAAGGTATTTTCACAAATATTTTAATAAAATAATATGTTAAAATGTAATAAGTGGCCTGAGTGTTATAAGGACACGAATGTCCTGCAAATGAGGTAAGGAAAAAATAATGGATTAATAGGCCAAGTACTACTATCTAGGAAACAGTAAAAGATCCAAAAGATAGCCTCTAATATCCTGAGCATATTTTATGAAATGATAATGGAAGCATTGACAAGAATTACAAATGATGAGGAGGCATGGGTGGGATTTTAATCTGCATTGAATTAAGGAGTTTCCATAGTGCATGTTCAATGAAGCATCTAAATAACAATTTCATAAAGTAGACAGGCCAAGTATAGTGGTATTCATATTCCACAAAAGGAAACTGAGAAACAAACAAGCTAAGTGAGGTGTACCTAAGGTCAGGTGGCAAATGTGGGAGGAAAATAGGAAACAGAAACATTTTATTACATCGTGATGCACTGACTGCAGAAATTCCCTCAACTACTTAGTGGTTCAATATTAGAAAGTCTCCAACCCCTATACAAAGACAGTATAAAGCAGATCATCTCATTCATGATGGTAACTTGCTGTCCTTGGATCAGAAACCCTTCAGTTCTCTCTAAAAGAATTGCTTCTACAATTCCAAAAGTGATTGCTCTGATCCCTTCATCCACTGATCTTGAATAAGGAATGTTTTCTTTCTCTGGTAATAAATTCTGTCAAATGAATTCCAAATATTCACCTCTTCTCACTTTTCTCACCTCTCTTTCTCTACCCCTCCCTCACGTGGAAAATGCTTTATTAGTCTATGCTAGGTTGCTACAGAATACCCCTAATTGGGTATGTACTTTAAATGGGCCTAAAAGTTTATTTTTAAAAAATCTGTATCCTAGGAATCTGAAATTTCTATTAGCAGGAGCAGATCCCCTAATAGACTAATAAATCTTTTTACTTTCAATGTGGCCTCCTATCTTTTACTCACAGTCACATAAGACCCTCACTCATGGGTACACCCTCAGCAAGAGGTGAAGAGAATTCCCAATACTAGTTTCTGGAAAAACTAGCTTTAGAATCCAAGTAAACAGTTCACATCCAAATGTCCTTTCTACTGTCTTAGAAGTAAGAGCTGATGAAGGGTTCATTGTGATCACAAGGACATAATCACTTCCTTATTATGTTCAGTCATTCAAAGTCATTTCAAGAAATGACAATGTTCTTGGCACTAGAAATGAGTATTGAGACCTTGAAGGGGCAGACAGATTTGATGACTACAGTATTATATAGTGGGGGATATTTTTAGTCTAGCAGATGCTATTCTTGCATAAATGTTTAATCTTTCTGGAAATTTACTAAGTATTTTCTTTTTTTCTCCCCCTTGGTAAGTCCCAATGGGATACAATATAGTTTAATTATATGTTGCTTCTTTTAAAAATCTCACAATGGTGTATTGGGTTAATGCATGACCTCTGTTTATCACAGATGGAAGCCTAGTGCTGCCCTGTATTTCAACCTTGCTTCACCTAATCCTATTATTATGATCATAGCTTATGATGGAGGTGCTGGCAGTAGAGAGAAAATTAAATCTGTAAATTCATCAATGGAGCACATGTAAAAGTAGATTACATAGAACTGATATAAACATAAAAAATGTACTTTCAACACAAGGTACTTTATTTCCTTTCAGGAAGTCTGCTAAATTGTTTTATTGTTCACCTAATCTCCAGAATACCTTTTACAATCAATACAATACTGCATCACGGTAAGACAGCCTTTTATAATTGATTTCAAGTATAGTTGACAGAGAAGCTCACAGGGCAAATACAAGTTAATAGTGAAGGTTTCTACTAATTCTGGTACTGGAATTAACAACAACAAAAAAATCCTTTTTTTTTTTTTTGCAAAGCTAGTTGAGCATTTCTTTTTACAATTTACTTAAAAATTCCTTTTGGTTATACATACACATATACATATACATATTAATATGTATGTATGTATATGTCTATGTATGTACATATACACATATTTATCACATTTATCCAAGTGTTATTTCAAAGCCTAATGTAAATTTAACATCTAAGGTCTTCTCAAATGATGTTATAATACATATTAACCTTAAAGGCACCTTCTTTTTAATCTGCTGAAGAAATAGAAACAAGGAACAGTGGCTTGAGAATCCCTTGGGGCTAGAGACACATGAGTTCAAGTCCTGCTTCTGATACATACAAACTGGGTCACTATAAGCAAGCCATTTAATTCTCAGTGTTCTCAGGCAACAATAGTAATTGAAGAAGTTCCCATGCCAAGAGGTGCTCTTACCAATTAAATCACAATTTTGAACTATTTCTTTTTTCTCCAAAAGAATACAAGTAATGGGAATCCTGAGTTCTCATTCTAGTTCTGTTAATTTACAAATGTGTGAGTCAGTTAATCTCTCTGGATCTAATTTCCACATGTATAAAATTTTGTTAATACAAAGGGGCATAGCCAAGATGGCAGATTAAAGGCAAGGAATCTCCTGAGCTCTCCCAAATTCTCTTCCAAAAAATCCATTAAAATGGTGCTTTAAAACAAATTCAACCATAGCAGAACCAGCAAAAGGACAGAGTGAAATATTCTTCCAGCCCAAGATAACTTAATAGGTTGGCAAGAAAATTTTAGCTCACTACAGAGAGAGTGGAGCACAATTCAGCACATGCCATTCCCTGCAAGGCAGCAGCAGGCATTGAGGGCAACTGAATCTGCAGCAGCAAATTCCACAGTCCTCAACCCAAAGATAGTAAGGGGGTGAGTCAACTGGTCAGAAGTAAATTATAGGTGATCTTTTGCTAACACTTGGTACAGAATTCTATAACGTTGCCTAGACAGGGTTCTGGGTTGCAATCCCAGGATAAAGAGGTGGATAAGCAGGAATAAGGACCCTGGTTACAGTTCCAGGACAGAAAAGATTGCTTGTGGTCAAACACAGACCAGAGCACAGGCCAGGAGAGTGTTGGACACACCCCTTATTAGTTCATATGACCTTGAAAGAACTAAAATTTACAGGTCCAAGGAGCTGTAAAATCTGCTCTGAACAGAGCAACATGAAAGAACTGAAGCTTGGAACATGACCCCTCAACACCAGGAGTAAAGCCCAATTTTAATGTAAAGTTAAAATGCAAGATAAAAGTTAGAAAATGAGCAAATCTATACAAAAATAATCTGACATCAGAAAATTATTATGGTGAAAGGAAGATAAAAACACAAACTCAGAAGAAGACAATGAGACCAAAGAGGTTAAATGCAAAGATTGAAAGAAGAAATGCAAATTGGTTCCTAGCCATAGAAGAGTTCAAAAAGAATTTGAAAAAGCAAATAAGAGAGGCAGAAGAAAATGGGATAAGAGAAATGAAAATGACGTTAAAAAAGAAAATCAACAGATGGTTAACGAGGCACACATATTCACATAAACACAGAGGGGAAGAGAGAGACACACATAGAGAGAAAGAGAGAGAGAGAGAGAGAGAGAGAGAGAGAGAGAGAGAGAGAGTGAAGAAAATGATACTTTAAAAAACAGAATAGGTTAAATCATTAAAAAAATATGCAAAAATCCACTGAAAATAATAAATCTTGGAGTCCAGATGGCAGCATAGAAGCAGGAAAGCGCCATAGCTCTCCCCATAACCACTGCAAATACTTATAAAATATGACTCTAAACAAATTTTAGAGCTCCAGGACCCAAAAAGTGACAGAGAAAAAAATCTCCCACTGAAGGTAGTCAGGCAGGCAGACAGGAAGGGAAGACAGCACAATGTGAGGCAAGCCCAGCCCAGCATGAACCCAGGATTTTAGCCCTATGGAGGCCTGACCAGCCCAGCTAGAGCATTTGGGAGAGTGGATCACCAGCAGCTGTGGCGGTTACCAGAATTATGAACCCATAAATAACAAAGACAAAGTAAAAGGTCAGTGGAACTTGGCTGAATTTGGGGGGGGCGGAAGTGACCAAACAGATCCAAACAAGTGAGTCTGTCCCTCTGCCCCCATAGCCAGAAGCAGCCACCTCCATGTGGCTGTTTCAGAGTTGCCAGGCTGCAGATTGGAATGGTGGGGGGGAGGGAGGGGAGTGACCATTCAGAAGCTAAGTGCCCTTGCTTTAACCTTCCTGGATTGGAATCATGGTCTTTGGTGGTGGCCCTGAGGTGTGTGACCAGTGAGCCAAAGCTGGGGTAGGAGGTGTAGAGATGGCACCCTCCTAATAGCTCTAGCAGATGCAAAAACCACGGTGATTTGGGACAAAGCTCTCCCCTCTGGAAACAGAGTTCTACTGTGGCAAAGAGCTCAAAAGTCAAGTAATTGATTGGCAACATGAGCAGGCAAAGGAAAGAAAGCAAGCACAACCATCAAACTTTAGATTTCTTTTTTGGGGACAAAAAGGATCAAAGTATGGAAAAGGAGAAAAACAACACAGTCAGAACTCCTGCACTAAAAGTTTCCAAGAAAAAAATAAACTGATTGCAGACCATAGAGGAGCTTGAGAAGGATTTTGAAAACCAAATAGGAAAAGTGGAGGAAAAATTGGGAAGAGAAATGAGAATAATGCAAGAAAATCATGAAAAGAGAGTCAACAATCTGATTGAAGAAAACAACACCTTAAAAAAATAGACTAACTCAAATAGCAAAAGAGGCCCAAAAAGCCAATGAGGAGAAGAATGCCTTAAAAAGTCAAATTTGCCAGATGGAAAAAAAAAATCTCAGAAGCTCACTGAAGAGGATAATTCCTTCAGAACTAGAGTGGAGCAAATGGAGGCAAATGACTTTATGAGAAATCAAGATACTATTAAACAGATCCAAACAAGTGAAAAAATAGAAGGCAATGTGAAATATCTCACTGAGAAAACCACTGACCTGGAAAATAGATCCAGGAGAGACAATTTAAAAGTTGTTTATTTTTATTTTATTTTATTTTTTGCTACCTGAAATCCAGGATCAAAAAAAAAAAAGAACCTGGAAATCATCCTTCATGAAATCCTCAAGGAAAATTGCCATGATGTCTCAGAATCAGAGGGCAAAATAGAACTTGAAAGAATTCACCCATCACCTCTTGAAAAAGATCCCAAAAAGAAAACTCCTAGGAATTTTATAGCCAGGTTTCAGAGTTCCCAGATCAAGTAGAAAATATTACAAGATGCCAGGAAGAAACAATTTGAATACTGTGGAAACACAATCAGGATAACCTAGGATCTAGCAGCTTCTACGTTAAGGGATTGATATGATATTCTGGAAATCAAAGGAGCTAAGATTAAAACCAAGAATCACCTACTGAGCAAAATTGAGTATAACGTTTCAGGGGGAAATGTGGTCATTAAATGAGATGGAGAACTTTCAAGCATTCTTGATGAAAAATCCAGAGCTGAATAAAAAAGTTTGATACACAAATAAAAGAAGGACGGGAAGGTAAACCAGGAAAAGAAATCACAAAGAACTTATCAAAGTTGAACTATTTACATGCCTACATGGAAAAATGATAGTTGTAACTTATAAAACTTTTCTTAGTATGAAGATAATTGAAGGGAATTTAAATGTATGTGTGTGTGTGTGTGTATATATATATATAAACATATATATATATTTACACACACACATAGACACATACATATATACACATATATATGTATGTTTGTGTGTATGTATATGTACACATATGTCTATATAGAAGTGTATTTATTGCTTATGAATACATATGTGAGTGAGTTTATATGTGTGTACAGGCATAAATAGACAGAGGGCACAGAATCAGTTGAATAGGAAGAGATGATATTTAAAAGGTGAAATTGAGAGGTAGGAGAAGAATAGAATGAGAGGAGAAAGTGAGAGACAGAATGCGGTTATTTATCTCATATAGAAGAGGCAAGGGATAACTGTTACAAAGGAGGGGAAGAACAGGAAGGCAAAAGGAAATGGATCAACCTTACTCTCGTTGAATTTGGCTTAGGGAAGGAATGACATACACTCCAAATTAGGTATCTTGCCATACAGGAGAGTAGGAGTAAGGGAATGAGAGGGGGGGATGATGAAGAGGAGGGCAGATTATAGAGGGAGGGTTTTTAGAAGCACACACTTCTCGAGAGTGAGAGGGACAAAGTAGAGAATAGAACAATTGGGGGAATGATATAGGATAGAAGGAAATATAGTCAGTCTTTCACAATATGTCCACTGTGAAGATATTTTGCATAACTACACATATACAGCCTTTATTGAATTGCTTGTCTTCCCAGTGGGGATGGGTAATGAGGGAGGAATAGAAATAATCTAGAATTTAAAATTTTAAAATCAAATGTTTAAAAAATTATATATATATATATAAATTTTTAACATTTGATTATATATAATTATATATATAATATTTATTATATTAAATTATATTAAATATGATAATTATTATTATTTATATGCAACTGGAAAATAAGATGTACTGGCACTGGGGTAGGGAGATCTCTCTTGCCATACTGGAAAGTCAGAGGAGTGATGGGGGAAGATATAGGAGAGAGCAGATTGGGGCAGGGGGTATACAGTGGAATCACTGTTTTGGGTTGGTGGGTAGAGGAATTACGGGGAGAAAATTTGTAACTCAAAATCTTGTGGAAATGAATGATGAAAACTAAAAATTCAACAAAAGTTAATTAAAAGAAACATGGGTGAACAAAAAAAAAAGAATAATTCTGTAAAAAGCAGAATTCTCCAAATATAAAAGGAGATACACAATTTCACTGAAGAACATCATCCTTTAAGAATCAGAATCTGGCAAGTAGAAGCTAACAATTTCTTAAGACATCAAAAAACAGTAAAACAAATCAAAAGAAAGAAAAAAAAAATGAACTTTCTCATTGGAGATAGAACTTACCTGGGAAAGAGATATAGTTTAAGAATTATTAGACTACCTAGAAAAAAAGAGGCTAGGTATGGTGTTTCAAGAAATTATTAAGTGAAACTACTTTGATATCCTAGAAACAGAGAGCAAAATATAAATTTTAAAAATCCACTGATCACCTCTGAAAGAGATCCCAAGATGAAACCTCCCAAGAATTCCTAGTTCAAGGAGAAATTATTGCAAGTAGCCAGATACAATTCAAATATTATGGGACCACTGTCAGGATAATATAAGTTTTAGCAGGTTCTACAAAAAGTCATAAGAGGTTTGGAATATGATAATTTTGATAGTGAAGGAGTTAGGATTACAATTAAAAATCACCTACACAGCAAAACTGAATATAATCCCTTGGATGGGTGGGGGGCAAGGGAGGACATTTAAAGAAACTGAGGACTTTCAACATTCCTCATGAAAAGAACAAAGGAAAATCTCACATCCAAACACAAGACTCAAAAGAAACATATTAAGGTGAAGAGGAAATAGAAAAAAATAGCAGTTTAATAAGGATAAACTATTCACTTCCCATACCAGAAGATACTTGTAACTCCCAAGAAAATTCTCTTTATTAGGACAATTAATGCTCACTCTATCAGTTTCTAGTTTTTGCCTTCACACAAAGAATTGCTATTCATATTTTTGCACACATAGATCATTTCCCTCTTTCTTAGATTCCTTTGGGGCATGAGCCTAGTACTGAGGTATTTGCAATTTAGTAACTTTGCGGATATAGTCACAAATTACTTAGCAAAATGCTTGGTCCAATTCACACATACTCTTAGAGTGCATTACAGTGCATGTTTTTCTGCACACCCTCCAACAACTGACCTTTTCCTGTCCTGCCAATTCTGCCAAATAGAAGAGTGCAAGTGTAATCACATCATTAATTAGCTTTTCTCTAACTGTTAGTGATTTGCAGCATATTTTTCATAGAAGTATTGATAGCTTGGACAAGTTTATTTAGGTTGCTTTTTAATTATTTTTAATTTTGCAAAAATCAGTAATTTCATGTATATTCTTCCTTTGTTGGCACAGTTAGACAAAATAATCTCTTGGAATTACTTTTCATTTATATCTGTTTCTACAAAAAGAATACACATGTAATAAACAATGTTGTGAAATTAGCCGGAATAGCAGAGAGACCAGGTGAACACTGTACCTACTTTGAATTCTAATTCTACTAATTACCAGATATGATCAAGTCCTAGTATCCCTCTGGAGCTCAGGTTCCTAATACATGAAACAAGGTTACTGGACAAACCAAACCCCACAGTTCTTGACAACTTTAAGATTTTCTGATTTCCAAAAGTTTATACCTACCCACATATAGAAATATTCAACACCGAAGTGTTTGGTTCTATGGAAAGGGACTTCTGAGTAGCTTACAGTGCTAAAAAATGATTGCTCTCAGATTGTCATAGTAGGTAAGAAGATAAATTGTTATCAACAAAATCCAATGCATTAGATCTACAGAAAAGGTAAAGCTTGATATTTTTGAATAAATCAGAATCGATACCATGAGGCAATTTTTATTCCTTTCTTTAGCATCTAAAATTTGTATATAATGAACCTATATTTGAGTACTTCCCTCAGTATATATATGTGACTGTGTATTTCAAAGCCTTTGCAAATGGAACACTAGAAGTTGTGGGTCCTACCAATGAAAAAACTCCACATTATAGACTCAGAATTGGGATTCATTTATGTTGTCAGAAGAGCACCATAGTAATAGTCAGAAAGGCTCATCTCTAGTAGATTCGTCACCAGGTAGACATTTTGGTGGCAGGAAATCATGAAGAACAATCTAGTAACTGTGTAGGAACTGATATCTGTATCAGTAAAAGGACAATAGAAACAAAATGTCAAAAATTTTAAACTATAAAGATAAACAATGGAAAGGGAGCTAGAGTGGTGGTGGGAGGTGGGACATCAGTGTTTTGCGGAGACGTTTGTATCATGTATATATAGCCCTAGAAAGTAGATGAAAGAATTCATCTTCAAAAGATGTTCATTATTTTGTTCATTATATCTCCCTCCTCATTTCCCTTTGCCCAACAATCATACTTCAATGCTAATGCCAAGATTCGGCACCTAGGATATTTCCATTATTTAGCTACAGGCCCATACGGAATTAAGGGTTGTAATGGAAATACTGACCCAAGTATAACTAGTCAGCAAAGTGAACTCAGCAATGAAATTCCTCTTTTTATTAAAATCTCAGAGTTTCCTTATTTGGGAGTTTCCTATACAAGTGAAATCAAAGGTCTAGTCCCTATCCCTATCACTATTAAGGGTTGGAATTGGCTGCCTGTTTCATAGAATTCATCTTGCCATCTTGTTGCTTATTCTTCAAGTACCGCTCTCCAATGTCTGATTACTTAAAAAATATTTTTAACTCAAAGAATCTAAGGTTACTCTTCAATTATGGTCTTCCTTCTTTCAAACAAATAAGATGTCTAGTGCTAATATAACTGAATAACCTGCTGCTGAACTTGCAATAATCTGATTGTGTCCATAGAAATTCCCTCAGAACCATACACACATGCATAACGTGTATTCACATATATGCACGTATATACATAAACATGTTACATACTTATATGTGAATCATCTATATTTTGAGGGACAGTATTGTGTTCTTGCTATATTAATTAAATTTATAACTATGAATCATAAGCACTCAAACACCTCATTTTGCTCAATACAGAAATAAATTCCTCATGCACAATTAACAAAAAGAAAAACATTGTAATTTGTAATAGCTTTCCAGGGGAATTTTTGGGGGAGGGGAACTTTAGTAATGAAATGTAGCACCAGGTATGCTTTTGTTAAGCAAATGATTCTACAGAACAGTAACTTTGATTCTCCATTATTATCGTTGAATACACAAGATAGCTGAACAGCTGCTTAATCAGAAAAGGTAAAAAAAATACAAGACTTGTAATACAAAACAGAAAAACTACTTAGAATAAAGCAGACTGTAGTTATAGCCATTTTTGATTCTTGGTGTCAGGGGTTAATTATCAACTACGGATTAACTACTGAAGTGTATCAAGGTTTTACTAATACGTGATTCTATTCTGAGCAAAATTGTATCAATAATCTATTTAAGCCTAGGAGATTACCAGATATTTATATTTTGGTATTATTCTATTAAATGAAAAACTTAAATATAGAAAAAGAATTTTAAAATTAGTGGATATACAGAAATGCCCCGCCTAATATTGTTAATTGATGCACAAAAATACAAAGTTAAGCAAAAGGACATTATATGGTACAATGAGTTCCATAGAGGCAATGTTAGTGGGCAAAATGGAAAATACTGAGAAAGTAATGAAAACACCCAATTTAGAAACAAAATTATCAGAAATTCTGAAAAAAAAATTCAATGACAAAAAAAGCAAGTCAATTAAAGAAGCACTTTGACACAATGAAAAGATGTTCTGCATTAAAAGAAGCCTCAGGAAAAAGACCAGTGTGAATTAACAATACCAAATATAAATATATCAAAATAATACCAGTGACAGCAGAGTTAGAAATTTCTTACGACACAATAAAATGGATATCAAATACACTGACAGTAATAAAAGAAAGACATTAAATTAGTAAAAATATCACAAGGTTAAATGAAGAGGGAAAACCCAACAACAACTGACTGGGTCTAAGGATCATGAAAGTGAAAAATGATAGCAGCAGAAAAGCAACTTCCCCCTCCTTTCCCTTAGAAAAAAATCACCCATGTAAAGAAGGTATGTGGTTGCCAGCTTAGTTCCTACAATACGAAGTATCAGAGGCAGGATTGTCCAAGACACAATTATTGGAAGATATGCAATTATAACAAGGTCTTTTGATAAAAACTAAAATTTACTCTGACTTAATTGTTCTATATTGTCCAGCTTGAATAACAGGAAGAAAATAAATAATATAAGAATTATTGTGAAGAAAACAAAACAAAACGAAAACTTAATTATTTTATTTCAGGAAACTTTATAATAAAATATGAAGCTGAGAGGCAGCATGGTATGATAGTTAGAGGGACTCCTTCTGGAATCAAAAAAGACCTCCCTCCCCCCACCACTCTTTTTCTGTTTTCATTACTTATCTTCATAGTTTAAAAGATTTGACATTTTTTTTTGTCTGTATTGTCCTGTTACTGACACAGATCTAGATTCCTGTGTGGTTAATACATAATTCTTCAATATTTCCTGCCACCAAAACATTGCTACCTGTTGACTTTTCCTAGATGATCATATTTTCAAATTCATATTGTTGCATAACATCAGCTATTTACTATCAGATTCTTCAGACAGGATTACCATGGACTCCCTCTCAGTTCTTGATCTCCAAAACTGAGGTACAGGATTCTAATTCTCTTATTCAATGGAGTAATTCATGAAGGGATGCATGGCAAGACCAGTGAACTCAAGGACTGACGTGGCTTCCTAAGTAGAAACTTCTCAGTTATAAAGGTATCCATCATTGGAGCGAAATATCAGTTACATAATTTAGAATGCCCACAGTAATAATTTCAAAGCCATGTAAGAGATAAGCATTATAAAATAAATCAGAGAACATTGGATTTGAAGTGAAAGGACTCAGATTTAAGTTTCAGCTCTGTCATTTTCTGTGAGACTTTAGACAGAACAATTAAGCCTTCATGGGTCTAAGTTTTCTCCTGTATGTGTTCTTCAGGTAGCCATGATGACTTTTAGTTATTATTTTTTTTCTTTTCTAAATATTCACAAGACATAGTAATATGTAACAATAATTTATTCTAGAATTGTGCCAGAAACATGTTAAACCCACTGGTTTATAATTTGCAGACTCCTGTATCTTTCCTTTTTTTGCATACTAGGGTAGTATTTGACCTTCTCTAGGCATGAATTACAGACATATCTCAGGACGTGTCAACACTGGAATTACTGACAATATTTTGAAGTATTTATTCAATATCTAAGTCACGTCTGATTAACCAAACTTTGACCTTCTATAGTCCAAAGTGCAGTAGGAAATTATCTAACACTTTAAGTCATGAAGAAATGACTGATTTGCATTGGGGAGAAGGTACTTAATCAGTAAATTTCCTGTACCAATGGAATGATAGTTTTAAACAAAACAATGATATTTAAGTATATGCTATCCTTTCAAAGATAAAAATCTAACCCTCAGACAATAAGGCCATAGCCTAAAGCTACCATTTTAGCCTCCTTTTGCAGGTAAGTTTCTAGAAAAAAAATATCACACACTTATTTCTATGTCTCAGCCCCACTACTCTACTTAATAAGCATTTCTTAAGCATCTATTCTGGCCATATTAAAATAAAACAAATATTTTTCAAGATCACAAATAAGCTCCTAACTGAATAGCGAGTTTTATTTTTCTTAGGTCTCATCGTCTCCATTCTGTAACATTTTCTATTGTTAACTACCCTTTCCCTTGATATCCTCCTCTACTGGTTTCTTTGATGCTACACTCTCTTAGTTTACATTCTACATCTCTGCTCCCTCGTGGATTAATCCTTGAACATATTTCTGACAGTTCCTTTATATTTCCAATTTTCCTTTTTTTAAGAAAGAAAAAAATGAATTAAATATATTCAGAGTACTTTTGCATATAAACTTGCATTTTTTTGTTGCTTTTTTTTTTTTTTCTTCCAGGAAGATGTGCTGACTTGAGGACTAGCATGGACATGTCCTTTAAACTCTCTGATCCCATTTCCACCATAAAAATGAGATAATATCTCACTTCTTACCAATTATGCATACCTCATAAATAATCTGATCAACTAGCACTTAACATGATGCCTGAGCCCTTTTAATAGTGCTGATAAGAATTTAATAAATACTTTTGTCTCTGACTCTAACTCCATCTGCCTTTCTTTTCTCTGTGTGTTTATATTTCCCTCTCTCTGTCTGTCTCTTTCCCACTTTCCTTCCATCCCATTGATGTTATTATGAAGCACTGGTACAACTTAATGTTGTAACAATCATGTAAAAATCATAACTAATGCTTAGTTATGATGATGCTGTGGATGACAGTTAAATGCAAGAGATTGCTGATCTAATTTTTTGAAATAAATATCCTTCTTTGGGGTTACATTAAGTGTGTTGATAAATACATAGTAAATTACTTACTTGTAACAAATACATATTTTTGCTTTGTGGAGGGGGGAAGGCAGGGCAATTGGGGTTGTCACTTTCCCAAGGTCATACAGATAGTAAGAAGTGCCCATACAGATAGTAAGTGTTAAGTGTCTGAGATGGGATTAGAACTCAGATCCTCCTGACTCCAGGGCTGGTGCTTCATTAACTGTACCACCTAGCCACCCCTGCAACACAGATTTTTAAGAAATGTATTTTTTGTGATTACTTAACTATATTCTAACTCATGGCATTTAATTCTATGCATCACAAATGTGGGTTTTTTTGTCAACGTTTGAATCATGTGTAAATTGTTCTTCTGCCTCTTTCCTGAGTACTCCTTAATTTTTTTCTCATTTTGGCCATAATGTCTGGTTTATTTTTTTTATTTTAAAGAGCTAGAATCACTTTGTTAAGTTTTTGAAGCTGTCTTTTCTGATCACTTTCCTATGATAGAATTGGAGACTCAAGCTTTCTCATCATATACTCCTTAAACCCAAACTTCCCAAGTTTGAACTTTACACTTTCATCAAGTAATGGTAGTCTTCATTTTTGCTTCTTCCTTTGCCAAGATAGGAATCATTATTGAAATATTCAAGCCATGCCATGCTTCCATTGAGCAAAATGTCTAGTTGATCTACCACCTCAAAATTGTACATGGCAGGTGTACATCTAATCTGATGCCTAACCAAGTAATTTGCATACATAATGATTTGTAATAATAAATAAATAATTTGCAAGAAAATACCCTTAAATAATGCCAAGTATGTGACATATGTCAAGCAAAACCACTTGTTTAAACCTTATTACTGGGATTCCTGCATGATGAGAGTAATATACTACTAACAATTTTAGTAATGTAGAGGAAGAAAATTAGGTGACTTTGCCAAAGCAGCTGATTAATTGGTATGAACTGGATAATAACATGATACCTATGAGGCTTAATGGCTACCATTATAGAAATGATTGGCATGTTGTCAAACACTGGTATTAATTTTCCAGAAAATGTGGGTAAAGGTTAAAAAGCAGTACTTTTCTTGATATATTTTATTAATGAAAATGATTTGTGTTTTATAAAGGTCTTAATGTTGGACATTTGTCATGTGAAATTTGGGACAAACCTATCACACTCAGAAATCAGGATCTCCCCAAGCAAACATTTCCTCAAAGGTCATTGGCCTTTACATGTATCTGCAATAAGATACAACCCTCATTTTCATTTGAAATATGAGGATAAAATTCAAATGAAATTATGAATCACCAAATGTCATAACTTGTAACAACTCTCAAGAAATACTTGTGGGATTTTGATTCCCTTCTGGGGTCTAAAGCAGAGCAATTTTTTAAAAGTAAAAAAAAAAAAAAAAGGTTTCATCTGGTTCAAAGTTCCAATTAACTTTTACAGTCATTTTATGAAGATAAAGAACATTTCACTGATGTACCAAACAGATTGTCCCACACTTTTCCCAAAGTCATTTTTAAATAACTAAAAAAATTGCACAAAGAATTTTCTCTGAAAAATTTTTTCCATAGCAAAAGAAAGAGGGAAAAGTGAGACTATTTTTATATAATATATCTGGAGCATCTAGTCTGTTTGCCTGAATTGTAGAAAAATAGCTATATTTTAATAGATTTAAAAAAGGGAGGAAAACATTAAATAACAGGAATGTTAAAGTATTATGGGAAAAGAAGAATACCTTATTTTAGTAAGTACAATAGAAAATAAATAATGAAGCTGAATTTCCTTTTCTCAGAAACAGTGTTTACATATATTATTCTCTTTACTACATACCATTATTTCCAAGTATAAATATCATAGCTTCCATAAGGCATGTGCCATTTTTGCATGTGTTTCTGAACTAAATCATTTTGCAGATATATTTATGTTTTACTCATAGACCCTTTAAAAATAGTTCATAATTAAATTAGATCATGCATATCCGACATTTTGCAAATTTAAAGCATTATATAGCTAAATTGTAATTATTTCATTCTCTGCATTTTCAAATAAGAGTTCATATGGAAATCATCCTGGAGCAAGTGACTAGCCTGTTGTGATTATTTTAATTGAATAATCTATGGGTTATTGCATAATTTTATAAAGTAATAGCTTTTTTCCTGTTAAATAAAAGTTATTCATATATAAGTTCATCCTTTGCAGATTCATTAAAAACATCCTCTATTCAACTCTAGTAACAGAATAATAAATATTATATATATATATATATGCATATAAGGGGTGTATATATATACATATATACTTATATTTGTGTGTGTGTGTGTGTGTGTGTATGTGCGTGCATGTATGTGTGTGTGTACCTGATCCCATTCTCTCATGATTTTGATTTCAACTACTAGGTTTATATACTTCAAAAGTTTTCATTCTAGGTAGTTTTGAAGTTGAGAATTTAGGGTATGGTGTCACCCATGAAATTTATATATTTTTAAATTTTTATCAATTAATATTGTTTTGTTTTGTTTTTCTGTTGTGAGAAACTACTTGGTCTGTGATAATCATCTGGGTACAGTATAGTTTACTGACTGAGTTCTCCAGGACATTTTAAAGTCTGTATTCAGAGTATAAATATTTCTCTTCTGTTACTTTGTAAAAGGAAGTGAGCTTCTGATGTATAAGGATAGCCCTCTGGAAAGTCTTGCTAGGTATTTGGTAGGTATTAAATACTTGCAGACTAGGTATATGTTACAGTTTCAATTCTCTCTTTACATAATCTGCACTAATCATTAAGTATATATATACTCCATAAGTCTAACTCCTTTTTGCCATCAGGGTTTCTTAATCTGGGGTCTAGAAACTTTCTAGAAAACATTTTCACAAATAATTTCAACACAAATCTTTTGCATTTCATTTTATGCATTTAACACATTACTCTGAGAAGAATTCCATAGCCTTTGCTAAGAGTATATGACTTGTAAAAAAGGTTAAGAACCCCTGGCCTACACAATATAAGCTGTATTAATTCAGTTGTTACCCATGGCAGGCATGTTGATTCTACCCTTGGATTTTATTGTTTCATATACTCCATCCAGAGGTAAAGGGCTTTGAATTAAATTAGACATTTTGGTGGATTTTAAATGATATTAGACTTTATTATTATTCATTGAACTGATTGATGCATACTTTTTCTAAAAAAATAATTCTGTAGATTTTTGACCTTTCAGGATATTTATTAATCTTCTTAATCCTTAATAGGGTATACTTGCTATCAGCCTTTAAACCAAAAGTTTTTGAACAGTGCTCATCACATAATTTAAGAATGTCTACCAATTGTCTTTCTCCTTTTGGGGTTAGAAGTTTTAATTTTTCTGCAGTTGTCTTAGGGCAGAAGGACTTGTTCAGTAAAGTTTGGATTCAGCCAAAGGGCTGTACGTGAGGGCCTAGAGGACCATAAGTGATCTCAAGGCTGCAGTTTCCCCAACCCTGCCTAAGAGTGATGAATCCTATGTTTAATTGTGTATGTAGGTGTCTATTATTATATGTCATAAATCTTTTATCCATTTTACAATTCCAAAAGTGTCCATTTATGCTGGTCTTAGGGGTATATTAGTTTTTAGCTGTGTTCTTCCCATTCAATGTTGAATTCACAATGAACATAAATGTCTTAACAGATTTGGTTACAGTTTTCTCTTAAATATCTTTATGCTTATATCTGTCTTGCCTAGAGGAGTCCCAGATATTTGCAGATATAACTCTCATGCGCTAGTTGAATCTCAAAATCTTCAGTATTTATGTTTCCATGGCACACATTAATAGTTTTATATTTTCTTGAGTCCAAATGACACTTTCATAACATTGGAAAAAGATTCCACCAATGGAAAGACCTGTTAAATTCATGTTTCTTTGAAGTCGTATAGCTTAATCTCATTGATATATATTAAGTGTTGAATAAGATGCTTTACTTCAACTTGCTTTACATTCAATTTGGTAGCCATACTTAGTCCTACATAGAAAAGACAGTCCTAGACTTACCATTATCTGCCTCAACCATATTTCTTGCAAAAGAAAAGCCAGAAATCTTTTTGAAAAGAATACTGTCCCAATTTTTCACCTTTCTGGCAAAGATATGACTGTAATCAAGATGAATTATGAAGGCCAACTCAAGAAGTTGCAAGAATTGTTGAAAAACCAAGAGACTTAAACTGATTTCCTGGCACGTCAAATTTTAAATGAGCTGTTTTAGACATTGTTATATCAGTGACATTTAAATGCATAATAGTCTTCCATGTGGACATAAAATCCTTCATGCTTCTCGTTATTTTTAGGTCTACTTTGTATATTTGTGATGTATGAATAAGGAATGAATTTGGAATTAAGCCAAAAGCTTTATGATAACTTTTGAGAAGCTGGATTATTGAGGAGTAACACTAGAGTCTCAGATGTCAGGATCATAAACCTTTCCTAATCCTGGGGTATTGAGAGTATAAAACCATTTGAAGCTTCTTCTGTTTAAGACCTAGGTCCACATACTATTGTGCTATAAGAAATGGGAAGGAGATGGACTTCATAATTACCTGGAGAGGCTTATACGGACTGATGCTAAGTGAGAAGAGCAGAACTAGGCAAAACCTATACACAATCACAG
>CM053585.1:453132092-453154138 GCA_028646515.1 Pseudochirops corinnae | reverse complement strand
TCCTATACATGATTGCACGCCACCATGGGGGGGGGGAAGGGAGGGGAGAAAATCTGAAACTCAAGTGATTGTGGAACTGAATCTTGTAAATTAAAAGTAAATGAGTAAATTAAAAAAAAAAAGAAAAAAGAGAAAAAAAAAAAGACCTAGGTCCGCAAGGCCAAGGCCTCCCTCTGAATTCAAGGCCATTTCTAGTCATCCTTATCTATATCTACCCATTGGCCCCAGATAAGTCTGAAGGAGACTTTGCATAGATCTGTCTCACTGAAATTCAATTCACTTGCAAGTCAGGATATCTCCTTATTGATGTCATGGTACTCTTCTAGAAGGAAATACAAACAACAGTAGCAACAGGAAGAACAGGTCCCACAAAGGACTTCTTCAGAGGGCTCTTTTTTTTCATTATTTAATATTGGTAGGTTCATCCTCTAACAGCTTCTCTCCTTTGCTTTTGTTAGTCTCTCATTGAATATTCTGGCACTTAAAAAGATACCTCTATTCTGTTACCATGTGGGAGTAGTTGGATATAGTTATGTAAATGGGGAGATGTTTTACCATTTCAGATTACAGAATAATAACATTTACCCAACATATAATTTGGGACAAGACAACATGGCCCAATAAAAATCCAACCAATTAGATAGATAGATAGATAGATAGATAGATAGATAGATAGATAGATAGATATAACACTATATTGGGATCAAATTCACTGACTTCAGATTTCTAATCTATAATAAATGTATAATACCTTTAATGCTTACTTCAGTGAACTGACCCTGAAATGTGATAATGTATATAAAACACTTTACAAAACTTAAAGGAATGTAAAATTCACCTAGGTTATGTTATCCGAGTCCTATTTTACTAAAAATGTCTTTATCCTAGTCATTTAAGTTCTCTGCACAACAGTACCCTCATCTGTACAGGTAAGCGGCTATAGTAAGTGATGTCTAAGATTCTGTCCAACCCTAAGATTTAATAAAATAAGGATTCAATGTTATATTAGCTAAACACATACGTCTTAGCCTCTTCCAAAGAATAACTAGAATGTAGGCAAAATGAATGCAAGGGAAGGTAGAAGTAAGTAAACGACTGGAAATATAAGGAAGTATTGTCTTTCTCTCTGCACATACATACATACATACATGCATGTACACATATAAATCACATACATATATAAATGTATTTTAATATATACATATGTTTATAGTTAAACATATACTTTTAAATGTATACATACACACAGAACTACAATTTCAGTGATAATAGAAACTTGGGTAAGAAACTCTCTTTATCGGTGCTGGCTAGCATCTTCTCTAATTTGTAGACTTAGGAAGTCTAGAAAATCAAGAAGTTAAATAACTAGCCCAGCATCACATCACCAGTATGTGTCAAAGGACTGGTCTTGATTCTGAGATCAGCTGTCTATCCATAATTCTATAATGGTTCATATATTGATATTCACTATCTATCTATCTGTCTGTCATCTATCTCCATCTTTCTCTCTTCCAATTGCCTTTAGCAAATGAACTATGCTGATATATTAAACTATAAAAATATGAAAAAAATGTTTTTTTCAATTTAGGCAGTGATCTTTATGTTTAAGCAAGTAAAAGGGATAAGTAGCATCAACTGAGCTCATTTTCAATGGAAAGTTCTGTTGTCTAAAACTTAAACAATGAGTTTTTTCAGGAAATAAATGTACTGCTAATTTTACATTTCTTCTAGATTTTAAAATAGGTAAGGCAGTTTATATTCTCTTAGAACAATTTTAATATGATCTGAGAAAATAGAAGATGACTTTTATCAATTTCAGGAGGTTGAGGTAAGTAGATTCTATTTCAGAAGATTATTTTTCCCTTTTAGGTCCCCATGGTCAGTCTGGTAGTTATTAAAATTAGAATTTAGGAAGACAACTCTTTTCTTTTTGGCAGTTTTATTCCTCTAGGTAGATGCAGTACCAAGGCAATATTTGAAAATGGTGATATGCTCAATAAGCTCTTGTTAGATAATGAAAAGAAATTTGATCCAATAGCTAGATTTTCTGTGTTTAAATAATAGATAAATCATGCTTGGTACTTATTTGCTATTATATGAAATTTTATAATTTTTCAGAGAATTATAAGACATTGTCAATAACTTCTTCAAGCTAGTCAACCTCAGACAAACTAAGTAGAAAGTTATATGGAAACCTGCATAAAAATACACATATATACGTGAACATTCAGAATGATTTAGGACATAAAAAATAAGGTAAAGGAGCTTTAAGCGTCTTCTTTCTAGGATACTGCCTGGCATGCTTTTATATTCATTGTCTTATTGCCATTTTAAAATAAGAGGACCTGCTGCACCACAAATTAAAATCACATTTTAATCTCTTAAAAAAGTAGAAGAGCAGCCATCAGGGAAGATGTAACACACTTTCTTTTACCTAATGGCAATGTTTATTGACTAAGTAGAGGCATTTTGAGATGGAAAGCAGTATTCACCAAAACAAGAAACAGGAATCCCCCTGAAATTTCCTCAGATAAGGAATATGGTAAGGAATATAAAATTCCCTG
This sequence comes from Pseudochirops corinnae, assembly GCA_028646515.1. Lineage (NCBI taxonomy): Eukaryota > Metazoa > Chordata > Mammalia > Diprotodontia > Pseudocheiridae > Pseudochirops > Pseudochirops corinnae. The sequence continues at coordinate 453,151,574 of CM053585.1, read as the reverse complement.
CTCATCTGTTATTGACTAGTGAATTCTAATTGCTATTTTTTCTAGATTCCTAACTAGTATTTTATTGGTTTGCATATTCTACTGTTTAGTGTATCTTAGGATACATTTAGATAATGTTAGGCACACTCATTGTATATCTATTAAATGCTATCTTGTTGATTTTAATAGCCTGAAAAATTCGCTTGGAAAAGTCAATATTAATTTACACCACAATTAGGAATGACATTTATTGACATTATAAAGAAAAAAAATACACTATTAAATGACTGCAACTGGCTGTCAAGAAGCTCTCTTGCCACAAACTTTGCTTTCCATTGGTTATGACTGTTACTCTCCAGTATGGCCATTCTGTGATATTCTCTATACATTGTTTATTCTGGGCATGAAGATGTATTGGAATTATCTCTTTATCTCTCTTACAATCTTTTTACCTAAATTAAATGATGATTAAACTTTTCAAATGTTGAAGTCCTAATTGTGCATACTGAGAATTAAAATTATACTACCCCATACCCAGAATATTTTATGACAAATAAAACCCTTGTTATTATTAGCTAGAAGAGGCAAAGTCGGGCCAGACACTTCACCTGAATAGCATAAATTAATGTGTCACATTCAGATAAACCAGGTATTATTTCGGGTTCCCAAAGGTTTCCTTCATTTTTATATCCTCTAAAGTCTTTCAAAATGCTTACAGAAATCCAGTTCCCTGCTTTGTTCTTGAGTACAATGTCAAGGCATTTTGTAAAACTCATCAAACTCTATAATGTGATTAGATGATAATGTTGAAGTAAAGGGAAAAAACAAGAAGAAAAGAAGAGAAAGAGAAGGAGGAAATAAAAGAGGAGAAGAAGGAGGAGAAAAAGGCGATCTTTGCCACTATTACACTCACTTTAGGGGAACTCATAGAAACTAGAAAAGCATGAAAACTAGAAAGATTAAATAGTCCCACCAAACTTGTCAGTGGTTTTTAGTAGTTGTAATAGCATTAGCAGAAGAAGATAAAACTTACATTGCACCTTAAGTTTTATAAAAAAAAAAATACATATATTACTTCATTCAGTCTTCATAAGAACCCTGTGAGGTAGACACAATAATTTTCATCCTTTTATAATATATTCTTCACACAACCTTGACCTCTTTCCCTTAAAATTTTTCTGAATTTATTATAAGATACTCTTCCAGTTCACTTCTTCACGATAAACTCTTAGGCTTACAAAAAGATTGAAACTAGTTTCCAGAGGTCAGAATGGTCATTATCCTTGGTGAACTTTTGGTTGCCATTTAGAAACTCTAACATTCTACAGAGTTTTTTATAGTCTAATGATGAAATAACATTGGGATTTTGCTTCAAGTCACTAAAATACAAGAAACATCACAGAACACATTGCAGGATCCCCTCTGAAATATTTATAGGATGATATGAACAGGAGTTATTGAGGATTAGAAGGAAATAGATAAGTTACTATCAGCATTATTGAAAGGAGAACATAGACTGGGATTACAAATTCACTGACATATGAAAGAAATTGCTTAAGGGTTTAATTAAAAATAGGGTAACCAGTTATTTTGAATTCTAGATCCCTTTCCATCACTGATTAACTAAATGACCTTGAAAGCACTTTGCCTCTATTTGGCAATCCATAAAATAGAAACAAATGCCTTATTTTGTCTCTAAGGCATTTGGTGACAACTTTTCCCAGCAATCACAATTCTAGTTGCCATTAACCTGAAGCATTTGAGTGTGATTATTGTGAAACAAGACTAATTTCCCTTAATCTTCCTGAAGAAAGTAAATAAAACTGATTAAAAGAACATACTATTTAAAAGCATAAAAAGTAAGCACGGAACTTTTCAAGGGACATTAACTCATAAATGGTATACTCTCATTGAATTGAAATTACTGTGGAATACTTTGAATATTTTGATTTTTTTTGTGTGTGTCTATTTATTATCCAAGAATTTTATTAACATTTTACATAGTCACTTAGACTCAAAGGATTTACAGTGGGTTCATGACTTAAACTCAGAACATTATATTGTATCTCTAAGTAGATATGAAGGCATGTGACTTAAGTCCTTCTATATTTTTGACTATCTGATATTTTAGCTGCAATCCCTTTTGTTATAAATAAACTCATCTGATCATGTACTGAATTAAAAGATTTTGTTTTTAGGAACTTATAGGTTGTAATCAACCAAACAAGAGGCATTTATCAACCATCTACTCTGTGACAGGAACTAGGGATACAAATACAATGAAACAATCTTTGCTTGATGTGAGCTTATATTTTATACAGGAAGGTACCATGTACATATTCAAGATATATATAAATATATGTATATATACATAAATATATATTTTATGAGTGTATATATGTATATATATTTCCATATAAACATGCACACATATACATAAATATTATATACATACATAGAAACACACACATATATAAATGCAAAGTAGTTCAACACAAGATCATTAAGGAAGTAGAGCACAAGTAAAAGTCAATTTTGATGAACCATTAAATGTAGAAAGGGGAATATAATGAAACTAGAAGGACAGATTGGGGCCAGGTTGAAAAGAACTTCCAAAAGACAAAGAGAGCTTATGTTTTATCCAAGAGGCAATATGGAGTCTTGGAAGCTTATTGTGCTGTTCTCTAACTAGAGCACATGTAAAAAATTGTCATTACTTTTGGACTCCACACTTTAGGAAACATATTAATAAACTAGAGAAAATCCAAAGGAGGGTGACCTGGATAATGAGTACAGACTGTAGTATGAAGTTTTGAAGGAATTTGAGATGTTAAGCCTGGCCAAAAGAGTCTGAGGAGACGCGGTATTTATAATTAAGTATTTAAAGGATTATATGGATCTGTATAAGAATGATGGTTGTAAGTTGAAAAGAGGTATAAATATATTTCATTATAAAGAAAAATAAATTCCTAACATTTACCAATATCCAGAAATGGAATAGGCTTCCTGGGAATGCATAGATTCAACTTCAAGGATATTTAGTTAGCTAATCTAGTATTTGTCTGATAAACTGTAAAATTTTGGTCAGATATTTATTACCGCAGATGGCTACTGAGTCTTTTCTTACTGTGAAATACTGATATTTCTTTCAATTTATGCCTAGTATAAGAATAGGTGCAATTCACCATGCCATCTAGTGATATAGCCATTTCTATGGGAAGATAGTTCATGTAATTCACTTGCATTCAAATTGTCTTAATTATATATCTAGTAAAAGGCATTGTGCAAGGAACTGAGGATGTAAAGCAAAAAAGAAAAAATAAATCAAAATTTGTTTTCTGATAATTTGCATTCCTGAATTGTTTCAACGTAACACATTTTATTTTCTTCTAGAAAAAAGAATATATATTCTGGCAAAATAATAACAGTCATGCCGCAGATTTAGATGTAAAAACATTTGATGGATATTTTTTGAGAGATTGTCTAACCATGAGGTAGACATTTCACAGAAAGCCTTGTGAACTTCTCTTAAACAAAGATAATCCCCTATGAATTGCTGATATGTTCTATACACATTATCTTACATTAAGGAAGTAATTATTGTCAAACTGAAATAAAATTGAAATAAATATATGCATTTGTTTCTGTAGTGATTCTTTCATTGAAATAAGCATATATTTTTTAAAGTACTAAAAAATACCATATTGTCATTCTATAGGACTAGTAGTTGGCCAGGAAATGTGATAAAGTTTGGATTTCCCAACCTGTTGCTCCCTTCAGTGATGAAGCATACTACTTGCATCGATAGTACTAATTTAGAGAGTGCCTTGTTTGACCATTTATAACATGGAAAAGGAGGAATAATTAATTATATCCCTTTGCTTATTATTCCATTTTGTTCCAGATTTCTAGCAACTTCTAGCCCTTCTTTGTCAGCTGTTGTTCCCTTAATCTTCCCCCTGACTGAGATGCCCAACTCCCTTCACTGTCCAGGGTAAAACTTTCTGTGGCTGGGATCAAGGGTGAATCTCAATCCAGGTAATCCCAGAGCTCACAGCTGCTTGTTTAAGTGGAACTAGCAAGGGGTGTTTATTCTTCACAGGGAAGAAACCTCATCATCAGATATTTTTTCTTCAAATTTTCTCTGATTGGTCAAGGAGGACACTATTTCTGCCCCTACACTTGTTCATTTTTTTTAAATCACTCTTATGTTTACCCTGATGTGCTATTTTATCTAATTTGTGGGAGAAATCTAAAGAGCTTGAAATTTTCTGACCTACTCTGTCGTCTTCCCAGAGTTCTCTGACAATATAAAATATCTGGGAGTCTACCTGTCAAGACAAACCCAGGAACAATATGAACACAATTACAAAACATTTTTCACACAAATAAAGTCAGATCTAAACAATTGGATAAATATCAATTTTTCATGGGTAGGCTGAGAAAATATAATTAAAAACAACAATTGTACTTAAACTAATTTACTTATACAGTGCCATACCAATGAAAAGATCAAAATTTTATTTTGCAGAACTAGAAAAAAATAGCAAAATTCTTCTGGAAGAACAAACATCAAGAATATCAAGGGAATTAATGGAAAATGTTCAAAGAAAGGTGGCCTAGCCGCACCAGATCTAAAGTCATATTTTAAAGTGTCAATCATCTGAACTATTTGGTTCTGGCTAAGAAATAGAATGGTAGATCAGTGGAGTAGGGAATCAGTGAAATAGATAAGGCACAGTAGTCAATGATTATAGTAATTAATTGTTTGAGAAACCCAAACACTCCAGCTTCTAGGATAAGAATTTATTATTTGACAAAAACTTCCAAGAAAACTAGGAAACAGTATGGTAGAAACTAGGCATAGACCAACATCTCACACCTGACACCAAGATAACTCAAAATGGGTACATGATTTTGAAATAAAGGACTATACCATAAATGAATTATGAGAACAAGGAGTAATTTACCTTCAGATTTATGGAGAAAGAATTTATGACCAAAGAAGAGATAGAGAATACTATAAAATGCAAAATAGATAAATTTGATTACATTAAAATTTTTAAAAAGTTTTTTTCATGATCAAAGTCAATGAAACCAAGATTAAAAGGGAAGAAAAAGCTGGGAAACAACTTTTAGAGCCAGTGTTTCTGAGAAAGGCGACATTCTCAAATATAAAGAGAAGTAAGTCAAATTTATAAGAATACAAGTCATTCCTCATTTGATAAATACTGAAAGTATATGACAGGTAGTTTTCAGAAAAAGAAATTAAAGCTATCCATAATCATATAAAAATGCTCTGAATCACTATTGATTAGAGAAATGCAAATTAAAACAAGTAACACACCGCACCCAACACATTAGCTAATTTGAGAGAAAAAGGAAAATATAAATCTTGGAGATGTGGGGAAATTTGAGAACTTATGCATTGTTGGTGGATGTGTGAACCAATCCAAACATTCTGGAGAACAAATTGGATCTATACCCAAAGGGCTATAAAACTGTGCTTACCCTTTAATCTATTAATATGATTATTAGCTCTGTATCACACAGAGATCATAAAATTGGGAAAAGGATCCACATATACAAATATATTTATAGCAGCTCTTTTTGTGGTGGCAAAGCATTGGAAATGGAGGAGATGACCATCAATTGGGGAAATGGCTGAACAAGTTGTGGTATAATGAATGTAATGGAATATTATTGTTTGATAAGAGACAATGAGGTGGTTGATTTCAGAAAAATCTTGGAAAGAATTACTTAAACTGATGCTGAGTGAAGTGAGCAGAACCTGGAGAACATTGCAAAGAGCAATAGCAACTTTGTGCATTAATTAATTATGATAGACTTAGTTCTTTTCAGCAAAACAAGGATCTAATATAGTTCCAAAAGATTTATGACGGAAAATGCTAAACACATCCAGAGAAAGAATTATGGAGTCTGAATGGAGATCAAAGCCTATTATGTTTGTTTTTTTTTTTGTTTTTTGTTCAGATTCTTCTTTCACACCATGACTAATATGGAAATATGTGTAACATGATTGTGCATGTATAACTTAGATTGCTTGCTGTCTTGTGGAAGGGGAAAGGAAGGGTGCAAGGGGGAAAAATTTGGCCCTCACAATTTTACAAAAAGACTTTTGAAAACTATCTTTACACATAATTAGAAAAAAAAAGCATACTATTAAGGGGAAAACAGAAAAAAATTAAAAGATGCTAAGATTATAGAAAATTGAAAACTCACTAATTGGTTGTCAGAGGAATTGAAATTATATTTAACATATGCATTATACAAGTATGTCATCTTGAAACCTGATATTTTATGTACTCAGGTCGATAGGATATAGACATAAAAGGGACATGTAAATTTTTTATTCTAAACCTACATCCATTAAAATCTTCACTTCTCCAGATATATTTATGACCAACTAATCTTCTTCATCACCATCAAATTTACTTTCTATTTATTAGAGTAATATTGCTGAGGTTTAGCCCTTATATACCAGGAGTACCTATTTTTGCATATCTTGATTCATTTCAACACATTTATACTGAACAGTGCTAATCACTCAAGGAGATATACAGATAAAGTGTTTCCTGCTCTCATGAAGCTTAAGGCTTAAAAGACAAAATAGATCTTGTACACAAATAACACTACTACAAAGTAGAGGATGATAAATGCATACCATAAATATGGTTAAAGTGTTACATTCTGTCCACCTCCAGATTTTTGAAACTCCCACATACTGTTTATTCCCACATGTTTCTTCCCCCAATGCCAAAAGGATTCTTTTAGTTGAGCCACAAGAACTTTGCATGATTAAAGTTAGATAACTCTGTGTATGCCTTTGTTTGGATCCAGAAATTATGAACAGCTTACAAGTAATACTTTGTGACATAAATTCAGAGGAGAATATAGAATAATTTTCAATTCAACAAGCATTAAGTACCTTCTGTTTACAAGGAATTGTGCTATGTACCAAGGAAACTGTACGCTACCCCTCAAGGGAGCTTGTGTTATACTGGACAGTGTTTGTGTTAGGAAGCACCAGAAACATTAAGATTATCCAGCTTGTACCAAGGCCTCTGAAAATTTACCCTTCCCCACTTGGGTTGGGTTCTGTAGTGAGGGTGAAAACCAGTCACTCAAAGCTTCTTTAGTTAAACAGCTGCTTTTTCAGGCTTTCCCTAGGGGAAGATTGCAGGAGCTCAAATTCTAGGATTATCTCTGTTGGTCTTAGACAGCTTAGGGCTGATATCTAGTAATATACTGTACAAATGGCAAAATGTACTTACCTAATTTATATTTAGTGTATCCTAGGAAATTTAAACAGTGGTGTGTACCTTCATAATTTCTGAAATTTACCCTATAAGAAAATCTCTTGTTAATTAGTGATCAAAAAACACATATGCTGGCAATCTCAAGCTTGTTTACATATGGCTGACTACAAATGGGGTCTTGCAGGATAGCTTTCTTGTTCCTTTGTGGCCTGTGAGATATCTGAGATTTGAAACTTAGAGATGAAACATCTGACACTTAGGCCCCCAAGCAGTTCATTTAAATGCCTTTTTGGCATTTGCTTTGAGCACCAGAGAGATGGAGACTGAGCCTTTAATTAAGTTCTCCATAGGTTCGAAGAAGTTTTTTCTCCATTTAAATAAAAATGAAAAGCAAAATTTATCAGCAGGAAGATTTCCCCAAGCTCTCACTGTTCTAGTTTGAAATTTTCAAGGGCTAATTTCATGGTGGGAAAAAATATAAAAGGAACATTAATTAATAGAGATAGAATGGCCTTTAGAAGTTAAAAAAAATACATTCCTATATAGTAAGTATATGATGATCCTGCTGGGCACTAGGGCATCATTTCTGTAGATTTGGGTTTGCAGATTGCTTGTAATGGATGTCATGTTATTTCTGTTCCATTAGTGTGGGTTAGAAAACTACTTACCCATTTAAAGAAAAATCAGAGGAACACTTGCGGTGAACAGGAATATTTTATTACCAATTCCCGGGAATGGGGGCGTCCCTCGCCAATGCAGGTCAGAAGAAGGAGGCCACTCAACCCTTCCGGGTTGAGATTTTATACCCTGAGTGTCGTAAAGATACATTCTTTTGTAGTCCCTGACTTCTATTGGATGAGAATGGGGGTACAAGCTCAGCGCGGGAAGAGGACAAAGAGATGAAGAGATGAGAGTGAGTTCTAGGACTGCCCTTGACTCCTATTGGAAGAGGTGTGGGGTCTCGTTTAGGCGCAAATTCAAACAAAGAAGTCTCAACATGCCCTGCCCTGCTGTCCCTCACCTCAGCTTGTGCAAAGGATCAGGCGCACATTCTGATACAGAGGTAGATACATAGTGAGGTAAAGGAAATAAACAATCCTACTGAGGGGAAAACAGAGAAAGGGCAAAGGGATTACTGAGTCCCGTTCTTCCTCCAAGAAAACCCCTTCTCTCTCCATTGCTGTCCCTCATTCTCTTCCTATCTCTGGGGAGTCTTCATCCAGGGGTCTCCCCATTCACATCCCACTCTATTTGTCAACTGCAGTCTTCTACAGAGACCTCCATGCATACCCTATGCTAAATAATGTTGTGATCTTCCTGCCTCAAAATTTAGCATGCCAACTTTTATTAGGCAAAGTGAAAATGATAAGTGGTATATTCAAATACATTGTAAATGAATGAACCAAATCTTTTGTTTTAGACAGGTTAGTCACCTGAATTATATGTTCATATCTATCTATCTATCTATCTATCTATCTATCTATTTATCTATCTACTCCTCTCCCCCACTATCCATACTATCTTATATTCAGGAACAATGACCTATATCCTCACTGATGCCACTTTCAGCTCTGCTTTTTTTTTCTATGCTGAGTTCTGCCCTCTCTGTCTCTTCTGTTTTCTCTCTTTTAAATTCCAAGTCCAAAGATTTAGCTCAAATCCCTAGCAAGCATAAGTCAAATCTCTATTCTCAGTGGGCCATTTCAGCCACCAAGGCAAATAGATTCTTGACAACTCTTCAAAGAGGTGTGATCAAAGACCTAAGTAAAGTGCTAGAGGGGATGTTCACACCTTCCACAGTGAACCATCTTTAGGAGTTTAATCTTGTTAAATTGGTCAGGCTAGTTGTCCTGGTCACATTCCTCTACACTGGAATAGATATGATTAGCATCTCATGAACTTAATTGTCTTTTATATATGCTCTGTTTTAATGCACAGGACTCTTGCAGGCTTCTGAAGATACAAACTAAAACAATTACCAATGTAAGGAGCTGTAAAATTAGTCACTTTCTTCAGGAAGGCTAAGACATCTTCACCTTTTAAAAACCTTTGTGAACTGAGAAAAACACATGCAGTAAGGCTGCAAATCCAGTTTAGGGCATAGTATCATGTTCTCATAAAAAGAGAATTTCTTAGATAAGCTGCATGCTGGGTTCATCTAGTTTTAGTTATATAGAAAATAATGTAGGTAAAAATGTATGAAAATTCACATCACTCAGGGAACTTTCACTTTTACTTTTCTGGGCATCTAATTTGTTCCCTAGAGAATTCATTAACAGACTGTTCTTTTCATTTAATTCCAAGGGAAGGGGACACAGAGAAAACTGCTAATTCTTAATAATGTTTACATTTAAATAGCCTACAAAGAATTTAAAGTGTCATCTTATTAAGGCAAATGAGGAAGTAAAGAACTAAATCAATAGCATTTTATTACTCTTTTTCCCTCCAGGAGTAGAAACTGAATTTGGCTTGTTGAGGTGAAAGGCCTGAGAACTAGTTTTGGAACATGACTCTTTCAAGACAGGTTTTTAGAACCCTTTCTGGTAAAAGCAGCTTTTTTCTAATGAAAATGTTTGAAAATGCTGAAAAACTGAAGGAAATAGTACTAAGCCTTTAATATTAAAGCCCAAATTCTATTTCCTTGGGTTATATCCACAAAAGAAACGAGCCTTAAATAATAGACTGGAGTAAAGACTATTTTTGGGGGAACATTTGGCTAATCCATCTCACCTTAGTCAACCAGTTCGATAAATTAATCAAAAAACATTCATTAAATGCTTATATGTCAGACAGAGTGCTGGGCAAGAGATAGAAAAAGAAAAGAAGTGAATCAGCTCCTGCTATCAAGGAATTTAATATGATACTGGCATTATCTTCAGAATTCTGCGTCATTAGAGGAAGTCATTAGAAGAAGCATTTTTTTTTTCCTATTTTAAACTGATAGGCTAACAAATCTAGAGCTTGAAGGGGCCTTAGAGATGATAATAGTCCAATCTCTTAATTTTGTAGATGAGAAAACTGGGGCAGAAGAAGGTCAAGTGACCAGTCCAAGATTACACAGGGAGTAAAAATCTAAGATGGGATTTGAGCCATTTGACTCCTTAGCCAATGTTCTTCCCACTCTATGAATGGCAGATTAAATGACTTTTCCAGTCACATGGCATTAGAAATAGTAATAGTAAATAGCATTCATTTAAATATACATTTATTAATTACTTTGAGCATGGAAAAGAGGCTGCCTATCATAGTTGGTAGAGAGTTGCCCTTAGAAATACAATGACCTGAGTTTTAATCTGAGGATAATTGACTGTCAGACTCAGGGTAAATCACTTAAATGTCCAGTGTGCTAAGAAACTTTCTATGATAATAAGTTCCAAAAATGTTGCCAACTTATACAGATGGATGTACAGAGAGAGTATCAATTATCTGGAAGTTCCCTGTATCTATGAAAACACAGGTTGAGGAACAGAACCAAGATGGCAGAACAGATGAATCACTCAACCAAACTTTCCCAACATTCCCCTCTAAACAATTTTAAAATTACACATCAAATCAAATTCTGGAAGGGAAGAACCAATAAAAGGTCAGGGTGAGATACTTTTCCAGTTCAAAGCAACTTAGCAGTTTGGCAAGACAAGCCTGTGACAAAGGTCTGGGGGGCTAGCATGGAGCACATATGGCTTCAGCAGTGATTCTTGGAGGGACTATAACAATGATGGAAATAGCAGCTTCAGAGCTCTTAGCTCAGTGATGGAAGTGTTTTGGAGAAGTGGTCAGGAATAGATAATAAAGGACCCTTTGGTGTCACTAGGTGTAGGACCCCGTTGCATTCCCCAAACTCAGTTCTGGGTTGCAGGACAAGGATGGAGAGGAACACTAGCACTTGTGACTACAGGGAAGCAGTGATCCTGATTGCAATTCCAAGGTGAAAAAGAGTGCTTGTGGCTGCCCATAAAGGAAAATGAGCCCTAGTTTAAGTTCCAAAGCAGAAAGGAGCAATAGCCCTACAGGTCAGAGAGCTGGGAACCTAATCCCAATTCTGGAGCCAATAAAAGTTCTAACACTTTTGGCTTTGGAAAGCATGCACCCTTGCTGGTTAAAGAGCACAGAGAAAGACAGAAGAATAGTACATGTAGCTCTCCCTGATCACATTACCTTGGAAGCAATGAAAATTTACAAGAAATAACTCTGAAAGCAGCAACACAAAATAACTGAAATTTTGGACAATGACCTTCCTCTACTCTGAGAGCACAGACCAAAATTAACATAAAGTTAAAAGTCAAGTATTGGCAGGAAAAATGACAATAACAGAAGAATTTGATCATAAAAATCTAATATTGAGACAAGTAAGATCAAGACACAAACTCAGAAGAAGGATATGATGTCAAAAGAACTATAAGCAAAGCTTTAAAGAACAATGCAAAATGTAAATAAGCCCACCAAGTATTTCTGGAAGAGTTAATTTTTTTTGAATCAAATCATAAAGATAGAGGAAATATTGGGAAAAGGAAAGAGAACGATAGATTAAAATTAGAGAACGAAAATCAGAAGCTTGGGAAAAAAAGGTAAAAAAAACTAAAGAAAATAATATATTTTCAAAATTAATTAATTTATTTTTATCAACATCTGCTTCCATAAGTTTTAAAATTTCTGCACCTACCTTCACTCACCCTGCCTCAAGATGGCATGCAATTTAATATAGGTTCTACATAAACATTGTTATTAAACATACTTTCCCATTAATAATGTTTTATAGAATTAGAATGAATGGGAAGAACCATGAAAAAGCAAACACCCAAGAAAATGAAAAAGAGAGCAAATAATATGCTTCAATCTGTGTTCAAACTCCATATTTCTTTCTCAAGATGTTGACGGAATATTGTATCACGAGTCTTTTGGAGTTGCTTTAGTTCCTGGCATGCTGAGCAGACATAAATCCATCAAAGTCAGTCATCACACAATGTGGCTATTACTATGTAAAATGCTCTGCTTCTTCTCACTTTACTCATCATACTTTCATATATGTTTTTCCAAGCTTTTCTGAAGTCCATCAACTCATCATTTTTCACAGCATGATAGTATTTTGTTACATTCATACACCACAACTTCGTTAGCCATGCCAAAATTGATGGGCATCCCCTCAATTTCCAGTTAAGGCCACCAAAAAAAGAACTGCTATAAAGATTTTGTACATGTGGGTCATTTTCCCATTTTTATGATTTTTTTTGCATTGTTGGGTCAAAGGGTATGCACTTTTTATAGCCCTTTCAGCATAGTTCCAAAAGGCTCTCCAGGAGGGTGGGATCAGTGCACAACTCAAACAACAATGCATTAATGTTCTAATTTTCCCACATCTTCTAAAACATTTATAATTTTCCTGTTTTGCCATGTTAGACAAGGAATGACATGGCATCTGACTTGTTTTGATTTGCATTTCTCTAATCAATAGTGATTTAAAACATTTTTTCATATGACTATAGATAGCTTTAATTTCTTCCTCTGAAAACTGCCCGTTCATATCCTTTGACCATTTATCAACTAGGGAATGAAATGTATTCTCATAAATTTGACTCAGCTTTTTATGTGTCTGAGAAATGAAATCCTTATCAGAGACACTGTCTATAAAAAGTCTTTCCTAATTTTCTGCTTCTCTCCTAATCTTTGTTGCATTGGCTTTGCTTGTGCAAATTTGTTTTAATGTAATGTAATTAAAATAATCTGTTTTCCATTTCATGTGGTTCTCTATATCTTGTTTAGCCATGAATTCCTCCCTTCTACATAAATGTTATAAGTAAACTATTCCTTGCTCTCCTAATTTGCTTATAGTATCAGTCTTTACATCTAAATCATGTATGTATTGGGGCTCTATTTTGTTATGTAGTGAAAGGTCAACTACCCAGCAAGACTGAGCATATTCTGTCAGCTGAGGAGATGATCATTTAATGAAGTAAAGGACTTCCAGATTTGCCTTATGAAAAAGCCTGAGCTCAATGGAAAATTGAATTTCCACTTAAAAGACCCAAGAAAGACTTAGAAAGGTAAACAAGGAAAACATACACTCACACAGACACATACACATACAGATGCTCACACATGCACATAACTTGGGACTCAATAAGAGCAAACTGTTTACACCTCTTTATGAGAAGCGGATGCCCGTCAATACTGAAATTTATATAAGTATTGTGACACTTAAAAGGGATATACATAGAAAGAGGGTGTGGGTATAAGTGAGCTAATCTGAAGATTTAAAAAAAAAATCTATTAAGGGGAAGAAAAAGATTGTAATAGGAAAAAAGGAAAACTAGAGGCAGAAGATGGTATATTATGCCACAAGAAGAGTCATAAAAATGTACTAAAGTGGAGTGGTGGGAAGGAAGGAGTTGAGCATCATATGAATGTTATTCTCATTGTTTCTGATTTGAAGAGGGATCAATGTAAACTGATATGTTTAGATTCAAACATGAAAAGACACAAGAACTCAAAACAATTAGAGGGAAAAGAGGGAGGGAGAGGAGCACTGTGTGAAATTTACTAGCATTGGTTTGGGTTCAAGGAGGGGATAACATAATTTGTTAAGAGAAAAAAATCTATTGTGCCCTACAGGCAGTAGGAGGGATAAGGGATGAGGGGTGTGAGAAAGGAGAGGGTGGCCAGAAGGGAGGGAAAGAGTAATAAGGGAAAGGGTATGTAAAGGAGGGGGACACAGGGAGGGAATACTGCAAGAGGTGGTGGTCAAAAGGAAAACTTTTAAGGAAGGGAAGGGAAAAGGAAGACACAAAGATATAAACAAAGGAGGGAATACAATGGAGGGAAGGTCACAGTTAGTAATCATAACTGTGAATGTGAGTGGGATAAACTCTCCCATAAAACAGAGGCGGATAGCAGAATGGATTAAAAAACACAATCCTCCAATACTCTGTCTACAAGAAATACATTTGAAACAAGAGGATATGCACAGGGTAAAGGTAAAAGGATGGAGTAGAATATATTATGCTTCAGCTAAGGTAAAAAAAAAAAGCAGGGGTAACAACACTTATCTCAAATAAAGCAAAAGCAAAAATAGATCTAATTAAAAGAGATAAGGAAGGAAACTACATCCTGCTAAAAGGCACTATAGAGAATGGAGCAGTATCATTACTTAACAAATATTCACCAAGCAGTATGGCGTCCAAATAACTAGAGGAAAAGTCAAGGGAATTAGAGGAAGAAATAAATAGCAAAACTATTCTAGTGGGAGACTTCAAACTCCCCCTCTCTGAACTTGATAAGTATAACTTCAAAATAAACAGAAAAAAAGTTAAGGAGGCAAATAAAATTTTAGAGAGGCTAGACATTATACATCTCTGGAGAAAACTGAATGGGGATATAAAGGAATATACATTCTTTTCAGCAGTACATGGGCACATACACAAAAATTGACCATGTACTAGGGCATAAAAAACTCACAATTCAGCAAAAAAAGGCAGAAATATTAAATGCATCATTCTCAGATCATGATTCAATAAAAATTATATGCAATGAAGGGCCATGGAAAGATAGACAAAAAAAGTAGTTGTAAACTACGTAATTTAGTTCTAAACAATGAGTGGGTCAAAACAAATTATATACACAATCAGTAACTTAAGTCAAGAGAATGAAAATAATAAGACATCATACCAAAACTTGTGGGATGCAGCAAAGGCATTTCTTAGGGGAAGTTTTATATCTCAGAATGCATATATGAATAAATTAGAGAAAATGGAGGTCAATGGATAGGACATACAATTGAAAAAGATACAAAAAGAACAAATTGAAAATCTTCTATTAAATACTCTATTAGAAATAGTGAAAACCAAAGGAGAGATTAATAAAATTAACATTAAAAAAAAATTTTGAACTTTTAAATAAAACTAAGAGCTGGTCTTATGAAAAAACCAATAAAATTGATAGACCATTAGTCAACAAGAAAATCAAATTGAGAATATCAAAAATGAAAAGGGCAAATGTACCTACAATGAAGAGAAAATTAAAACAATAATTAAGAGCGATTTTGCCCAATTGGGTACACATATATTTAACAATCTTAGTGAAATGAATGAATATTTACACAAATATAAGTTGCCCAGATTAACTGAAGGGGAAGTAAATTACTTAATCAACCCCATCTCAGGAAAAAAAATTGAACAAGCTGTCAGGGAACTCCCTAAGAAACAATCTCCAGGGTGGGAGGGATTCACTAGTGAACTCTATCAAACATTTAAAGATCATTTGATCCCAATACTCTTTAAACTTTTTGGGGAAATTGGTGAGGAAGGAGTCCTACCAAACTCTTTTTATGACACAAATATGGTACTGATACCTAAATCAGGGAGAGACAAAATGGAGAGAGAAAATTATAGACCAATCTCTCTCATGACTACAGATGCAAAAATTTTAAATAAAATATTAGTAAAAAGACTACAGTAACTTATTGCAAGAATAATACATTTTGATCAGGTTGGATTTATTCCAGGAATGCAAAGGTGATTCAATATTAGGAAAACCATCAGTATCATTGATCATATCATCAATAAAACTAGCAGAAACCATATGATTACCTCAATTGATGCAGAAAAAGCTTTTGACAAAATACAGCATCCATTCCTATTAAAAACACTAGAAATTATAGGAATATATGGAGTTTTTCTTAGAAAAATAGGTAGCATCTACTTAAAGCCATCAGTAAGTATTATATGTAATGGAGATAAACTAGATGCATTACCAATAAGATTAGGGATGAAACAAGGATTTTCATTATCACACCTCTTATTCAATCTGGTGCTAGAAATGCTAGCAGTAGCAATTAGAGAAAAACAAGAAATCAAAGGTATCAAATTAGGCAAAGAAGAGATAAAGGTATCACTCTTTGCTGATGATATGATGATATACTTGGAGAATCCTAGAGAATCAAGTAAAACACTTCTTGAGAAAATAAATAAATTTAGCAAAGTTGTAGGATATAAAATAAACCCACATAAGTTCTCAGCATTCATACATATTTCTAATGAAGTTCAGTAGCAAGAGATAGTAAGACAAACCCCATTTAAAATTACTGTAGACATAATAAAATATCCGGGAATCTACCTGGCAAAACAAACGCAGTACCTATAGGAACACAACTACAAAACGCTTTTCACAGAAATAAAATCTGACCTAATTGGAAAAAAAAAATCAATTGCCTGTGGCTGGTTCAAGCTAATAAAAAAGAAAATTTTACCTAAATTATAGTATATATTTAGTTCCATACCAATCAATCCAACAAAAAATTTCTTTTTTTTTTTTTTGCATTGACTTGTTTATTTACTTTTGGTTTACAAGATTCAGTTCCACAATCCTTTGAGTTTCAAATTTTCTCCCCTCCCTTTCCCTCAACCCCATAGTGGCATGCAATCATGTATAGGATCTGCAAATACTTTCACATCGTACAAGAGTCTGGTTGTATAGAAGGGTTTTAACCAATGGAGTGAAAGTGGGAAAAAAAGAAACAAAACCAAACATGAAAAAGAACAATATCATGTATTGCTTCAGTCTCCATTTAAACTCTAGTCTTTCTAGATCTTTCTCTGAATGTAGGTATCTTGTTCCATCTTGAGACTTGTAGAGTTGTCTTACAGTTGTGCATTGCTGAAAAGAGTCCAGTTTATCAAGGCTGCTTATCACACATACAAGGTGTCTGTGATTGTGTACAGTTTTTTTTCCTGGTTCTACTCTTCTCACTTAGCATCAATTTGTATAAGTCTCTCCAAGTAATTATGAAGTCCATCTCTTTCTCATTTCTTATAGCACAATAGTATTCCATTACATTAATATACCACAACTTGTTCAGCCATCCCCAAATTGATGGGCATCCTCTATATTTCCACTTTTTTGCTACTACAAAGAGAGCTGCAATAAATATTTTTGTACATATGGGTCCTTTTCCCACTTCTACGATCTCTCTGGGATACAACACCAAAAGTGGTATTACAGGGTCAAAGGGTATGCAATTATTTATAGCCCTTTGGGCATAGTTCCAAATTGCTCTCCAGAATGGTTGTATCAGTTCACAGCTCCACCAACAATGCATCAGTCTTCCAATTTCTCCACATCCTCTCCAGCACTTGTCATTTTCCAGTTTTGTGATCCTAGCTAATCTGACTGGTGAGATGTGGTACCTCAAAAGTATTTTGATTTGCATTTCTTGAATTAATAGTGATTTAGAGCATTTTTCCATATGCTTAAAGATCTCTTTAATTTCTGCCTCTGAAAATTGCCTGTTCATATCCTTCAACCATTTATCAATTGGGAAATGAATTGTATTCTTATAAATTTTGCTTAATTCCCTGTATATTTTAGAAATGAGGCTTTATCAGAGACGCTGGTTATAAATATTCTTTCCCACTTTCCTCTTAATCTTGGTTTCATTGGCTTTGTTTGTACAGAAACTTTTCAATTTAATGTACTCAAGGTTATCCATTAAGCATTTTATAATGCTCTCCAACTCTTCTTTGGTCATAAAGTCTTTCCTACTCCATAAATCTGAGAGGTAAACTATTCCTTGCTTCTCCAGATTATTTACAGTATCAGCCTTTATACCTAGATCGTGCACTCATTCAGACTTGATTTTGTTGTATGCCATTAAATGATGGTCTATGCCCAGTTTCTGCCACACTATATTCCAATTTTCCCAACAGTTTTTGTCAAATAGTGATTTCTTATCCTAGAAGCTGGGGTCATTAGGCTTATTAAATAGTATATTACTAAAATCATTGACTACTGAGTCTTTTGTACCTAATCTATTCCATTGATCCACTACTCTATTCCTTAGCCAGTACAAAGCAGTTTTGATGATGGCTGCTTTATAAAAACAGATTAAAATATGGTACAGTTAGACCACCTTCCCTAGCATTTCTTTTCATTAATTGCATTGATATTCTGCACGTTTTGTTCTTCCAAATGAATTTTGTCACTATTTTTTCTAGTTCTATAAAGTAATTTTTTGGTATAATGATTGGTATGTCACTATATATGCAATTTAATTTGGGTAAAATTGTCATTTTTATTATATTAACTCCACTCAGCAACAAGCAATTGATGTCCCCTCCCTTTACCTACTCTTTCTCCTTGTTACCCTTTCCCTCCCTATAACCCTCTCCCCTTATCTCTCCTACTGCCTGTAGGGCACAATAGATTTTTATTCTTAACAGAGTATGTTATTTCCTCCTTGAACCCAAACTAATGCTAGTGAATTACATACATTGCTCCTTTCCCTCACTCTTTTCCTTCTATTGTTATGAGTTTTTGTGTCTTTTTGTGTTAGAATCTAAACTTAGCCATTTGTATTGATCCCTCTTTAAATCAGAACCAAAAAAGTAATGAACATATGATGTTCATCTCCTTCCTTCCAAACCCTTCACTTTAATATGTTTTCATGCCTCTTCTTGTGGCATAATTTACCATCTTCTGTGTCTACCTTTCCTTTCCTCCCATTGCAATCCCTTCCTTCCCCTTCATAGGGTTTTTTTTTAAATCTCCAGATTAGTTCACTTATACCCACATCCTCTTTCTGTGTAAATCCCTTTTAAGTGTCACAATATTCATACAAATTCCAGTATTGACAGGTATTTGCTTCTCATAAGGGAATGTAAACAGTTAGCTCTTTTTGAGTCCCAAGTTATGTGCATGTGTGAGCATCTGTGGGTGTATGTGTCTGTGTGAGGGTATGTTTTCCTTGTTTACCTTTTCATGTCTTTCTTGGGTTTTGTAAGTGGAGATCAAATTTTTCATTGAGCTTGGGCTTTCTCATAAGGAAAGTCTGGAAGTCCTTCATTGCATTAAATGACCATCACCTTGCCTGAAAGAATATGCTTAGTCTTGCTGGGTAATTGATCCTTCCTTGCAGTCCTAGCTCTTTTTCTTTTTTTTTTTTTTTCATTTTTTTTTTAAATTTTATTATAGTTTGCATCATTCATTTCCACAAGATTTTGAGTTACATATTTTCTCCCCCTCTTTGCCCCACCCACCGCCCCAAAACAGCCATCCCAGTGTGTCCCCCCTCCCGCAGTCTGTTCTCTCCTATGTCACTTCTCGGTAGGGCAGGATGGATCTCCCAACCACAGTGCCTATGTATCTGAAGTTCCAGTTGGGTGTAGTCAATAATAATAATAATAATTGCATATATAGATAGAAAGATAGATACATATTCATAACATTTGATTATGGA
>CM053585.1:453109913-453131592 GCA_028646515.1 Pseudochirops corinnae | reverse complement strand
ACAGTAACAATTATGATTACTAATTGTGTACTTTTATCCATTCTATTTTTTCTGTTTATCCTTTTCTTTTTTTATCCTGTCCCTACCCTAAAGTCTGTTTTGTTCTGACTACTGTCTTCCTTTATCTGTCCATGCTTTTATAAGTCCCTACCCTTTCTCTCGTCCACTATCACTTCTATTTCACTGTTTCATTATATTGATTTCTATACACATTATGTGTATGTGTACATATAGATAGAGAGATAGGTAGATAGATAGATAGTTGTAATTATAGTTATCTCTTCCACATCAAAGAGATTAGGGACACTCACTCCATGATCTGGAATATCTGCCTAAAATTCTATGGTATGTACTTTGTACCAGAGAAGAATTAAGAAATATCATGTTATTGAAAGATAAAATACTTTTGTTATACAACACTAAACATATAGTTTATGCATATCTGAGTTTCTAAACCATTTCTCTGTCATCTACTCTCCTTCTCATGTTGTCTGAAGCTTCCATAAAACTCCCAAAGAATGTCCATTTAATATCTTATGCTGATATTCAACATATGAAAACGGTGAGAGGGAAAGTTGTTATGTGGAAGGAATAATGGTGTGTGTGTGTGTCTTTTTTGAAATAATTCAAATGATAATAACTTCCAATAATTACCCAGCTACTCTGCTATTTTCCTTGCCACTATAAAATTTCTTCCCTTAATCGCCTGGAATTATTTTTGGCTTTATTTTGAGGGGGTAAAGCAGGGAAATTGGGGTTAACTGACTTGCTCAAGGACACACAGCTAACACACAGGTGTTAAGTGTCTGAGCCCATATTTGAACTCAGGTCCTCCTGACTCCAGGGCCACTGCTCTATTCATTGAGCCACCTAGCTGCCCACTTATGAGTGCCCATTTTATGTGGGATAATTTTCCCCATTCCTTCTTCCTACCCCCTTGTTCTAACGGATCTCTCTTTCTTATAAAACCTTTTTTTTAGATCATTGTAACATAATAGACTCACTCCTCTGCTTTCTGCCTATGTAGTATCATTCTAACTGCCCTAATAATGGTAAATTTCTTAGGAATTACATTTATTATCTTACAATATAGGGGTGTAAACATTTTAACCTTATTTATTCCTTTATGATTCCTCTTTTGTGTTTACATTTTTATGCTCCTCTTGTTTCTTGTAGTTGAAAGATAAATTTTATATTTCTCTCTGGTCCTTTTATCAGGAATTTTTAAAAATTCTCTGTTTCATTAGTAATTCACTAAATGTCCATTTTTCTCCGTTTATGTTTATACTAATTTTTTCCATAAGTTTTTTTTGCTTTAAAGAGTATTTTATTTTTTTTTCACAAATCCATATCAGCAAAAGTTTTAGCATTTATATTTTACAAGATTTTGAGTTCCTAATTTCTCTCTCCCTCTCTGTCTCTCTCTGTCTCTGTCTCTGTCTCTCTGTCTCTCTCTCTCTCTCTCCTTCCCATCCTCTCTTCTCAAAATGGTAAAAAAAATTATTGTTTATACATATGCTCTCATGTAAAACATATTTCCATATTCATCACAATTGTTGAAGAAGAAACAGACAAAATGAATAAAAATGAGAAACATTAAAGTAAACTAAAAAAAATATTCTTTGATCTGTATTCAGAGTCCATCAGTTATTTATCTGGATGTGGATAGCATTTTTCTTTGTGAGTCCTCCGTAGTTGTCTTGCATCGTTGTGTTGCTGATCAGTACATGATGTTGTTTATACTATGTGCAGTATTTATCTGGTTCTACTCATTTCACTTTGCATCAGTTTGTACAAGTCCTTCCAGATTTTTCTGAAATCTGCCTGTTCATTTTTTCATATTTTAAAATGTTATTCCATTACATTCAGATGCCACACCTGGTTCAGCTATTCCCCAATTGAGGGGAATGGTCTAATTTCCAATATTTTGCCATTATGAATAGAGCTGCTGTAATGGGAATCTGAAGGTCTTCCCTGCCCCTTGGCCACTTGATAGGCTTAAGTAATCTGAGGATTTTCCCTGATTTGAAAATAAACTCTGCCCCCTAATAGTCTGAATGTGGTCACATGTAGCCTGTGCTGAGAGGCTTGTTTTTCAAGAATGCCCACACCTTGTTACTTTTTGATTGGGCAGTGGGTCAAGAGGGTTGTGACATTCTCTGACCCAGGAAAAGGCTATATATACCTTGATGTGAGATTTTGGGAAGAGTTGTGTGATTTGACCAGATGAGACTCTGGGTAGCCATTGAGCCCCCTGGCTTTGAAAAGCCATACGTTGGTGCTTCCCTCTCTGGTAACTAACTAGGTACGGATGTAATGGTCAGACAAGTGGAAGCCCTGTCTGCTGATCTGTTTCTCTGTTTGTATTTTTTGTCTGCTTGTAACCTCTGTTTGTATTCTCTGAAGTTCAGGGTGCTGACTTTTTCGCTCAATTAGGTAAATGATATATGTTTGATTAAAGTAAGATTGTTAACCCATTTTTAGTTGCTTTCCTTTAGAAAAGCAGATCTAAGAACCTGTGATAGCAGCCATCCTGGATATGCTAGGGTGCTTGCTGCTACAGCTGCTACAAATATTTTTGTACATGTAGGGTTTTTTTCCCCATTTTTATGACATCTTTGGGATACAGATGTAGTAGGTCTATGTCTGGATCAAAGTGAATTCACAGTTTGTTGCCCTTCAGTCAAAGTTCTAAGTTGCTCTCCAGAACAGTTGAATCAGTTCTCACTTTCACTCTAACTGGATGTGTCCCTAATTGCTATTCTTCCTTGTGCTTGTCTCTTCCTTCACCCTTTCCTACCTCATCAGTGTTTTGCTCTTGTCTTCTACCTTCCCTGATCTACCCTCCCTTCTGTCAGATCATGCCCCCCCTCCTTTACTTAAGTTCCTCACCTCCTACTTATCTGTTTGATAAAATAGATTTCTATATTCAACTGAATATCTACTATATCTATCTATCTATCTATCTATCTATCTATCTATCTATCTGTATTTCACTCTTTGAGTCAGTAGTGATGAGAGTAAGGTTCAAACAATTCCCATGGCATCACCTCCTATTTTCCCCTGGACTGTGAAAGAAAGCCCCCTTTCTATCTTCTACTCATTGTAAAATGTTTTCTTGTCTTTTCATGTGAGATAATTTATCACATTCTAGCTGTTCCTTCCATCTGCATCCACTGTACTCCTCTTTCTTATCCCACAATTTTTTATGTCTTTCCCCAAAAATTCATATTATACATATATCCTCTGTCTATGTATATTCCTTCTATTTGTACTGTTAGTGACAGAATTTTAAAGTGTTATAAGTATCATCTTCCCATGTAGGAATGTAAACAGTTTAGCTCTATTGAATCTCTTGTTTTATTTTCTGTTTATGCTATTTATCTGTTTATGATTCTCTTGGGTTTTGATATTGGAGGTTGAATTTTTGGTTCAGTTCCAATCTTTTCCTTATGAAAGATGGAAATCCTTCAAGTTCATTGAATGACCATCCCCCCCCCCCACCTTGATGTATTATGCTTAAATTTGCCAGGTAAGTGATTCACCTCCTGAATGAGATCCCAAAATGAAAACTCCAAGGGTTATTAGAGCCAAATTCCAGTATTATCAGATGAAGGAGAAAATACTGCAAGCAACCAGAAAGAAATAATTTAAATATTGTGGAACCACAATCAGAATTACATAGGACTTAGCAGCTCCTACGTTAAAGCATGGCAGGTCCTGGAAATGATATTCTATAAGGCAAAGGAGGTTGGATTACAACCTATAATCAACTATTCAGAAAAACTGAGCATAATCTTTCAGTGCACAATATGGATTTCAAAGATATAGGGGACTTTCAATCATTCCTGATTTAGAAAAAAAAAACAGAGCTAAACAAAAAATTTGATCTTCTAAAAAAGACTCAAGAGAAGCATAAAAAGGTAAACAGCAAAGAAAAAAGTTATTACTCAATAAGGTTAAACTGTTTACATTCACAAAGGGAAGATGATACTTGCAACTCTTATGAATTGTATCTTTATTATGGCATTTAGAAAGGTATACACAGAAAAAAATGTGTTGGAATAAATCAAATTTGATGTGATGATAAAAACAATTAAGGGGTGAAAAAAGGATGGTACTGGGGAGAAGAGGAAGGAAAAGGCAGAAAAGGGTAAATTACATTACAGGAAGAATCACAAAGACCTATTACAGTAGAGTGAAAGAAGGAGGGGGGTGAACATTTTTTTGACCTAACTCATCAAATTTGGCTCAAAAAGGGAATAACATGCACATTCAGTTAGTTATAGAAACTTAACACACTCTGCTAGGAAGTAGGAGGGGAAACAGGAAAGAAAGATTAAGGGAGATGGTGGTCAGAAGCAAAACAACGGTAAGGAAGGAAAGGGAAAAAGGAAAGAGACAAGTAAAAATGGTGGAAAAATAGGATAGAGTGAAAAACAGAGTTAGTAATTGTAACTCTGAATATGAATGGGACCAACTCTACCATAAAATAAAAGTGGATAGCAGAATGGATTAACAAACATTATCCTACAATATATTGTTTGCAAGAAAAATATTTGGAGCAGAGATACACATAGAGTAAAGGTAAAAAGTGGGAGCAGACTATATTATGCATCAGTTGAAGTAATAAAATAAAATTCAGGGGTAGAAATCCTGATTTCCTAGTAAAAGCAAAGAGAGGTCTAATTAAAAGAGATAAAGAAGGAAGATCCATATTGCTGAAAGATACGATAGACAATGAAGTAATATCAGTATTAAACATATTTGGTCCAAGTGGGATAGCATCCAGATTATTAGAGGAGATGTTAAAGTGAATTAGAGGAAGAAAAAGAAAGCAAAATCATACCAACGAGGGACCTCAAACTCCCCTTCTGAGAACTACATAAATCTAACTACAAAATAAATGAGAAATTAAAGAGGTGTTAGATATGATTAGCCTCTAGAGAAGATTGAATGGGGATAGAAAGGAGTTTACCTTTTTCTCAGGGGTAAATGGCACATACACAAAAATTGACCATGTGTTATTTAGGGCATAAAAACCTCACAATCTGATGCAGAAAGACAGAAATAATAGATGCATCCTATCATGATGCAATAAAAATTAGATCTTATAAAGGGTCATAAAAAGATAGATTAAAATTAATTAGAAACTAAATAATCTAATTTTAAAGAATGAGAGTGCTAAACAACAAATCATAGAAGCAGTAACTTCATCCAACAGAATGACAATAATGAGACAACATGCCAAACATTGTGGTATGCAGTGAAAGCAGTCCATTGGTGAAATTTTATTTGTTTAAATGCTTACATGAATAAAATAGAGAAAGAAAAGATCAAATGAATTGGGCATACAGCTAAAAAAAAAAAAAGCTAGAAAAGGAACAAATTAAAAATCCCCAATTAAATGTCACATTATTCTTAAAATCAAATGAGAGACTAATAACATTCAAATTAAGAAAAATATTAAACTCACAAGTAAAAATAAAAGCTGATTTTTATGAATAAACCTATCAAATAGATAAACCTTTGTTTAATTTGATTCTTAAAAGAAAAAAATAAAACAAAATTATCATTATAAAAATGAAAGGGGCAAATTTACCACCAATGAAAAGGAAATTAAAACAATACTTAGGAGATATTTTGCCCAACATACACCAATAAATTTGACAATTTTATTGAAATGGGGGTGGCTTTGTGGTGCAGTGAATACAGTACTGGCCCTGGAGTCAGGAGGACCTGAGTTCAAATTTGGCCTCAGACACTTAACACACACACACACCCACACCCACACACACACACACACACACACACACACACACACCCTAGCCATATGACCTTGGGCAAGTCACTTAACCCTAACTGCCCTCCAAAAACAACAAAAAAAAGACAATCTTATTAAAATGAATGAATATATACAAAAATATAAGTTGCCCAGATTAATGAAAGTTGAAATAAGATACTTAAATGACCTCACTTCAGAAAAAATAATAATTTGAATAAGCCATGTATGAACTCCCTGAGAGAAAAATCCCTAGAGGCAGATAGATTTACAAATGAGTTCTACCAAATACTTAAAGAACATTTGATTCCATTACTATATAAGCTATTTGGGAAAATAGGTGAAGAAACAGTCTTATCAAGTTCTTTTTATAATACAAGTATAGTACTGATACCTAAACTGGGGAGAGCCAAAATAGAGAAAGAAAATTGTAGACCAATTTCCCTAATGACAATAGATGCCAAAATTTTAAATAAAATATGAGCAGAGAGATTACAGAAACTAATTAGGGTGATGCTACACTATGACCAGGCACAATTTATACCAGAAACACAGGGCTGTTCCAATATTAGGAAAACTATCAGCATAATTGACCATAATCATAACAAATTGGAAGAAATTATATGATCATCTCAATAAATACAAGAAAAGTTTTACATAAAATGCAACACGTTTTCCTATTAAAAACACTGGGAAGCATAGGAATAAATGGCATTTTCATTAAAATGAGAAGCAGCATCTACCTAAAATCAGCAGCAAGAATTAGATGTAATAGGGATTCACTAGAAGCATTTCCAATAAAATCAATAGTGAAACAAGACTGCCTACTCTAAGCACTGTTATTCAATATTGTACTAGTAATGTTAACTTCATCTATGAGAGAAGAAAATAAAATTGAAGGAATTAGAACAGGCAGTGACGTAACAAAACTATCATTCTTGACAAGATGATA
Source organism: Pseudochirops corinnae (assembly GCA_028646515.1). Classification (NCBI taxonomy): domain Eukaryota; kingdom Metazoa; phylum Chordata; class Mammalia; order Diprotodontia; family Pseudocheiridae; genus Pseudochirops; species Pseudochirops corinnae. Next base: position 453,124,858 of record CM053585.1, on the reverse strand, counting down.
TGATGGCATTTTTAGAAAATCCTAGACAAGCAACCAAAAGCTACTTGATATAATTAAGAACATTAGCAAAGTGCAAGACGTAAAATAAATCCACATAAATCACTGAGATTTCTATATGCTACTGTCAAAGCCCAGCAGTAAGAGATAGAAAGAAAAACTCCCTTTAAAGTAACTGTATACAATATAAAATATTTGGGAGTCCATCTGAAAGGAAAAACACAGAAACTATATGGACATAATTACATAACATTTTTCACACAAATGAAGTCAAATCTAAATAATTAAAAATATGTCAATTGCTCATGGTTAAGTTAAGCTACTATAAAAAATGACAACTGTACGAAAATTTATTTACTAATTTTGTGTCATATCAATCAAACTGCCAAAACTATATTATAGAACTTGAAAAAAATAATTACAAAGTTCATGTGGAAGAACAAAAGGTCCAGAAAGTCAAGGGAGCTAATGAAAGTAATGCAAGAGAAGGTGACCTAGCCATACCAGGTCTAAAACTACAAAGCAGTAATGATAAAAAAAAAATCTAGTAACAGCTAAGAAATTGAGTGGTGGATCAATGGAATATGTTAGATGCACAAGATGTAGCGGTTCATGATTATAGTAATCTGCTGCTCAATAAACACAAAGATTCCAGCTTCTGGGATATGAACTCACTTTAAAAAATACTGGGAAAACAGTATGGCACAAACTAGGTATAGACCATCATCTTAAACCATATATTCTGATAAGGTTGAAAAGGGTACACAATTTAGCTATAAAAGGTGAAAATATAAAGACATTAGGAGAACAAGGAATAGTTTACCTGTCAGATCTATGGTGAAGTGAATTTACGACCAAACAAGCAATAGAGAACATTATGAAAAGTAAAATGCATAATTTTGATTGCATTAAATTAAAACTTTTGCACAAACAAAGCCAATGTCATCAAGATTAGAAGGGAAGAAGAAAGCTGTGAAATAATTTTACAGCCAGTGTTTCTGATAAAGGCCTCATTTCTAAACTATATAGAGAACTGAGACATCTATGAGAATACAAGTTATTAAACAATTGAGAAATTGTCAAAGGATATGAAGTCAGTTTTTAGATGAAGAAATTAAAGGTATCTATACTCATGAAAAAATGCTCTAAATCACTATTGATTTAAGAAATGAAAATGAAAAGAATTCTGACATAACCACCTCATATCTATCAGATAGGCTAATATGATAAAACAGAAAAATGAAAAATGTTGAACATGTGGGAAAATTGCCGCACTAATGCATTGTTAGAACAGTTGTGAACTAATCTAACTATTCTGGAGGATGGTTAGACTCCTTTTTCTTGGTTACCCACTTTTCCATCTGACAGCCCCTTCACAATCTTTATCGCTTGATCCTCATCTAGATTATGCCCACTACCTAAAGGTGTACCTCAGAATTCTGTCCTATGCCCTCTGCTTTCCCTGTGTTATACTACTTTAGTTTTTGATCTCACCATCACCCACGGATTAAATTATCATTCTATGCTGATAATGAGCAAATCTACCTAGCCTTACCCACTCTTTCTTTTGATTTCCAATGGCACATCTCCAACTGCCCTTCAGATATCTTGAATTGGATGTCCAGGTTTTAGCTTAATATGACCAAAGCCAAACTCATCTTTTCCCTAGTCCCTCTCAGTCCCCTGCCTTCTCCATTATGGTTGAGGACAATATCACCCTTCCAAGTCCCAGGAGATCACATCCTAGGAATCATCCTGAGCACTTTGCTGTCTCTCACTCTCACCCCTTCCAATCTGTTGCCAAAGTCTATTGAATTCACTGGGGAATACTTCCCTGTTATAGCTTCTTCTCTCCTCTGACCCTACCACCATTCTTGTATAGGCACTCATCACTTCATGCCTAGATTATTGCAATATCCTGCTGGAGGTCTGCATGCCTTAAGTCTCAGTTACCAAAGTGAGTTTTCCTAAAGTATAGGTCCACCCTTGTGCCATTACTCAATAAATTCTAGCAGCTACTGTTAACCTCCAGGATCAAATACAAAATCCTCTAGTACTCAAAGACTTTCAAAACCTACCCCACTTCTACCTTTCCATTCATCCTGTGCTCTTCTCTCTGATGCATACTCTTCCATTTAGGGCACTGACCTCCCTCCTGTTCTACAAAGATAACATGCCATATCTCAGTTCCAGGTATTTTCTCTGAGAGTTATCAATACATGCAATGTTCTCCCTCCTCATTTCCCCTTTTTCGCTTCCCTGCCTTCCTTTAAGTCCTGACTAAAAATTTCATCCTCTACAGGAAGACTTTCAGAGCACATGGCTTGAAATCAGGAAAACCTGAATTCAAGGTCAGCCTCAGGCATTAACTAGTTGTATGACACTGGGTAAGTCATTTAACTCTTGTATGTCTGTTTCATCTGCAAAATGAGGAAAACCATAGCACCTATTTCCCAAGATAGTTGTGAGGGTAAAATGATATAGTTTTAAAGTGCTTACTACAGTTTCTGGAAAATAGTAAGTACAATACAGATGTTAGCTTTTATTATTTCCTATTAATCCTATACAGAGTTTGTATGTATTTGTTTGCATGTTGTCTTCCTTATTAGATTGTGAGCTTCTTGAGTCCAGGGACTGTCTTTTGTGTCCTTGGTGCTTAGCATAGTTCCTGGAACGTAGTAATTTCTCAATGAATATAATATGACTGACTGATTTACTAATACTTAGAAGCTATATGACAACTAACAATCTGAATTTGTTTCTTCACCTGTAAAATGGGGATAACAACACCTGTAATTTTTTTAAAATCTCATAAACATTTTTAAAAAGGTGCTTGTATCTTGGGATCCATGTACTTAAAAAGTGATAAATATATCACAATATCACAAGTTTCTTCATATCCCTATGCTTTATTCTATGCATTTAAAAACAATATTCTGAGATATAATTCATAAAATTCACCAGATTGCCAAAGGAGTCCAGGACAAAAACAAAAAAATCTTAGAACTTTTCTCCTAAAGATTCATTAAAATAATTCAGAGAGATTTTTGGATGTTGGGAAGGACTATTTAAATATAAGTTATTATTATTTCTAGGCAGTAAAGAGCTATGCCATCCTTTGCATAGTATCTTGTTTTCTTTGGAGCATGGTACACCCTTCTAGGACTCTGAAATATAATTTAATAAGTATTTGTTGACTGATTAGTTGCCATATTATGGGTGTTGGTTGCTTTTTGCTATCTCTCAGTGATTACTGTGATGCTTTATTTTGCCTTTTTATTTTAAAAACATGTTTTCTTCTTTTTTAATCACCCATGCTTTCAACATTGGCACAAATGCTTCTGATGCTATAAATATTTTCTCCACCCCTTTTCACAGTTATTTTCTAATAATTTATGTGCACCTCTTACACTATTATTTTTCTCGTCTGTCATGCTAGATACCTTCTATTTTATCCATATTATTCGTTTTATCTGGCATTTTTCTCATTCTCCTGTCATTTTCCAATTAAAGGGCTTTGAATCAGATGATCAAGTGTCCAATCAAACAACCATTCAACATATATTTATTAAAGCCTACTATGTGCCAAGCATTTTGCTTGCTGTACTTTGTGAGAGAAAAGTGTGTGAGGCAGGGAGGACACACTCTCTCATGAGGGAGATTAGACATTTCAATAACATATAACTACAAAACTAAGCAGAATTGAGTAAAATCTACATGGGTGGCATTGACAAATGGTGAAAGAAATCATGTGAAAAAAATTCACTGCTAACTTTATAACATTCTAAACACTAGACTTTCCCAGCTTTTAACGACATCTTAGTACTTGTCTGCTCCTTCTTGACTTGTCTGACTTTCTTGAACTCAGTAAAGAAATATATATTTATTTCTTCAATGTGTGTTCCTTCCATCCAGTTTGTTTATCTACCCTATAACACCTGCATGGACTCAGAAGTTACCTAGTTACCTAGCTAAGCTACAGTCCCTGGCTTTTTCTTTCATTTTATATATAATATAATCTAATCTGTAGAATAAGTAGTTGTCCAGGGTGATGAGACCATTACAGAAAATGTTATATGAGGTTAGGTAGGAGCACATAGTAAATGCATAATAAATGTTTGTTGAGAGAATTAATATAACAGCAATAAGATTTATTCTGTTTATTCCCAGAGTGCAGCACTAGAAATAATGGATGGAAGTTTCATAAAGCCAGGTTTGATGTGTATATGAGGAAAACTTTCTTAATAGCTAGTTATATAAAAGGAGAATTGACTGCCTTAATAGATAAACTCATTACCCCCACAAAAACCCCAGTTCCTGCCACAGATTTCCAAGTAGAGGCGGGACAACCACCTGTTGGGAATGTTAGAAAGAGGATTATTGTTCACATAAACGTTGGACAAAATGATCTCTGAAATCCTATCCAGCTTTTAGATTCTGTGATCCTTTGTTCCTCTGGTACTCATCTTTCCTTGATAGATCTATGACAGAATAAATCTATCAGGTTATCTGGACTCATTGCCCAAGTCCCTCCTGACCAAGTCTATTCTGTTGTTACTTACTTCCTGGCATGACATTTGAAAAGGAAATTGCTTACTATTCTGTCTCACTTTATAAAAAAGAAAAATTTTTTGTTTTTATGTTTCTGCTTATGGATGAAATAGGTCATGGCTAGAGTTGTTAATATTTCTGATATTTGTCTGGTTTTCATTCTTTCACTTCAGTACTCAGTACATGAGTTATAAGCAACCCTTAGCCTCTAAGTACACTTACTGCGAGCTATATAAGAAATGTTTGTTGAAAGCATGAATGGGAAAATAAATGAACAAATAAATACATATTTTCTGAGCCAGAGAGGTAGTTTTTGCATTGCTAGTTTTTTTTTTCAAGTGCTCTTGGCCTTCAATAGCCAGAGAAAGTATTCCTCCTATGTCACAACTTTTGTTATCTAACACAGTAGTTCCAAACTTTATTTTTTTAAGTCATGACATGGTCTTGTCATAAGTATTATTGGCACACAGAATGTTTTTAGGCACCAAGAGGGGTTCCCAAGTAGTGGAGCATGCAGACCTTTGACTTTGGGTATCTTCTGAATCTTATTCCCTTCTCCTACACCCTCTTTGTTAACATCCCAAGGATTTGAAGCAGAGAGAATGTTTTCACATCTCCCCAGATAGAGTTGCAGTTCTGACCTTCCCAATACCAAATGCTAATGAATAGGAAGCAGGCTGCAGTTGGGAGCTGGACTTGGGGAAAATTTAAGTTCCAGACTTCCAGAAGAATTTATCATCACACTTAATGAAACTCATGTCGTACCATGGCACCTCCTTTGAGAATTATGGGTCTAGCAGATAGGCGAGATGCTGAAGAAAGTATTAAGTATTGGCTTGATGTGAATTCTCTGAGGAAAACAATACTCTGATAGTAATATTTAATATTTATAGGGGATAGGACAAGATTTGGTCTCTCACTTAATTTACATATGTATCTTACAATGAGGATACTCCCTCTACCAAAGACAACTTCTCTGAAACATTATGGTCTTACAGCAAGGATTTTTTTTTGTTTTGCTATAGAACACTTTGGCAGTCTGATGGAGCCCATGGACATCTCAGAGAAAATTTTTCTAATTGATAAAAATAAAATACATAGACTTACAAAGCTAACTAATTATGTTGAAATTAGTTTCAACACTAATACAGGTACAAAAATTACAAATTTACAAATCTTTGGTTAAGAATTTTAGTAATTATCATCATCATCATCATCATCATCATCATCATCATCATCATCATCTACTGTTTGATAAACCCAGAGAACCCAGCTTCTGGGTTAAGAAGTCACTATTTGACAGAAACTGCTTGGAAAAGTGGAAAAGTTTATGGCAGAAACTAGGCATAGACATTAGTCTGACACTGTATACCAAAATAAAGTCCAAATGGGTACATGGTTTAGGTATAAAGGCTATATAAACAAATTAGGGGAGCAAAGAATAGTTTATCTGTTAGATTTATAGTGAATGGTGGGATTTATGACCAAACAAGAGATAAAGAACATTATGAAATTCAAAATGGATAATTTTGATTATATTAAATTAAAAAGATTTTGCACACAAATCCAATGAAACCAAGGTTAGGAGGGAAACAGAAAATTAAGAAAGAATTGTTACAACCTATGTCTCTGAAAAAGGCCTCATTTCCAAAATATAAAGAGAACTGAGTCAAATTTACAGGAACACACCTAATTCCCCAGTTGATAAATGGTCAAAGGATATGAACAGGCAGTTTTCAGAGGAAGAAATTAAAGCTATCTATAGTCCTATGAAAAAATGTTCTAAGTCACTATTTATTAGAGAGGTGCAAATAAAAAACAACTCTGAGGTACTACATCATACCTATCACATTGGCTAGCATGACAAGACCAGAAACTGATAAATCTTGGTAAGAATGTGGGAAAGTTGGAACACTGATTCATTGTTGGTGGTGCTGTGAGTTCATCAGCCATTCTGAAAAGCAATTTGGAACTATATCCAAAGGGCTCTACAAATATGCATACCCTTTGACCCAGAAATACTGCTAGAGTATTTCCCAAAGAGATAAAAAAAAATGGAACAGGAACCACTTGTACAAAAATATTTATAGCAGCTCTTTTTGTGGTGGCTGAGAACTGGAAATTAAGGGGATGTCTATCAATTAGGGAATGACTGACTATGTTGCGGTATATAAATGTAATGGAACACTATTGTGCTATAAGAAATGATGGAGAGGAAGACTTCAGAAAAACCTGGAAAGATTTATATGAACTGATGCTGAGCGAAGTGAATGGAACCAGGAGAACATTGTTCACAGAAACAGCTACAATGTGCAATGACTGATTTTAATAGACTTAACCCTTCTCAGAAATGCAAAGATCTGAAACAATTCCAAAGGATTCATGATGGAAAATGACATCCACATCCAGAGAAAGAAATATGGAATCAGAATGTAGAGCAAAGCAGACTATTTTCTTTTTTGCTTTGTTTTCTTTTTTCTTCTTTCTCATGGTCTCTCTCATGTCTTCTATTTCTTGAATGCAACATGACTAAGGTGAAAATGTGTTTAATAGGTATGTATGTGTAGAGCCATAGCATATAACATGCCATTTTGGGGAGGAGTAGGGGTGGGAGTCAGAGAAAATTTAAAACTTATGGAAGTGAATACAGAAAACTAAAAAATAAAGAAATTAATAAAAATTTTAAAAAGAATAATAATAAGAAATAAATTAATAATTAATAAATAAGAAGAAGAAATACATAGTCTGGTGCAATGAGATATTAAGCAATTGACCAAGGGTCTCAATGCAGTAATTGTCGTAATGGGAACTTGAACCCATCTCTTCTTAATATAGGCTGTCCTTTATGCTACAGATTGATTTTCAAATAAATTTACATATATTATGTCATTTGATCCATAAAATACCCTCAAGAGGTATAGTTATCATCATTTTACCTATTAGGAAACTGACGTTAAAAGAGGTTTAGTTGTTTAACCCCCAACACACAGACAGAGAACAGACTTAAAGTCAGGTCTCTCTTGTTTCTGAGTTTGATTTTCATTCCACTATGACTATGCTGCTTTTTCAAAGAAATTTTGAGGACTAACCTATGCTTTTAGTAAATGAGGAAAAATTCTGGAAGGACTCCAAGTGGTGTTTCATTTCATCTTTGGCATCTCAGACACTTTATAGGTATATAATAGATGAAAAAATTGTTTGGTAAACCTAATAACTTGTATTTTGGTTTTAAGTTGTCTGTTTATTCACTAAATCCTTCAGGAAAATGAGATAATTGCAGGTAAGGATTGCTTTTCATTGATGTGGAAGAAGGCTATTTTTCTATCTGGAATATTTCTCTATGTACAGATCATTTCAATTCCAACAGTAACAGAAGTTGGTGAACTAAGGCTTCTCTTTACATTCACAATAGAAATGACATTTAATGTCTTGAATATTTAAAAATTAGTAACCAAATGACTGTGTGTATGGATTTTTAGACAAATTTAAGTATGTTTTATATTTCCATCGGAAATGAAAATTTCCATTTCTTTGGATAAATATTTTATTGATTCTACCATCTGAAAACAGTATGATTTCTCCTCTTCTAATTTCTTATGTTATTCAACTGGCTATACCTGACTTACATTACATTCTAACTTGTATTACAACATCATACTTATTTGGGACAATGCTTTATAAACTCACCTCCTTCTCATAGATTTAAAACTCATTGGAATTTTGCTCTTCACATCCCCAGAATTAAGCACAATAAGTTAGTTTCACATTTCTTTTGTTTGAATCAAATTTGTTATTTCATCAATATCAAAAACTGCTGGTGAGGAAATTTCCTTAACCAATGAAGATTAACAGTCCTTCTATAATTTACAATCTTAGTTGTCTGGGACAGTAAAAAATGTTGTGACTTTCCCAGTGTGATATAGCTAGTGTGTGTAAGAGATAGCATTTGGAACTGCCTTCCTGAACCAAAACCAGCTCTGCATTCACTATATTAATCTGTTTTGCCTAGAGTAGACTTTAATAAATACTTATAGAATTGAATATCAATAAGCACAATTTCAATGGTGTAACTGATGTTTTTTTTTTCCTTTTCTCCTCAATCTGTAATATAGGAGTCTCTTCCTTGCTAAAATAAATTCTCAATTCCTCTACAATCTATGCAATTCATAAGTATTTTCCAGTGTTCCTTACCTGAACTTTGCCCTACTTCCTAGTTCTTTCCATGACATAAATATAACTCCATCACTAGGGTTAATATGCTCATAATATATATCATCTAATAACTATCTGTGTCTCTGTCAAGTCAAATTTATAGGAATAATTTCATCTAAACTATCAGTTTCTAGAGTATTAATTATATAGTTATATATGTTCTAGTCACTGGTGACTTTGACTGTTACATTCAAACAAATAGTGAATAAAATGGATCTTTGTTATTTCCTTTATGTAGTATATCTACTTTAATGGGTAACTCATACTGACCCTACCACCCCCATCTCAGATGGGTTTTAAAATCTCACTTCAGACTCCATAGAACAATGAATGATGTGTATACAAATCTGACAGGAGGGGGATGATGGATAAGAAGTTGGCTATATGTGGAACTGTCTACTCTGGATTCCTGGAATTCACACCAGCGGATTAGAAGTACCATTCCATTTTATATACTTGTCAGACCTTTAGAATTGTGAAAACAAAAATTACATATGAAAGAAAGTGGGGGAATTTATAGTCCTTTTCTTTCAGCATTTAATCATCTCACTCTAAATGTCATTTTTATAGTGTGATTGTAGAGCTAAGCTCCCCAGAGGCCGACAAAATTAGCCAGTGACTTACAGAGTGACTGGGGCAATTTACACAGACGAGTTGATTAAGAAGCAAATTGACTTAGAGTGTTGAAGAATAAAATCTGTTTCATTTGGGATATGCAACCTCATGAGAAATTTGTTCAAATTCATTTTCATTAGCAAACTAAGTGGATGTTATTTAGTCTAAATAAACAACTATAAACAGTGAGGGAAATTAGAGGGAAATTTTTTTTATTTTTAAAAAAAAGTCAAAAAAGTTGAGAGGAAAAGAGTAGTCATGATTGGTATAGCTCATCTCTCAAAATAGGTAATAAATTATACCAATCAGCTGAATTGAAAATTATGTCTAAAGTAATAGAGCATTGAGCACATACTGCCTGGAGAGTTACTCAGTTTCTGGGCACTCCTTATTTACAGTAGGAGCAAGGTAACTTTTATGTTCTTGAATGTCAAGGTTCTAGAAGATCTTAGTTCTCTCCCAAATATTGAAAATCCTCATGTGTGAAATTTAACTCCTGGGATTTCATCTCCATAAAATTCATGTTTTGATTACTTTTAAATTAAAAAGCAAAGCAGTAATAGTCATAGAAGTGGTAACATATTTTGTTGTTGTTGTTCTAAACTGTTATCAATCATTCACAAATTGTTGTTGTTCAGCTTGTCCAACTTTTGGGATCCCACTGGGAGTTTTTTTGGTGACAATACTGGAATGATTTGCCATTTCCTTCTCCAACTCATTTTATAGGTGAGGAACCTAAGGCAAATAAGGTCAAGTGACTTACCCAGCGTCACACAGTTAGGCGTTTGAGGACAGATTTGAACTCAGGAAGATGAGGCTTCTTGATTCCAGTCCAGTAACTCTAACCACTGCACCAACTAGCTTCATAAAAGAGATATGGGTGTTCAGTTGTGACCAACTTTTCGTGATCCCATGGACCATACCTGTCCACAGAGTTTTCTTGGAAAAGATATTGGAGAGGTTTGCCATTTCTCTGTCCAGTGCAATCTTTCGTCAGGCAATCAGAAGTTAAGTAATTTGTTCAGGGTCACACAGCTAAGAAATGTCTGAGATTGTATTTGAAATCAGGATCTTCTCACTCAGTTGCCTCCATTCACAAATTATTGTGAATGAAAAGTCTTTGAGCAAGGTTTAAAAGGACTAGGAAGGAAAGGGGATGAATGGTAGTTGTTATATCATAGTGGTTATAAGGACAGAAAAATAGGAAGATAGGTTCTTTGTTATCAAGAATTAATGTTGCTGTAACTTCCTGGAATCAAGATGACAGAGTAAATAGTAAATTGCTGTAGCTCTCCCATATCCACCTCCAAACAAACATAAAATAGCACCCCAGGGTAAATCCTGAAGAGACAGAGCCAGAAGAAATAGAGCCAAAGGGTCATTTAGCCCAAGAGACTTAGAGGATTGGCAAGAAAGTTCCATCTCACTTGGCTCAAAAGGAGCATTTTCTAGAATAGGAAGCATCCCAGCTAGCTAGCACCTAGCCCCATCTCACCACACCAGTGGAAGATTCTGAACCCCAGTATGGTAGAGCAGGCAAACACCAACAACAGGACCCCCTACATGCCTTAGCATTGGCCGGGGAACTAGTAGACTCCACCTCTGTAAACCACCACATACTTCAAGGTAGCCCAAGGTGGGCAGGTATCCTGTGGTGACTGGACCTTCAACTGTTTCAGCATTGCTTTGGGTAAAGATCCTCCAGCAGCAGTACTTCCACATACTTCAACACAGCCCAGGTTTAACAGGCATACTCCAGGGGCCAGAACTCCACCTCCTTCAGGGTAGCCAAAATGGAAACAAAGAAAAACCCCAGTGGATCTCAAGCACATGCCAGTCACCACCATTAGGACACCAGGTCAGCAACTTGTAAGCTGTCATAATCCTACAGCCTCCAACAGAATCATCCAACCCCCATCCCACTCCCACAGAGCAGTACCAGACACAAGGATACCCAGTGGGCCTCAGGGCAAGATCAGTGCCATACCACATAAAGATCCATATTCTGCATCCAGTAGTACAAAAAGACAGAGAGAGTGACCCTTACACTCTGGGAGCAGAGACCAAATTCAAAAGAAAGGAAAAAGGCCAAAAATTTACCAAAAGGAAAAAACAATAAAATAATCTGACCATAAAAAGTTATGGTGACAGGAAAGACAAAGATATAAACATAAACAGTGTCAAAACACATGCATGAAACCCAAAAGAAAAAATGAGAAGTCATCTCAAGCCCAGAAAGAAATCATGGAAGAGCCCAAAAAGGAGCTTAAAATAATATGAGAGGTAGAAGAAAAATGGGGAAAAGAAATGAGAGTGATATAAGAGAAATATGAAAAAAAAAAATCCAATAGTTTAGAAAACTGCTTAAAAAGTAGAAGTGACCAGATGGAAAAGGAGTTATAAAATTTCACTAAAGAAAACAACTCCATAAAGAGTGCAACTGACCAAGTGGAAAATAAAGTGCAAAAACAAATTGAGGAAAACAACAAATTGAAAGTTGGTATTGGTTGAGTGGAAGCTAATAATTCTATGATACATCATTACTCAATCAAACAGATTCAAAAGATTGAAAAACATGGAAGAAAAAGTAAAAAACCTTAGGGAAAAACAACTGATCTGGAAAATAGATCCAGGAAAGATGATATCAGAATTATTGCACTACCTGAAACCCATCATCAAAAGAGAACTTGGACAGCATCTATAAAGAAATTAACAAGAAAAACTGCCCTGATATCCTGGTACCAGACAGGAGAATATGCACTGAGAGGATGCACCAATTATCTCAGGAAAGAGGTCCCAAAATAAAAACCCTACAGAAAATTTTAACCAAATTTCATAATTATTAAGTTAAGGACAAACAACAGCAAGGTGCCAGAAAGAAACAATTCAAATACTGGAGAGTCATAGTCAGGACCACACAAGACTTGACAGGTGCAACTTTAAAGGACTGGTGGTGATGGAACATAATATTCCAGAGGATGAAGGAATTATGACACCAACCAAGAATCACTTACATGGCAAAATTAAGTATAATAAATCAAGAGGAAAAAATGGTCATTCAACAAAACAGTAGGATTTAAAGCTTTCGTAAGGACAAGACCAAAACTAACCCCAAAATCTGACCTCCAATATCAACACCCAAGAGAATTATAAATGGGTAAAAAGGAAAAAAAAGAAAACAGAAGAGATACAATAGAGCTAAACATTTTACATCCCTACATGGGAAGATGATAATTATAATGCTTAAAAATTGCATCATTAACAGTACAGATATAAGGAATAAAGAGTATGGCTATCAGGTGTATTTGAGGAAATGGCACAGGGATGAGAAAGAAGAGTAAAATGGGTGCAGAACAGAGAGATAGAATAGGGAAAATTATCTCAATGAAGAGAGGAGAAAGACCTATTACAGTGAAGGGGAAAGTGGGAGGGGGAGAAGTGATGGGTATGATTTGAACGTTATTCTCATCTGTATGGGCTCAAAAAATAATACATACAATCAGATGAATATAGAAATCTATCTTAACCAATAAGGAAGTAGGAGAGGACAATATTAAATAAAAGGATGGAGGGATGGGGACTGACAAAAGGGAAGGCAGATAAGAGGAGGTAGTGGACAAAAGCAAGAGATTGGTGACATGAAAATGGGTGACAGGATAGAGAAGTCAAACATGAAGAAGAATAGAATGGAGGGAAATACACAAGTAATAATCATAATGGTGAATGTGAATGGGATGAACTCACCCATGAAACAGAAGTGAATAGCAGAGTGGATCAAAAACTGGTATCTGACAATATGTTGCTTACAAGAATCACACTTGAAGCAGAAAGGCACACGCAGAGTAAAGGAAAACCTGGAAAGACTTGTATGAACTGATGGAAAACGAAATGAACAGAACCAGGAAAACACTTTACACAATATCAGCAAAATCGTATGATGATCAACTATGAAAGACTCAGCTCTTTTCAGCAACTCAATGATCTAAGACAAGTACAAAGGACTCACAAAGGAAAATGCCATCCATATCCATATAAAGAGCTGGTAGACCCTGAATGCAAATCAAAGCATATTTTTTCTGCTTTATTCTTTCTCATGACTTTTTTCTTTTTCTTTTGATCTGTTTAATCTTCCACAACTGTGACAAATATGGGGCTAGGTTTTATATGAGAGACTATGTATTAACTATATCAAACTATATATCATTTGCAGAAAATGGGAGGGGACAGAGGATGGGAGAAAAATTTTGAACTCAAAATCTTGTAAAATGAATGCTCAAGAGGTGGAGTCAAGATGACAGCATAGAAACAGGAGAACTCCTTGAGCTCCCCCCAATACCAACTGAAATACCTTTAAAATATGACTCTAAACAAATTTTAGAGCTCCAGACTCCACAAAAATGACAGAGTAACAAAGCTCCCACTGAAGGCAGCCCAGCAGGCAGTCATTGCAGTTTGCTGGAAGCAGAGCCCAGACCCATGCTGTTTCAGCCCCAGGGCATCCAGGAGAAGCCGCGGCTGTAGCATTCAGGAGAGCAGATCATCAGCAGCCGTGGCCATTTCCAGAATCGCCAACCCACAAGAGCCAAGCATGAAGTGAAAAAGTCAGTGGAACTCAACAAAATTTAGGGTAAAGTATCTGGCCAAACTGCCTCCAGAGCTAGAAACAGTCTGAAGTGGTGGCCCTGCAAGCCACCTGCACATGACTGCTTCAGAAGTTCCCAGCCTGCAGATTGCAGGGGGGCCAAACAATCATTCAGAGGCTAAGTGCTCTTGCCTTGAGCTGCCTGGATTGCATCATGGTCTTGGGTGGTGGTCCTGAAATACATTTTCAGTGAGCCAAGGCTGGTGGACACTGCAAAAAATGGCAGCCTCCTAATAGCTCTGGCACCTATGAAAACCCCAGTGATTTGGGAAAGAGCTCTCCCCTCTGAAAGCAGAATTTTACTACTGAGCCCAAATATCAAGTAATTGACTGGCAACATGAGCAGGCAAAGGAAGCAAAGCAATCCTAGCAATCCAACCTTAGATTCCTTTTTTGGGGACAAAAAGAACCAAAGCTTGGAACCAAAGGAGGAAGACAACACAGTCAGAATTCCCACACCAAAAGCTTCCAAGAAAAATATGAACTGGATAGAGGCCATAGAGGAGCTTAAAAAGAATTGTGAAAACCAAATAAGAGAAGTGGAGGAAAAATTGGGGAGAGAAATGATAGTGATGCAAGAAAATAATGATAAGAGTCAACAACCTGACTGAAGAAAATAACACCTTAAAAAATAGACTAACTCAAATGGCAAAAAAGGGCCAAAAAGACAATGAGGAGAATACATTAAAAAGTTGAATTTGCCAGATGGAAGAAGAATCTCAAAAGCTCACTGAAAAGAATAATTCCTTCAGAATTAGAGTAGAGCAAATAGAAGCAAATGACTTTATGAGAAATCAAGATACTATTAATCCGGTCCAAAGAAATGAAAAAATAGAAGGCAATGTGAAATATCTCCTTAAAAAAAACCACTAACTTAGAAAATAGATCCAGGAGAGACAATTTAAAAATTATTGGACTACCTGAAAGC
>CM053585.1:453083574-453109413 GCA_028646515.1 Pseudochirops corinnae | reverse complement strand
CGTCTCCTCATTGGCTTTTTGGGCCTCTTTTGTCAGTTGAGCTACTCTATTTTTTAGGGTGTTGATTTCTTCAGTCGTACTGCTGACTCTCTTTTCATGATTTTCCTGCAACATTCTTATTTCTCTTCCAAATTTTTCTTCCACTTCCCTTATTTGGTTTTGAAAATCCTTCTTCAGCTCATCTCTAGCTTTAAGGCATTCTTTATGTTTATTGGAGGCGTCTGGTGGGGGCCTTCTGGCTGCGCTCTCCTCCTCCCTGTCTCTCCCATGATCTTTCTTTTCCCCAAAGAAGAAATCTAGGGTTTGAGAGCTGTTCTTACTTTGCTTCTTATGCTTATTCTTACTCATGGTTGCTCAGTCTGTGATTTTTTAAAAAATCTCTGTGGGGCTCTGCTTCCAGAAGGGAAATCTCTGTCCCAAATTGCTAGGGTCCTCCTGGCTGCCATAGCTCTCAGGAAGAGCCTGGGAACTCTTCATATTTACTTCTGGCTGACTGGATAGTGAAGACTCCAGAACCGAGGCCCAAGACCGCCATCCAGATCCAGGCCGCTCAACACGAGAGCTCTTGCCCTGAGAACAATCGCTCAGTCCCCCTGCCGTCTGCAACCCGCGGGCGGGAAGCTACAATGTGGAGGTGGGTGCAAAACCTTTGCCTTTTGCTTTTCCGCTCTGGAGACCTTTTGGCCGGACTGCTTATCTCCCCCTTTTGCAATCCCCACTGCAGCTGGTGCTAATCTGCTCACCTGAGAGGCTCCTCAGTTGCTCCAGTCCAGCTGCCCCCGGGGCACAGCCGCGGCTTCAGGCCAGCCTGGTTTCTGTTTGCAGTGCTGATTTGGTTCCTGGTAGCCGAGCTGACTTTAGTGGGAAGTATCTTTGTGTGCGTTTTGGAGTTCTAGGATTGCTTTAGAGTCCTATTTTATGGGTATTTTGGGGTGGCTATATGAGAGCTGCGATATGTTGCTGCTGCTATGCCGCCATCTTGGCTCCGCCCAAGGAAGTTTTTTTTAAAGAAATATTTTTGTGTAGCTCAGTACTATCACATTCAAAATAGGAGCCATTAAACTATATCTAAGCATCCCTGCAGGAAGCATATTGACTTCGAACACCACAACATAACTATTATCTGTATTCTATTGGACTTTTATTTTGTTAAATATTTCTCAATTATGTTTCAGTCTGGTTGGGGTAGCACTCAAAAGTGTTGTTGGTCTATAGCCAAGATTGTTTGACACCTCTATTGTACATCAAAGCTTGGGTCACCCAGTATACTTGTTTTCTGTTTCTGCCAAATAGAACGTTCAAATACTTCTCTTTGCATTTCTGAACTTTCCTCTAACTGAGATCTGACTATATCACCTCCCTTATCTATTTTAACACTTTTTTCTATACTTCTTCCTTTTAGCTAGAGAACTATTCTGTCCACATTGTACTCTAAATTTAAAACGTGACCATAAAAAGAAATGAAAATCATGTGAAAAAATAAAGAAAGAGTCATTAATGGTAAATTCAGAGGCATGATCAAGAGATAAACGTGCTACTGGAAAATCATATAAAATACACAAAACACTGTCTATAAAAATAAGCAAATGTTAGCAAGATATAGCTTTTTAAAAAATATTATCAGATGAAAGAACATGAAAATCTTTTTCAGTCATATCTGTCAAGGTGAACAACAACTTTTATCCCCATTCAACCTGATGAGTATATTTTTCACTCCAGAAAAGTCAAAATAAACTCAGGGAACTGCTATCTTTTGGTCTGGAGGGCCATCTGCAGCAGCATATTCAGGCCCTAAGCCCATGTAACACCATCCCAGAACAAATTCATGTTTAGAATCCTAGACAAATGGGGGTCTTAATTGATTGTGACTTAAAGTTCTATCAAACATAACCATTTGATAATCATCTGAAGTTAGAATGGAAAGAACCATGACTGTCTTTTGTGAAGATGCTCTCCCGAAGCTAGCCTTTTAAAACAAATAACAATTACATGGTAAATATTGGTAGAGGAATGATCTTAACTATATTCTTCTCTTCAGGACAAGGTGTTCTGGACATGAACATTTGGTAGGAAAGATCTGCCTAATTACCAGGCAACATGAACAAGCTAAAATTATCTTTTTGGATACATCATCATCATACTGGTGCCTTGTGCCTAGTGCTTGGCTTCTCACCTTATGTTAATTCCTGGTTCCTGTGGTGCTCCTGTTGATTTCAATTATATTACAGTAGAAACATTTGTTATCACTTTCTCAACCCCTCCCAGAAATTACTCTTTGGAGACCAATTTTTCCACATTGGGTTCTAGTTTTCAATTTCCTTTTTCTGTGTCTCAAAAGTTTGATTGGGTTTCCTAAATTAGTTGGAGTTCATAAACTTGTGCCATAGGTACACAGTAATAAAATCTTTTCATTTAAAAAATCAGTTTTGAAATTGTTTTGTAGATGCACTCAGTCTGAAGGCAACAAACATTTATTAAGTGCCAAGTATCATGCAAACTGATGAGAATACAAAAATAAACAAAAAGACAGATTGCTGGCCCTTAAGGAGCTTACATTCTACTGGAAGAAGACAATTCATAAAACAGAGCTGAAAAGGAGAAGGAATACCTTCTCAGGGGAATGGTAGAAAATTATAGAAACATAGCTAAGAGGAATGAAATATGGCTAGTCTGAGCCTTTTTCCAAAATGAAGACCCCAAATGGAACTCATCAATAGGAACAAGATTCAGCATGGTTCATAAGTGTTTCAATGTAAGATTAATATATAAAGGATATTTTTATGCAATTAAAAAAGTAATCACTCTTAAGATAATGCTGAAAAGATATAAATAATTCAAATCACAAAGTAAAGAGTAGTAGTCTTAGTGTACTAGATGAGAGCTCTTTGGAATTAAGGAGGCCTGGGTTCTGGTCTCTGACATATATTAGCTGAGCAAAGCTGGGCAAGTTATTTTCTGTTTTCAGTGACCATGGTACTTTTCTAAATCTATAAATAGAGCACCTAGTTTCTGGTTTGGTTGGGAGGAAAAAGTTTCCTCACTTAGAGTTCTCCACTTGGATGAAATGATAGGTATGATACTGTAATTGGCCCAAACGATTACAACACAAAATAAATAAGACATGATAATAAGACATTAGCAGCAAGATGAACTCTTATCCATATCAGAAAGAGATTAATTGTACCAACACTGAAGATGGATTAAATTTTCTTACAACTCAGTGATTCTGTGACTTGAAGAAATTGAGAAACCACTTATTTCACATAGATATTAGTTTTAAAAATACTATACATCTGGGTAATCTTTAAGGTCTCTTCCAGTTTTAAATCTTTTGAAATATAAATCTATCAAGACTTTTTTGGAAATTAATTTTAGTTTTCTGATTGGTTAGATGGAATCATAGTAAGTTTTATTGTGTTTTAAAAATAATTTTTGAGGGAGCATTCAAACTACTTTCATGCAGAGGCATTAGTGCTTTGTTTCAGTTCATCATTTATTACCAGATTCCTCAACATCCCCAGATATTATTTCCTTAGTTCATATAGCATGACAGTAGTTTTCTACCCAGCCCTTCCACTGTGCCTTCTGAAATATCTGTTCCACAGACAACAAACTTCCCTTCATCTGAAATCCGTTCCTCTCCCACTCCTTCCATCTACAAACTCTTCACTGAAACCTAGTTTTCCCTTGATAACCTAGCCTCCTTGGCCACCCTTTCCAGTATTACACCTTCACTTATTATTCTTAACTCACTGCTTTAGGCAGGGAATTTGGAATACTCCTTGCTTCCCATTGCAACTTCCAGGTTTTACTCCTTATTCCTTCACTCAGTAACATTTTATACTTTGAAGTTCTTATTATTCATATCTACCATGTAATCAAAATCCTGGTATCAATTGTCTATAGACCACCCAGGTCATTCCCTTTCCTTCTTCAATGAGTTTGATACATGGCTTACAATTCTTCTTTCCTTTTCTCTCTTGATAGCAGACTTCAGCATATGTACTTGGTTCTCTCTCAAATACTCTATTTACTCAGCTCCTCAACCTGCTCCCCTCCCATGAGCTACTTTTTCACTATACCTCACTCATATTTAAAGATGATCATACTCTCAATTTTGCCATCACCCACCAATATATCACCCTCACATTTAAGAATTTCCAAATCCTTTTATCTAGCCATAATCTGTTGATCTTTCACCTATTCTGTCATCCCTTTCATAATACTACTCTTCTTCCTCATTATGACCTCCAGTTCCTTGATTCTGCAGTTCTCTCCCTGGTCATTTTTCCTTCATTAGCCACTCTCTCCTCTTCTCCCCATCTTAACTGCTTAGTGAACAAATTCAACTCTACAGTGTCCTCTTTTGAATCCCTTGCCCCCTTTATCAGCAGTTATGCCCAGCCAAACCTCAGCCTTGGATCTGTTTGCTGCCATTTGTTTCCTTTGTGTGTGCACACATGCTGCTTAACAAAGGTGGAGAAAAATCACACTACCATTATGACTGGATCCACTACAAATTTATGTTACATAATCTCAACTGGGCCCTCAATGCCTCTAGGAAATCCTACTATACCTTCCTTATTTCTACTTTACTCTCCACAGTGATTCTTCCAAACCTTTGCATCCCACTTCAACTTCTCAGAGCTTCCCCCCTTCAAATTTCTCAGCTAAGAAGCTTGCCTCACATTTTACAAGAAAATTTGATGCCATTCACATTGAATTCCCTCTTCTCCCCTTTTCCTCATCTCCTATCCATGTAACTTCTGTCATTTTTTCTTCCTTCATTTCTGTCTCACATGATGAAGCGACCTTATTCTTTACTCTACCTGCACATGTTATCCCATTTCATCTCATGTCCTTCAACAGATTCTTCCTTCTGTCATTCTCACTCTCTCACTCATTTTAATTCTCTCTCTCTCTCTCTCTCTCTCTCTCTCTCTCTTTCTCTCTCTTTCTTTCTGTCTCTGTTTCTGCCTCTGTCTCTCTCTCTCCCTCCTTCCCCTTCCCTTTCTGTCCCTCTCTTTTCTCCCTCCATTCCTCCCTCCCTTACAAAACCAAAAAGAAATCTTCACTTGATCCTTACATCTCTGCTATCTGTACCTGTTATCCTATTAATCTTTTGCTTTTTGTAGTTTAATTCTTTAAGAAGATATTCACTTTATATAAGTGCTTTCCACTTTCTTCTTCGCTACTTAGAATTTGGTTTTTAACATTATTTAACTGAACTACTCTCTCTAGAGTTTCCATTGATCTCTTAGCTGCCAGATCCCTTGGCTTTTTCTAATCTTCTTTTTCCTTGACTTTCCTCTCACCTGTAACTCTGTTGGTCACTCTCTTTCCTCCTTGATGCTCTCTTCTCTTTAGGGACATTGATTCCCCTTAGTTTTCTTCCTGCTTATATGACCAATGTTTCTTTTTCTGCTTTTCAAGACTCTTTTCCAGATTATACCATTTTACAATGTTCCCTCAGGATTCTGTCCTGGGTCCCCTTCTCCTCTCCCTGTATGATACTTCCCTTGGCAATTGCATAAGCTCTCCTGGATTTAAAGACCATCTTTATGCTTATAGAATTTCAAAGCTGCTTATCCTGCCTCCATCCCTCTATTGACCTTTGTTATCATGTCTCTAATTATTTGTAAGATGTCTCAAAAAAGGGAGTTAAGATGGCAGCATAGAAGCAGGAGAACTCTGTGAGCTTCCCCCATAACCACCTCAAATACCTATAAAATGTGACTCTAAACAAATTTTAGAACTCCAGAATCCACAAAAGGACAGAGAAGCAAAGCTCCTACTGAAGGCAGCTTGGCAGGTGGACAGAGAGGATTCATAGCAGCAAACTAGGATCAGAGCCAAGCCAGGCATGAAACCCTGCCTTTAGCCCCAGGGGGGCCAAGACAAGCCATGGCTAGAGCATTCAGGTGAGTGGATCACCAGCATCTGTGGTGATTTCTAGAATTATCAACAAATAAGAACCAAGGGAAAAGTGAAAGGTCAGTGGAACTTGGTTAAATTTGGGGGAGAGGACCGGGTCCGGCAACTGCCCCAAGAGCTACTAGTAGGGGAGGTATGGTGCCCCTGCAGCCACTTCCACCTGGATGCTTCAGAGCTCCTGGCCTGCAGATTGTGTGTATGTGTGGGGGGAGGGGCAAGTAATCATTCAGAGGCTAAGAACTTTTGCCTTAACCTGCCCAGATTGGGATTGTCATCTTGGGAGGTGGACTTCTAATACCTCTAGAAGCTGAGAAAACCCCAGTGATTTGGGACAAAGCTGTCCCCTCTGAAAGTAGAGTTTTACAGAGCCCAAAAGTCAAGTAATTGACTGGCAACATGAGCAGGCAAAGGAGGCAAGAAAAGCTCAGCAATTCAACATTAGATTCCTTTTTTGAAGACAAAAAGGATCAAAGCATGGAACAGGAGGAAGACAACACAGTCAAAATTCCCATACCAAAAGCTTCCAAGAAAAATGTAAACTGATTACAGGCCATAGAGGAGCTAAAGAAGGATTTTGAAACCCAAATAAGAGAAGCAGAGGAAAAATTGGGGAGAGAAATGAGAATGATGCAAGCAAATCATGAGAAGAGAGTCAACAATCTGACTGAAGAAAATAACATCTTAAAAAATAGATTAACTCAAGTGGCAAAAGAGGCCCAAAAAGCCAATGAGGAGAAGAATGCCTTAAAAAGATGCATTTGCCAGATGGAAAAACAATCTCAAAAACTTTCTGAAGAGGATAATTCCTTCAGAATTAGAGTGGAGCAAATGGAAACAAATTACTTTATGAGAAATCAAGATACTATTACACTGAATCCAAACAAATGAAAAAATAGAAGGCAATGTGAAATACCTCCTTGAAAAAACCACTGACCTGGAAAATACATCCAGTAGAGAAAATTTAAAAATTATTGGACTACCTGAAAGCCATGATCAAAAAAAGAACCTAGAAAGCATCCTTCAAGAAATTCACCAGGAAAATTGCCCTGATATTTTAGAACCAGAGGACAAAATAGAACTTCAAAGAATTCAGCAATCACCTTGTGAAAAGGGTCTGAAAAAGAAAACTCCTAGAATGTTATAACCAGGTTCCAGAGTTCCCAGATCCAGGAGCAAATATTAGAAGCTGCCAAGAACAAACAATTTGAATACTGTGGAAACACAATCAGGATAATCCAGGATCTATCAGCTTCTACTTTATAGGATTGAAGGGCCTAGAATATGATATTCTGGAGATCAAGAGAGATAGTATTAAAACCAAGACTCACCTACTCAGCAAAAGTGAGCATAATGTTTCAGGGGAAATTATGGTCATTCAAAAAAGTGGAGATCTTTCAAGCATTCTTGAGGAAAAAAAACAGAATTGAATAGAAAATTTGACATTCAATCAGAAGTATGAGAAGGTAAACATGGAAAGAAATCATAAGGAATTTATCAAAGTTGAACTAATTACATGTCAACATGGAAAAATGAGAATTATAAGTTATGAAACTTTTCTCAGTATGAGGATAGATGAAGGGAATATAAATGTATATGTATGTATACATACACATACATCTATCCTGAAGGCTATATATGCATATGAATACATGTGGAAGTATGTGTATATATGTGTACATAGACAGAGGTCATAGGATCAATTGAGTAGGATGGCATGACATTGTAACAGGTGAAATTAAGAGGTGGGAGAGGAATAGAATGAGAGGAGACAGGGACAGACAGAATAGGGTCAATCATTTCTTGTAGAAGAGGCAAGGGATAACGGTTACAATGGAGGGGAAGAACAGCAAGGTAAAAAGGGAATGGGTCAACCTTACTCTCATTGAATTTGTCTTTGGGAGGGAATGGCATACGCTCTAAAATAGGTATCTTTTCCTGCATGAGAGTAGTGAGGAAAAGGATGAGAGAGGGGATGATGGAGGGGTGGGCATGGTGAGGGGTAGGGTTTTTGGAAGCACGCACTTTTGTAAAGGGACAGGGACAAAGTAGAGAATAGAACTAGGGGAGGGCAGGATAGAAAGGAGGGAAATATCATCAGTGTTACATAATATGTCCATTGTGGAGATGCTCTGTGTAACTGCACATGTATGGCCTGTATTGAATTGCTTGTCTTTCCAGTAGGGCTGGGTGACAAGAGAGGAAGGGAAAGAATCTAGAATTTAAAGTTCTAAAATTGTATGTTAAAAAATACATTATTATTATTACTGTTATTGTTATTATTATTGTTATTATCATTATTTACATGCAACTAGAAAATAACATATACAGGCACTGGGATAGGGAGATCCATCTTGCTCTACCAGAAAAGTCAGAAGGGTGATGGGGGAGGATATAGGAGAGAGCACATTGACATTCAAATACAAGAAGCATAAGAAGGTAAACAGGCAAGAAATCGTAAGGAACTTTTCAAAGTTGAACTATTACACACCAACATGGAAAAATGATAATTTTAACTTATGAAACTTTTCTCAATGTGAAGATAGGTGATGGGAATATAAATGGATATGTATGTACATATACATGTATATATACATATATGCATATATATGTACACATATGTCTATATAGGATGGTATATATGCATATGAATATGTATGTGAGTGTGTTTATATATGTGTACAGGTATACATAGACAGAGGGCACAGGATCAATTGAATAGGAAGAGATGATATTTTAAAAGGGGAAATTGAGAGGTGGGAGAGGAATAGAATGAGAGGAGACAGGGACAGACAGAATAGGGTCAATCATTTCTTGTAGAAGAGGCAAGGGATAACGGTTACATAGGAGAGGAAGAAGAGGAAGGCAAAAGGGAATGGGTCAACCTTACTCTCATTGAATTTGGCTTAGGAAAAGAATGATACACACTAAAAATTGAGTATTTTGCCCTGCAGAGAGTAAGGGGAGAGGGAATGGGAGAGGGAATGATGGAGGGTAGGGCAGGTGGGGGGAGAGGGTTGTTAGAAGCACACAGTTCTGTAAAGGGACAGGGACAAAGTAGAGAATTGAACAACTAGAGGGAAGAACAGGAGGGAAGGAAATATAGCCAGTCTTTCACAATATGTCCATTGTGGAGATGTTCTGCATATCCACATATATATTGCCTGTATTGAATTCCTTGTCTTTCCAGTGGGGGTGGGTGACGATGGAGGAAGGGATAGAATCTGGAGGTTAAAGTTCTAAAATTAAATGTTAAAACATGTATATAACAATATAATAATAATAATAATAATAACAATTTTTATTATTGTTGTTATTGTTGTTGCTTTTGTTTACATGCAACTGGGTAATGAGATATGCAGCCATTGGGTTAGGGAGATCCATCTTGCCCTACTGCAAAGTGAGAGGGGTGATGTAGGAGGATATAAGAGAGAGCTGATTGGGGGAGGGGTTATACAGTGGGATCACTGTTTTGGGGTGGTGGGTAGGGGAAGTACGGGGAGAAAATTTGCAACTCAAAATCTCGTGGAAATGAATGATGCAAACTAAAACTAAACAAAAATTAATTTAAAAAAAGATATCTCAAACTAGATGTTCAGTATTCATATTAAATTCAGGTCCAAAATGGTACTCATTATTTTCCCCCATTCCCCTCCTTCCTTTCCTGTTACTGTAGTAAGCAACACCATCCACCCAGGCCCTCAAGCTCCCAACCTAGGAATCATCCTGAATTCTTCACTGTCTCTAATGGCCCCCCATCCCCTCTTTTGCCAAAGTGTGCTGATTACACCTTTGCAACATCTCTGGAATACCCTTCCCTTTCTCTTCTCTGATGCTGTCATCACTCTAGTACCCAGTCTCATCACCTCATACCTTGATTACTGTATTACTCTGCTTCCTGGGTCTGTCTGCTTCAAGTCTCTTCCCACTGTAATCCATTTTCCATTCAGCCACTAAAGTGATTTTTTAAAGCACAAAGTGATCATGTCACCTCCCTACTCAGTAAGCTCCAGTGGCTCCCTGTTGTCTCAAGGAGATTTTTTTTTTAAATGCCCTATTTGGTATTCAAAGTGCTTCTTACCTCGGCTTCTCTTTTCAGTCCTCTTAGACCTTACCTTCCAAAGTCCCAGTGACACTGGCCTCTGGTCTATTCAACTCTGGTCCATGTTTTTCTGCCCATCTCCATGCCTTGAATGTTCTGCCTCCTCCAATTCAATTATTGATCTCCCTGGCTCTCTGATGGGTATATAAACCAATCTCATAAAGATAGATCAAAAAATAGGTATATCGTTGTTGTGATGCACATTTAGATGTGCTTTCCATTAAATAGGTCCATCAATACTCATAATTTGGACAGGTACATCAGGGGACAATTATCTTAATTCATAATTGAAGAGAAGAAAGAAATGATTATATTTGAATTATATTTAAAAATATTTTTAGTGGTTTCAGAGACTATAAGCTATTCCCTAACCAACACACAAACACACACTCATCTTTCGTAACATTGGTACTGTTCTATATGACTGTGAACCCTTTATAAATCCTAATACATATATGATAAAATTTTCAGGTGATTCAAAGGTAATGGACTGACAAAGAATGGGAATAAGTAGCCTTACCAAAGATGAAAGTGGTAGGAAAGACATCACCAGGAATGTATTTAATCACAAAAGCATTTGGTATGGACATCATGCAAGCAAAGAATCCCAGGTAGATATATCTCAAGTGTTAAAATGAAATCCAAGAGATACAAATTGTGTTAGAGGAAAGCATACAGAATATTACATATCTCTTCCATGGAGGAATTATAAGAGGACATAGACAAGAATTGGAAATCAGAAAAGCCAGAGTATAATGGGTGTTGATTATATAACAGTAGGTGTGACAGATACTTTTCAAATCACTCCCAAAGACACACTATACATGGTCAGGACAATTGAAGGCATTGATGGTATTTTTTTTTCTAACTACTGCTTTTTTTTTCCTTATGCACAAGAGAAGAGTAGGTCACTTAGCCCTGGGATATTTTCATAAATGATTCCTAATCCCTTCTAAGTGTTATAGTTCACTATTTTCATTAGATTCAAGAATCTTTGAGACTAGGGTAGCCATCTAGCTCATGTGGACTCCTATTGTCATATCCTGATTGCATATAATCTTATAATAATCTTACCTGGAATCCCAGCTCTAGAATATTGACTGTTTGGTTACTGAATCTCTAGGCCAAGTAAGATTCCTGACTAGCCTCATGGGTGTACCATGGTACTTGTAGAAAGCAATTACTTATAAATAAGAAATCTATAATTGATACTAAGACTATTTCCCAAGGGTTTGCTCATATGATATAAAAGCAATCTGATGAAAAGAGAAAAAAAAAGGTAGTTACTTAATTGTTCTTTTTTCTGCAGGCACCAAAAATTGAAATGTTTAAAAACACTAATGAGGAAAGTTATAGAACCTGTGTGGAGTTATTATTTATGCCTCTCAATCAGTCAATCACACCAACACCTAGTATTCATTAAGCACCTACTATATGCCAGACATTACACAAAGACAAACCTGAAACTTTGTCAACCCTCATGAGGAGGGTTGTTGTCCTCCTAAAGCAATTAATAATGATAATGAGGAGCTCTCATTTTATTGAGAAACAAAACATGTACACATGTTATACTCACCTTCTGTTGTTAGTATTGCAGTAACTTTTCACTGCCATATCAGGAGCTAGTCAGCTGCTAGTAGTTAGTTTCGGGTGTCAAGATCAATTCTCCTTTGTTCCATCCTTTGTTACTCTGTGGTTACTCTGCTTTTCTTTCATATTCCCTCCCCTCAACCAATTCAGAGGAATCCTCATTCCTTTGTGGAGACTATAGAAGGATCAGAAATTTGCCAATAGGATATTTTTATATCATTTCTAATCTGACTTGTTTCTTCATCAGAGCTCACCAAAATTGCTGTAATTATTTGGGTGGTGAAAGATACACTGAGATAGAGCACAGGACAACCCATCATCACATGAATTCGCCTTCCCA
Organism: Pseudochirops corinnae; assembly: GCA_028646515.1. Taxonomy (NCBI): domain Eukaryota; kingdom Metazoa; phylum Chordata; class Mammalia; order Diprotodontia; family Pseudocheiridae; genus Pseudochirops; species Pseudochirops corinnae. The sequence continues at coordinate 453,097,450 of CM053585.1, read as the reverse complement.
CTGAGTTCCATAGTACTTTCTGACTACAAATTTCAGGCTTAGTACTCACTGATTTTCTTGGTTCCAACCTCTTAGTACTTCATCATACACACCAAACCACACAAACACAGTGATTCTCTTCTGCACACACCAACATTGCTCTGATTCTAACCACTAATTCTTTAAAAACAATGTACACACCTGACCTCCTTCTATGTAGTCTGAAGCTAGTTTCCCCTGAAATGTCAAACCTCAGATTGAAGATGGATTTCTATGCCTAGTAAATAGACTCCTGAGGTAATTGGCAACTTTGTCTCTGTAAAACATACATGGCAAGGCTGTACCACATTTTAATTCAAATATTCTCAGTCTGTAGTATATAGTAATATAGGAATCTCCTGAAGTTTTGCACAAAATATCATTTAAAGATTTTTTTCCTAAATAACTTAAGAAGTCTTGTGTACTAAGATATTATTCGGACTGTTGTAATCCCAAGGCAACATGAAATGTTCCCTCTAATTCATGTAGTTCCTTGTATGGGAGATTTTCATTGGGGCATATCAGCAGTGGGAAATGTCCTAGTCAGAAAAAAATGAGACCAGTATCTTTATGAAGTGTTTAAATGTGCAATTATTCAAACTAGAGAAAAATACAACCCTAAGCATGTTTGATGTTTCCTTGTAATGGATACAGTGATATACATTGTGTTGTCAGACACACAAATCAATATGTTAGATACCATAAAATGTTGTCCTCCTAAAGCAATTAATAATGATAAAAGAGTGCCTGACCTCAAGTTCCTTAGCCTTTTGTTTAGTATAATGCTGAGCACTTCAACCAGGGCATGTTTCTCCAGTGGTAAATCATTTATTCTAATACAAGGGCATCTACTTTATAAAACTTTTATAGGCTTCATGTTGTAGTTGAATTAAACATGAAAACATTTATTCTTTTAACTTTCTTGGAGATTAAATGGGTCTTACATTAGACTCTACAGAAGTGGCATAGATACTGAAGCCCCAAAGAAAGGTATGAACATTTTTTTCTTTGTATTATAAACAAGGTACTCATGGTGATAAACAGAATGTAGAGTGCTTTAAAAATTTACTCAAATTTTGATGACTAGGTTTTTGAATGAATGTGTATGTACATATATTCATAATATATATGCATATGTTACAAGCATATAATATACATAAATATTTACGAGTATGTGTGTTACACATGTATGCGTATGTGTATAAAATATCTGACTCTAGATGACATTTTACCTGGAATGTATGGAACTTGTGCTTAACACAGAGTCTGGACTAAGCAACTTTAAAATATCTTATTAGATGGTGCATCTGTATATGTGGATGTAGTTAAAATTGATGTTTAATATTGCTATGCTAATTGATATAGGAGGACAAAAGACCATAATGTGTAGATGTTATGGTTGAAATTTTAGTTTCAATCTTAACATTGACCTCAACATGAATGCTAACAAAAAATAATATTGGGAAAAGATCCATTCCCACATTGTGTGCTGGCTAAAAGAGGCCAAAACAAGGGTTTCAAACAGATGGTAGAATTCACCAATGGAATATGTTACTTAAATTAACCATGTTATATCAATATTACTCACCATAAAACTTTGGCTGTTATATGTGCATATGTATATCTATCTGTATGTATGCATATACTGTGCATTATTTTAAAATATTTTTACATTCCAAACATCAATGAGAAGGTGCCTATGAGATATGAATATATCAATATTGTATGTAGCATATACACATTTTTTTTCTCCATATTCAGTGTAGCTAAATCTCTAAAGCATGGGTTCTTCAATTTCATCTCTGTTATCAACCTCTTTTATAATCTAGTGAAGCCTTGCCCTCTGTAGAGTAATATTTTTCAACGTATAAAATTTATAGAATTAAAAAGGAAACCAATTATACCAAAATAATTTTTTTTAATTCACAAATTCCAAGTTAGGTACCTCTGCTCTGTACTTTATTATAGTGAGTTGTTGAAAAATAATATCCCTCCTTAGTCAACCTGGTAATTAATCTCTCTTAAATTACATACATCTGTCCTTAGACCCTAGGGATATAATCTGTTGCTGAGTTCATACTAAAACATTTTCTAGCTCAGTAGAACCTAAAAGGGCTTGCATCCCATGGGCAGAGTTTTCAAGAAGCCACAGAAAACATACAAAAAATACTGTTGTTGTGGTTCAATTATGTCCAATTCTCCATGAACCCATGGACCATGACATGCAAAGCCCTTCAATCCTGCACTATCTCTCAAAGTCTATCTACGCTCATATTCATGGCTTATGTGACTATTCATCTCATCCTCTGCCATCCCTTTCTCCTTTTGCCTTCTATCTTTCCCAGCATCAGGGGCTTTTGCAATGAATTCTGTCTTCTCATTGTGTTACCAGGGTAATTTGGTTTCAGCTTAAGCATTTGACCTCCCAATGAATAATCTGAATGGATGTTACCTCAGTCAAACTGAGACCTGGGAAAAATCTTAGCTCAAAAACCAAAAAACAAAAAACCAGATCTCCCACTGCATCTGGGGCCATCTCCAATTGTCCCGATCTATACTTTGCCACTGGATCCAGATAGCTCCAGAGGAGAAAGTAAGGCTGGTGACCTTACATAACCCTCCTTCACTTAAATCTAATTCACTTGCCAATCATGGCATCATCTTCCTGCTGTCATGGTCCCCTTCAAGAATGAGGGATAAACAAGTCACCTTCACATCCTAATAAGGCATCAAATTAGAACTTAAATGGTATTTTATCCCTCATAATAAAGTTGTTGCTGTGGTGGTTGTGGTTTTGTTCAACATTGTAGGTTAAACTTTCAATAAGATGAATTCATAAACAGTTGAGAAATGGTCAAATAACAGGAACAAATAGTTTTTGGAAGAAAAAAAAATCCAAGCTATCTACCACATTCAATGTAGCTAATATGACAGAAAAGTCAACTGACAAAAGCTGGAGGGGATGTTGAAAAAAATGTGATGGAAATGCACTGTTGGAGTTGTGAACTAGTCCAGATTAGGAATTATGTCCAAAGAGCTGTAAATATATGCATACCCTTTTATTCAGAAATTGTCCACTTCTAGGCTTGTATCCTAAAGAGGTCAAAGAAAGGATAAAAGGACTTATTTGTATAAAAATATTAATAGAACCTCTTTGTGTGGTGACAAAGTGTAGGAAATAAAAAAGAAATATTAATTGCAAAATGACCGAATTCATTGTATATGATTATGATGAAATATTATTGTGCTATAGGAAAGGAGAAGTAGGATGGTTTCAGAAAAAAAAATAGAAAGACTTATATGAACTGATGGAAATTGAAGAAGTGAGTTGAACCAGGAGAACATTTTAAACAGTAATAGCAATATTGTAAGGATGATGACATGTGAAAGACTTCACTGTGAAGAGGAATATAATGATTCAAGATAATTCCAAAGGACACAGGATGAAAAAATGCTATCCACCTCCAGAGAGAGAAGTGATGAACTTTGAATGTAGATTGGAGCATACTTTTTAATCCTTTTTTGTTTTATTATAATTGTGTTATTTTTGCAATATAACTAGCATGGAAATATATTTTGAATGAACTCACATGCATGATAAAAATCTAATTGCTTGTTTTCTCAATAAGATCAGGGAGAAAGATAATTTGAAAGTCCAACTTTAAAAAAGCTGTTAATTTTTACATATAAATGAGAAATATTTAGTGAAATAAATAACAATTTCAAAGATGGAAAGAAAGAGAAAGAAGAAAGGAAAGAAGGGAAAAAAGGAAGGAAGGAAGAAAGAAAGAAAGAAAGAAACAAACAAGGAAGGAAGAAGAAAGAAAGAAGGAAAGAAAGAATCTTTACCAGACATTTCCTCCAGCCACTTTTTATGCTCTGAAGGATGTCCCAAAAATCTTGTTGTAATTTAAAGTTTTAATTGATAAAAACTTCATTAAGACTTTCCATTTGCCTTGTATATCTCCCATTTTTTCACAGCTAATCTAGAAATATTTGTCAATATTCATTGTTTCTAATTCTTCATCTTCCTCTCTTCATCCACATATGAGTTAGCTCTTAAATCTACCACACAAGTAAAACATGTCTTCAAGGTTACCAATAATCTCATCTGTAAATTCTTGTCCTCTTAATATCTGTCCTCTTCTCAGTCTTTACCTTTCTTAATATTTCTGGTTTCTGATTTGTGTACTACTTTTTTCTTGGATGTTTTCTTCTTCCTTGCCTTTCATGAAGTTACTCTGCCCTGATTCTCCTCCTACTTATTCTGACTAATTGTTTTCAATCTCTTACTTAGTCATCATCTATATTTTGTATCCTAACCTGGAGTGTAACTTAAGGCTATGCCCTAGGCCTTCTCCTTTTCTTTCTATTCATTCTCTTGGTGATCTCATACATTCACATTGGTTCAGTTATATCTCTCTGCATATGACTTTCAAGTCTATATACTTCACCCAAATATCTCTCCTGATTTCTATCCCTATATCACCAATTTCTTGTTGACTACTGACTCCTGGATGTCCTGTTCACAATTTCACAATCTGCAGATTTCTAAAAAGACATTATCTTTTTTCTCTCCTTTTCTCTTAAGACAACTAGTTTTATTTATGATCTTTCCAATCATTCAAGTTAAAAATTTTGAAATTATTCAGAAGATACGAAAGACCTACGTCCAAACCTTGATTCTGTCTTAAACTACCAATGACTAAGTAGCCTTGGTTATGTCATTTAACTTCTCTAGGTTTTATATTCCTCACCTTTAAAATGAAGGTGTTAAGTGAAATGACATTTAATTTTCCTTCAGTGCTAAATATATCATCTCACCTCAGGTGTTCTTTTCACACTTAAGTCATATGAAATTCTTTCTCTAGCCTTGCACAGCCTCTCATTCATGTATGCTTTTCTTTTTTTCATTCACGTAGTCTGCATCCTCATTTAGGACATCATCATCTCTTTCCTGAACCATTGATATGGAATTGTAAATAATTTCTTTGCTGCTGTTTGATACTTTTCCAACTAAACTTCCATATAGCTACCAATATAATACTCACCAAAGAACAGTCTTAACCACATTTTTGCCCTCCTCATCAGTATCTGCTGGCTTCCAAATGCCTCTAGGATAAATTACAAAATGCTCAGCTTGACATTTAAAACCTTTTATCATCTGATACCACTGTCTCTCTCCTCTTTTATTTAACACAATTCTCCTTCATGCTTTACATCTTCCATTCAAACTCAGTTACTTTCTATTCTCTATATTGGGCATTCCATTATGTGTATCTCTTCCTCTGTACAATCTGTACACTATGTTTGAAAGGCATGCTTTTCTCTCATCTCATGGCTATCTTGCTTCCTACAAGGTTCAGCTGTGTCACCTTTTTTGGGAAGCCTTTCATGTTGGCTTTAATTTTTTTTTTTAACGTACTCTTGCTCCTCAAATTACTATTTTTTATGATTATCTGCTTTATCTTGTATCACCCATTAGAATGAAAGCTCCTGCTGGCAAGGATTGTTTCTCATTTTTTTTCCCTTTATGCCCTCAGTACCACTTATTGTATAAGCACTAAGGGTACAGTAGGTACTCAGTTCATTTTTATTCATGTGGCATCAATCTGTTGAATGACATGAGGCAAATTTGAATAAATACAAAGTAGAGGGATACTCAGGTATTATAGGAAAACAAAAGAATTACTTTTCAGGGAGGAATAGAGAAGGCGGGAGAAAGAATAAGTGAAGTAACTACATAAATGAGGTAGTACCCAATTCAGATCTTGCAGAAAGAAAAATATCGTAGTATAGAGAAAGTGACTTTCATGTGTATTAGACTTTTATTGTGGAAAACAGGAAGTCTAATCATGCCCTGAAGAGAAATAGGAAAGATGGTGTAAGGGATATTTTCACAGATTTGTTTGTTTATGGCAAGCGAATGAAATTATACCCATATTTGGATATGTTGAACTTCAGGTAGACAGGTAGGCTATTCCTCTTAATTTATTTTTCTAGAAGGTAATTAGAACTGAAGGGTCATGGTTTCAATTCCAGAGACATATATAAATTGTAGTCCTTCATGTGAAAATGATAGCTGAAAGCTAGGGAATGTCTGACTTAACTGGGGAAAGTGTTAGGAGAGAGGAAAGTGTCATAGAAAGAGTCTTGGGGAACAGAGCCTTGAGGACTAGGAAGATAAAGCAAACAAAAGAGATCAAGAAGAAACACTTATTATGAGAAGTATCACAAGAAAGCAGTGTTATAAAAACAATGGTGTAGGGAGTAGCAATAAAGAGGTGGTAGGTAACAGTATCGAAGGATGCAAGAAGATCAAGGAAAATAGGCATGAGCATTATATATTTAGAACTGGAAGGGGCATTACAAATTTTAGACTCAAATGCCCTTGTTTTATAGATTAAGAAAGTGAAGCACCATAGTCAAGTGACTTGCCAAGTATAATATGATTAGTAAATATTTAAGTATGATTTTAACTCAAACCTTTCTGAATGTTAACTTCAGGTCCTTTTCCCATAGACCAAGCAAGTTAAATGTGACAAAGTAAAGGTTTCTAGAGACCTCTAAGACAAAAATCGCAGCAAATTGGATAAATGGCAAGGAGACAAAGATAGATAAGAGTTTAGGATGATGACCAAGAGATAAACGGAATGGTAACTTCAAGGGATATTTGTTTTTGGTTTTGTGTATACATAGATATAATTGAAGCTGTTATGGAATGAAATATTTAAAATGGAAGAGAGAGACATTATTCAAATTTATTAACATAGCTAGATTAAAGGTTATTTTGGGGAGAAATGATATAATTCCCTGTTAGACTTTTCTAGTTCAATTTGTCTGGATAGACACAAGAAATAAATAAAGATGCAACAATCTACTTGGTCATCAAGTAGACATAATCTTGACTCCCACCTAGAATAATTTATATTTCACCAATGACCCTCATTTAGCTATGATTAACAGATTGAAATTGAGCATCTTTAAGATTTGAAATGTCACTACAGGAAAAGGGAATAGTTTTGTTTTAATTTTCCTTCTGATATTTTTTTTCTTCCTTTATAGGGGTTATTTGCATAGAATTGAGCTCAGCTTTACTCATATTAGGAGAAAAAAGGGGACAACTTTTGTGTACTTCATTTCAGTGTTACTTATTCAAAAATGTTGAAAGAATGTATGTAAAAACATATAAAAAAGTAATTCTATTGGCTTAATAAGCAGTTCTTTAGAAGGGTGACTGAAGTCTGTGAAAATGTGAGTTTTGATCATAACACTGTTCTCTGAGTTATTATCACTGTCATTTTCTGAGATAGATTTTCCACTGACTGCCATCATTCTGAGTCCCTATTTCTCATCTTAATTTGAATTGTTGGCTGATGGAAGTCATGCATAGACTGAAAAATTAGCTGCTTTGATCCCGATACATTTAGGCTAGAGAGAGGGATTACTTCTGTTTAGTCTCACATTTCTGGAGTCTAGACAGGGCAAGTATATTGCAACAATACTGATATTAAAAATTCATTACCCTTGGAGAGTTGCTATAGTACTTTGTCATAAAATAACCACCTGAATCAGAGAAAATGAATTAAGATGTTGAGGAGGATAGGCGCATATGTCACAAGAGTATGTACAGACAAAATCCCAATATAGTGACTTGCCATTTATAAATTTAATTTAGTTCCTTTAAATGCAAAAATCTAATATTAAGTAGCTACAAAGTGCAAGACACTATGCTAGGCACAGCAAATACAAAGATATAAATCTGACTCTCTGATAGTTCACATTCTGTCCCCCCAAAAAGCAGTTAGTTTAACAGATGATAAATACATAGATTAACATATTTGTATCACTATTTAAAAATACATTCATATCCTTATCTAGACATATGCATATAGGCATAAATATACATATACATATACATACATATGAGGATTCCTGTAGCATTATTTTCATGTACTTGCAAATGACTCATATAAATGATATTTTGTTAGTATGGTTACAGTTAAATATGGATAAAAATATATATAAAAGCATTTTTTTCTATACAACACCAGTTGCCAGCCTCAATAAAAGAAAAAAAGTTATGCCTTTTGAATTTTATGCAAAAAAACCCAATAGCTAAAATGAACTATGAGAGCTTTTACTCATTCTTTTCTGCCATCAAGGAAGAAACATTCCTCATTCCTTCTTACTTCATACATGACATGAATTTAAGTAAAAATTTAACTGAATTTTAAAAAACATTATGATCCACACACCTGAAGGAGAAAATGGTTGGACGTAAAGATGTTGCCCAATTACTCCTTTTTTGCGTAGTTTAGTTGTCATGTCGATTTCAAATTCTTTCTCCTTTTTTAGTACTGGGTTAATATAATAATAATAATAATAATAATAACAATAATAACATGTATGGTCTTCAGAGTTTTTAAAGCTATTTAAAAATATCTCATTTATTTGATCATCACAACAACTCTGGGAAGTAGATAACTATTATCTCCTTTTTGTAGATGGGGAGAAAGGTAGATAGATATTAAGTAATTTCCCAGTTTTCAACTAGGAATTAACTGAGACTAGATTTAAACTAAGTCTTTGTGACTCCAGGCCAGCATTCTATCCTCTGCATCACCTAGGTACCTGTTCTATTTTATCTATATTACCTCTATTTTATCCTTAGAGCCAATGACCAATAAATTTAAAAAAAAAACAACTATTAACTGATTACTCAAATTGTCCTTAATTAACTTTATCTCCTAAATTGATTTGAACATTTTTATTTTTTTTTCTTCATTCTGCATTCTCCAAGACCCAAAAGTGTCATGCCCAAACTAGCTATTTATTCTCATTACATGAAGTAGTATGCTAGAATCAAGGAGGATCAACTTTGAGAGTTGGTTGTTAAATATTCATTATGAGGAGGAGCCAAGATGGCAGCACAGAACAACAATGTTCCACAGCTCCCACATATCCACCTCAAATACCTGTAATATATGACTCTATGTCTCCTCAGATACTTACTAACTTTGCGACCCTGGACAAGTCACTTAATCTCTCCTTACCTTAATCCACTGGAGAAGAAAAGAGCAAAGCATTCCTGTATCTTTGCTAAGAGTAACCAAGTAACAGCCTGTTCAAAGTATTTCTTCTCTGAAAAGATTTTTGTTAAACACTTACCAGTATCCCACTGGTCAAAGCTCTTGTAGAACCTAAAAGTTTGCTTTACATTTACTCTATATTACACATTTTGTCACTACTATGGATGCTTTACTTTTTAATCTTGTGGTAAAATTCTATGGTGAATTCATTCAGTGAAGAATAGCAAGATTTATTTTAGAAATGACTTTCATCAGTTAAGCTGATACTTATATTTGGAGAGCAGGGCTTAAGGAAAGTAAGGAAAATAATATTTATGATAAATGTTATTATATTGATAATTGAGGTAGTTGTTCAGAAAGCTAGACCCAGATGTTTCCTAGATACTTTCTGACATCATTTTAACTGGAAAAAAATGGACTTAATTGTTTACCTGCAGAAAGCCAAATCTATTATTTACACTTGACAACTACCCTGGCATAAGCAGTTCATGTATCTTCTATATAGTTCCTTTTTTAAGAGTGGGGAGAATAAGAAAGTGATAACAACATCGTTTAACATTTATGATGCATCTTTTATATATGAGTAATGAACATCATTCTTGCTGTCTCATTAAGATCATTATTAATACCCTATTTATTCATATATTTATTTTTCTCATAGTTTTTTCTTTATATCATTATTTTCTGATTACATATATTGTGAATGCAATTTAAATCTTAACATCACCCAACAAAAACATTAATATATGCACAAATTTAAGTCATGATTTGAATTTGATATCATAAGTTACATGGTTCTTAGAAAAATAGTTGGAGTAGCTTTGGGTATATACCATTCAGAAGCAATGTCATCATTGCCAAAATAAGCAACATTGTTTAAATGATAAAAACAAAATAGAATAACTGCTTCATATATGTCACTATTCTTTCTTTTTGTGGGGCAGTTAGGTAGTATAGTGGATAGAGCACTGATCTTCTAGTTAGAAAGACATGAGTTGAAGTCTGGCCTCAACCAATTGCTAGACATGTGACTCTGCGCATGTCTCTTAACTTCTATTCCCCCATCCCCTAGTTTCCCCATTTGCAAAATGAGAATAATAATAACACCTACCTCCTAGGGTTCTCATGAGAATTAAATAAGATAATTTTAAAATACTTAACACAGGGCCTGGCACATAGCAAGCACTATATAAGTGTTAGCTATTATTCTGATTTAATATTAAATTTTATGTTTAAGATGTGACATGAATAAAGTAGCCAATCAGGCAGTACATTACTTTGTCTAAAGTCTTCTTAAGTTTTCTATTTTGATTCTATTTGGAAGTGATTTTTCAAAGCCTTTTCAAAGCACATAAACTTCAAATATTTCAGTAGGAATATCTCATACTTTGTTTAGAGAAACTTACATTGATTCATTTGAATAATTCTCATATTGATATTTTTTTCAATCTTTTCATATTGTTATATGTCTTTCTAAAATTCCTTTTCAGTTTATTAAAAATCATCATCTTCTTGTTAACCACTTTCTCATAACATTTAGGCTACTTTTTAAATAAAGCAATGTATATTTCAATCATGGATAATAAGATTATCCTTACAGAAATTTGTAAAGACCTAAGTGATTTTAAAATAAAACTCGTCATCATTCTCTGAAGTATCTTTCATACATATCATCTTAATTAAATATATCTACTAATAAATAGATTACAAAATAAATAAAATGGTTGCTTGCAGGCCATATATTTAATTTAATATTAATGATTCTTATAAATCATGCCACACATTTTCTCTGGATGGCTGGGGTATCTATATCTATTAGTGGAGGGGTCTACTGATGGAAAAGGAGAAATGGAGAGGTTTTTATTTTTTTTATTCCACTTTGTTTATATTTAGAAGTTGACTGAGCTTTAGTTATTTATTTTAATTAGTATTGCTCCACTACATTTCTCTGGAATATTGGAATTGAAGATGAGAGTATGTGACAAATAGTGTTCTTTATCACATTTAAGAAAATTAAGTGAAATGAACTCCAGCTTCATTGTTACATCAGATTAAGTGCAGCCTTTGGAACCAGAACTCTGGAAACTTGATGCTTAACTAAAAAAAAGTAATAGATTTAATACAAATTGTCTAATTCATCATAAATTTTTAAAGTCATATAATTAATAATAAAGAAAACAACCAAAGTGAAATAGCAGACACAGGTAACAGAAAAAAAAATACTTGACTTTCAACAAATCATTACCTTTAAACATCTGTGTTTTATAAAGTTGGTAGTGGGGTAGCTTTGGTGTACTCTTGGCTTTGTATTTCCTCATTTCTGCATTTATATTTAAATTGAATAAGAATGATGACAATTATGAAGCAATAGTTGTTCTTGACTCCATTTATATTTCTTTGATGTATGTAAACAATAGAAACTTAATGTTATATTGTGGATGTTTTGCATGAAATATTTGTTTTTCTTGGGATTTTTTTTTGTTTTCTTGATGTCATTCTCTTTTAGTAAATAAAATTTGAATAGCTAGTCCTCCATTAACTATATACAAATTACTATATTTTTAAAATACACATGCATAGAAGGTTTTGGTAACCTCAACATGTCGGGTTGAGGTAAAAAAAAAAAGACTTAAAATTCCATTTATAAACAAGATATTGGCTTGAGGACCTAGAATTATGAATTCATTAGTATGTGGCATTTTTGTCAAACTGAAAAAGATCATTGCAGCAACATATTGACTTAGAAAATCACAAATTAATGTCATCTATGTTTTGTTGCATTTTTCTTTCTTTTGTTAAACATTTCCCAATTACATTTCAATTTGGTTTGTGCTAGTTTGGCACCTCTGTCATAGAGTATTCCCTAAATGAGGAAATTTCTTATACCAATGCATGTCAGAAACATTTCTAAAAGCTAAAGTCTTTGATAGGTGCCTGGAAGACTGAGAGATTGATTAATTGATTTTAGTAAGGTCATATAACTAATGTGTATGTATATGTATGCACATGCACATGCATGCATGCAAACACACACACACACACACACACACACACACACACACACACACACACACCATTTGTTAAGTACCTATTGTGAGCCAGGAACTATGCTAAGCACTGGAAATATAAAGAGGCAAAAGATAGCTCCTGCCCAAAAAGAGCTCCTGATTTAATGAGGAAGATAACAAGGAAACAAATATATTGCAACCAAGCTATATACATGATAAATATATGTATGTATATGTGCATATATTCAAAATCACATATGAATTGTGTATGGCTTATATGTGTTGTTCAATTACCAAATTCTTAAAAAATGGGAATTATTTATTACTACCTTCAAATTTATTTTTCAACTAAGTAATTTAATGTTTTGATGTAATCTATCATTCAAATAAATGCATCTTTCCCATTCATTTGCAAGGGGCCTAAATTTGGGTTTCATAGATAAACAACTTTTAATTATACTTCTGATAAAAATTTCAAAGTGAAAATTCAGTTTTCACTCTTTCCTGTTAAAATAGAAAAATATTCTTTGACAAGTGATTTTGAGGACATATGGATTTCTAATTTTTGTTATGAATAGGTATAAGATTTGTGGATAATATTAATTTTCTTTCTACTTGCTCAATTTCATATTTTATATGACCATGAAAAAGAGAGATACTACTGACATTTAGTTAAAGTATTTGTTATAGTACATACAATTCCTTTATGGTTATAACATTGTATGTTCCACGTATTTCTGTTGTCTCATTTTGCAAAAAACCAATTAATTAAAAAAAATGTTTTCACCATTGTGTATAATCCCCCCCCCCCCATATAGATTGTGGGTTTCCTCCAGTTTCTATTAGCTAGTCTCCAAAATTTGAATATTCTGCATGCAGCTGGTCTGCTGAGAAGAATTTAGTGGAGTTTAAACTCTCCAGGTATAGATAGGCTTTCACAGATATAGCATTAACTCCACACACACCAGAAAAGCAAACTAATTTGTACTAAGACTGTTATCACTAAAACTTCTATAAAATGGACTTCTAAGGAACATAAGAGAAAGAACTAATTGAAACAAACATGATAAAATTAATTGATTTGGAGGAATTTTGGTATTTCAGAATGGGTGATCAGCATATTTTATCAGAACCTTTGATATAACACTAAGTAAGTTATCTGTCTATTTCAGTTATGGTCAATCCTCAACATTTGCAGGTTTAGCTTCCATGACTTCAAACATTCTTGTGATTTTATTAGTATCTTCATTTTCACTTTCCTGTTGGTAACTGGCACAATCACAGATCCCATCACAATCTCAGGCTCAAGGCTAAATGTGAACTTGAATCTGCTATGCTCTCATACTCCAAGATCTTTAAAGGGTACAAAGTAGATATCACTGATGGATTGTTGCAAGCTTGTGCATCCTTCATGATCCTCAATGTATTTACCAGTTATGAAGGACAGAGTGTAGAAAGTGATGTTGAGACCCCACCAGTCTTAGCATTTTCTGACAGTTCTAACTAAAGTCCCAGAAATTTCTCACTTGGTTTTCAGAGGGCAGCCAAGGTAGAGAGGTCTACAGAAGTACAATATATTCTACAATGACCTTATACTGCTCTCTGATGGAGTGGAAAGTGAGATTCTATTAAAAAAAGGTTTTAGTTTAAAAAATTTATTTGCTTTTCAGCAGATATAGTACTATAGATTTCATGTATTATAAAAAGGGAATATTATCTAAAAGCAATATGGTTTTTTTTTCATTGAGATGTTACCAC
>CM053585.1:453046646-453076026 GCA_028646515.1 Pseudochirops corinnae | reverse complement strand
ATATACATATATATATTTATATATATTTACACACACACACACATACATATACATGTATATTCCCTTCAGATATCCTCATACTGAGAAAAGTTTCATAAGTCACCATTGTCACTTTTCCATGTAGGCATGTAAATAGTTCAACTTTGATAAGTTCCTTATGATTTCTTTTCCCTGTTTACCTTCTCATCCTTCTCTTGCTTCTTGTTTTTAAGTGTCAAATTTTCTATTCAGCCCTGTTTTTTCATCAAGAAAGCTTGAAAGTCCTCCACCTGACCATATTTTCCCCTGAAACATTATACTCAATATTGCTGGTTAGTTTATATTTGGTTTTAATTCTAGCTCCTTTGATGTCTGGAATATCATATTCCAAGCCCTTTGATCCCTTAATGTAGAAGCTTCTAGATCCTTTGTTATCCTGATTGTGTTTCCAAAATATTCAAATTGATTCTTCTTGGCTGCTTGTAATATTTTTTACCTTGTTCTGGGAACTCTGGAATCTGCCTGTAATATTCCTAGGAGTTTTCTTTTTGTGATCTTTTTCTAGAGGTGATCAGTGAATTCTTTCAAGTTCTATTTTACCCTCTGGTTCTAAAATATCAGGGCAATTTTCCTTGAGAATTTCTTGAAGGATGATTTCTAGGTTCTTTTTCTCATCATGGCTTTCAGGTAGTCCTATAATTTTTAAATGGTCCCTCCTGGATCTATATCCCAAGTCAGTGGTTTTTCCAATGAGATATTTCATATTGTTTTCCATTTTTTCATTTGTTTGGATCTGTTTAATAGTATCTTGATTTCTCATAAAGTCATTTACTTCCATTTGCCCCACTCTAATTCTGAAAGAATTATTCTCTTCAGTGAAATTTGAATTTTTTTTTCCATCTGGCAAATTTGGCTTTTTGTGACTCTTTTGCCATTTGAGTTAGCCTATTTTTTAAGGTGTTATTTTCTTTAGTCAGATTGTTGAATCTCTTTTCATGATTTTCTTGCATCATTCTCATTTCTCTTCCCCATTTTTCCTCCACTTCTCTTACTTGATTTTCAAAATCCTTCTTGAGCTTGTCTATGTCCTGGAACCAGTTTATATTTTTCTTGGAAGCTTTTGGTGCAGGATTTCTGACTGTGTTGTCTTCTTCCCATTCCATGTTTTGATCTTTTTTGTCCCCCAAAAAGGAATCTAAAGTTGGATTGCTGTGCTTGCTTTGCTTCCTTAGCTTGCTCATGTTGCCACTTAATTACTTTACTTTTGAGCTCTTTGCCATAGTTGAATTCTGCTTCCTGAGGGGAGAGCTTTGTCCTAAATTGCTAGGGTTTTCATAGCTGCAGCAGCTATTAGGAGAATGCCGTCTCTACAGCCCCCACCAACTTTGGCTCACTGGTGACATACTTTAGCACCAGCACTCATGGCCACTATCCTGATCCAGGTAGGTGAAGGAAAGAGTGCATAGCCTCTGAATGGTCTCTTGGCCCTCCTATGATCTGCAGCCCAGCAGCTCTGAAGCAGGGGTGAGGAATTGGTTGCAGGGATACTGCTTCTTCTGCTTCTGGCTCTGGGACCAGAGGCCAGTCCACATTCTGCTCCCCCCAACCGCAAATCCAGGAGAATTCCACTGACATTTTACTTTGTCTTTTGCATTCATTGTTTGATAAATCTGGAAACTGCCATAGCTGCTAGTGATCCACTCTCCAGAATGCTCCAGCTATGGCTCTCTGTATGTCTTTTAAAATTACTTTTGCATATATTTTGTAATAGTATTTATTTTATTCCTGATTATGCCTTGATAGATTGCCACCCAGACATTTCATGCATTTTTTACTTATTTGTCCTTTAAATAAGTTTTTATTAATAAATTCTGTTTCTCATATTGCTATATTATGCCACATATCCCTTCTCCTTCCCCTGAGAGCCACCCCATTTGATAAATAGAGGAGTTTCTTTACAGAGAAAACAAAGTCAACACAACTGTTCAGTACATTGAAAAAGTCTGAACTCATATGTAAGGTGAAATACCTATGGACCTTCAGCCTCTGTAAAGGGGTGGGTTTGGAGGGTCTTCTCATGTCTTTTCAATTAAATACTACTTGATCTTCATATTTACTGGTGCCTTTTCTTTTGATTTTAGTGTGTCATTTTTTTTCCATTTATGTTCTAATTACTACATATATTTTTTTCTTGACTTTACTTACTTCACTCTGCCATAAGTTGGTATAAATCTTTCAATGCTTTCTTTATTTATCACATACATAATTTCAAATGGCATAATAATCTAATATTATATTCATGTACCACAATTTGTTTAGCCATTCCATAATTGTTGAGTATCTACTTTGTTTCTAGGTCTTAGTTATCACAAAAATCACTGCTGTAAATATTTATGTAAATATTTATCTGTGTTGTCTTTTATGATGATGATTTGTTTCCTAAGTTGTGTTCCTTAAGGAAAATTGAGTTAAGGACTTACTGAATGATATCTTTTGTTTAAAACTATGTAGCCACTTTTTTGTATGTGTTGACTTCTTGGACCTTGTTTGTGTATTTTTATCAGAATCCTCAAGCTGTTCACAGCAGCAATTGTCTGGGAAGCTGCTCATGCTTGGCTTTACATTTATGATATAGTCAGCAGGTTTACAAATTGTAGTGCCTCTATTTGTTCCAGTATCCGTGGCCATTTAGATTGAGATTGTAAGGCCAAAGATCCTGGAGGGGTGGAAAAGGACACAAAGTCAGAGTTCTCCACCTGTAGGCCACAGTAAATCATGATCTCAGTTAGCATCAAGTAAGCAAGGAGAGGTCTTTTTCATCTTGACTCTAGGCTGGCTCCCAAATTCCATAGTTCCTCTCCTATTGTCCCAGCTTCTGCCTGAATCTACCCAATTGTCAAATGGATGCAAAGGTAGGTAGCTCTCAGCTCCTTGTCCAGTTCCATATTGAAGTTCACAGTGTCCAGAGTACCTTAACTCCTTCAAAATTTCTGTTTCTGGGAAGACAAAGCTTACAGAGGCAAAACCACTTTCATACACATTGCCAGCACCATCACCAATTGACTATCTCCCTGTGAAATCAACAGAGACCCGTAAAACATCAGTAAAGTCCCAGGACCTCCAAAACTCTCATCCAGGACATCTGTTAATAGACAACCAGAAAATCCTATTTCAGGCTTCTGTACAATGTATTACAAACAAAAATCAACACAGACAGAACAGACAGAGTACTGGGATAGCAGAAGTTTTCTCCTTCTCAACTCTGAAACCACAAGAGTTCTTTTCTCAGTTCTGCTCTCTTTACTTCTCATTATATATGGTCATTAATTCCTCCCCTTCCTGTTGCATCAGCAACAGGGGTTCACAAGTTCTGGGCTTCACAAGTTCTGTTTCTTAACAAAGACTTCATATAATCATGGACAAGGCTTAAAAGAAACTTGAACTGAAACAAAGTGCTAAATAATTAAATAGCTGAAACAAGGTGTTAAGTACCTCTTTGCTTACCATTACATATATGGAGACTATCCCTTAACAATAGCTTCTGGTAGGTTAAAAGCTAAATGATAGCGTCTCAGGTTGAAAGGAAACAAGCATTTTAGTGCCTTTATTTTCATAATTCAAAATTGACTTCCAAAATAGTATTTTTCTTTAAACTTCCACCAAAATATAGCAGAGTGACTATTTTCCACAATCCCTCTAAAAGTAACTTAACATTTTTGTCATTTGAGTCAATTTTGTCATTTGAGCCAGTGATTTGTCATTTGAATCAAGTTTGAGGTGAAACAAATTGATTGTTTTGACCTGTAGTTCTCTTATTATTGGTGATTAGAAAAATTTTTAAAGGTTATGAATACTCTGTTTCTTTTGAGATCTTTTGGTTCATATACTTAAAACATTTATTTTTTTAACTTTCTTTATATTAACTTTTGTTTATTCTAAGTTTACATCATTCATTTCCACAAGATTATGAGTTACAAATTTTCTCCCCATCTTTCCCCTACACACCACCCCAAAACAGTGTTTCCACTGTATATCCCCTCCCCCAGTCTGCTCTCTGCAATGTCCTCCTCCATCACCTCTCTGACATTCCAGTAGGCAAGATGGATGTCCTTACTCCAGTGCCTGTATATCTTGTTAGCCAGTTGCATGTAAATAAGAATAAGATGTATTTAACATGTATGTATTTAACATTAGATTTTAGAACTTTAAATTCTAGATTCTTTCCCTTCCTCCCTCATCACCCACCCCAACTGGAAAGACAAGGAATTCAATACAGGCCATACATGTGTAGTTGGACAGAACATCTCCACAATGGACATATTGTGAAAGACTGACTATATTTCTCTCCTTTTTACCCTGCCCCCCACTTATTCTATTCCCTACTTTGTCACTGTCCCTTTATAAAAGTGTGTGCTTCTAACAACCCTCCTCCCCAACCTGCCTTCCCCTCCATCATCCCCTCTCTCATCCCCTTCACCCCTACCCTCCTGTAGCACCAGATACACAATTTGGAGTGTATGGCATTCCTCCCCTAAGCCCAATTCAAGGAGAGTAAAGTTGATCCATTTACTTTTGTCTTCCTGTGCTTCCCCTCTATTGTAACAGTTATCACTTGCCTCTTCTATATGAGATGATTAACCCCATTCTGTCTCTCCCTATCTCCTTTAATTCTATTTCTCTCCCACCTCTCAATATCACCTTTTAAAATATCATCCCTTCCTATTCAATTGATCCTGCTCCCTCTGTCTATGTACACACATATATACACACACTCATATACGTATTCATTCTCATATATACCTTCCTATATAGACATATATGTATGTATACATATGTATACATTTATTTTCCCTTCACCTATCCTCATATTGAGAAAACTTTCATAAGTTAACAATTATCGTTTTTTCCATGTTGGCATGTAAATAGTTCAACTTTGATAAGTTCCTTATGGATTCTTTTCATCAACAATGCTTGAAAGTCCTCCACCTCACTAAATGACCATATTTTCCACTGGAACATTAGACTCAGTTTTACTGGGTAGGTTATTCTTGGTTTCAAGCCTAGCTCCCTTGATCTCCAGAATATCATATTCCAGGCCCTTTAATCCCTTAATGTAGAAGGTGCTAGATCCTGGGTTATACTGATTGTGTTTCTACAGTATTCAGATTGTTTCTTCTTGGCAGCTTATAATATTTTCTCCTTGACCTGGGAACTCCAGAATCGGGCTATAACATTCCTAGCAGTTTTCTTTTGGGGATCTTTTTAAAGAGGTGATCGGTGAATTCTTTCAAGTTCCATTTTGCCCTCTGGTTCTAAGATATCGGGGCAGTTTTCCTTGAGAATTTCTTGAAGGATGATCCCTAGGTAATTTTTTTGATCATGGCTTCAGGTAGTCCAATAATTTTTAAATTTTCTTTCCTGGATCTATTTTCCAGGTCAGTGTTTTTTCAAGGAGATATTTCACATTGCCTTTTCTGTTTTTCATTTGCTTTGATCATTTAATAGTCATTTGCTTCCATTTTTTCCACTCAAATTCTGAAGGAATTATTCTCTTTTGCAGGCTTTTGAGATTCTTTTTCCATCTGGCAAATTCAACTTTTTAAGGCATTATTCTCCTCATTGGCTTTTTGGGGCTCTTTTGCCATTTGAATTATTCTATTTTTTAAGGTGTTATTTTCTTCAGTCATGTTGGTGCCTCTCTTTTCATGATTTTCTTGCATCATTCTCATTTCTCTTCCCAGTTTTTCCTCCATTTCTCTTATTTTGTTTTCAAAATCCTTCTTAAGCTACTCTATGGCTTATAACAAGTTTACATTTTTCTTGGTAGCTTTTGGTGTGGGAGTTCTGACTGTATTGTCTTCCTACCACTCCATACTTTGATCCTTTTTGTCCCCAAAAAATCAATATAAAGCTGTATGGCTGTGCTTGCTTTGCTTCCTTTGCCTGCTCATGTTAGCAGTCAATTACTTGACTTTTGGACTCAGTAGAATTCTGCTTTCAGAGGGAAGAGTTTTGTCCTAAATTGCTAGGGTTTTTGCAGCTGTTGGGTCTATTAGTGGGCCGCTGTCTCTTCAACTACCACCAGCTTTGGCTCACTGGTCACACACCTCATGACCACCACCCAAGACTGCAATCACAATCCAGTCAGGTTAAGGCAAGAATATTTAGCCTCTGAATGACTGTTTGGTCCCCCTGCAATCTACAGGCCTGGAGCTCTGAAGCAGCCACATGGAGGCAGCTGCAGTGCCACCTCTTCTGCTGCTTTCTTGCTCTGGGAGTAGTAGATGGCAAGACCTATTCCTTTCCCCCAAATGTAGCCGAGTCCCACTGACCTTTCATTTTGTTCTTGTTTCTTATGGGTTGATAGTTCTGGAAACTGCCACAGGTGTCAGTGATCCACTCTCCTGAAAGCTCCAGCCATGGCTTGTCCTGGCTGCCCTGTGGCTACAGCCTTGGTTCATGCGGGACTAGTCTCAGCACCCAGCATGCTGCGATGAACCTTCCTGGCTGCCTTCAGCAGGAGCCTTGTTTCTCTGTCATTTTATGAGTTCTGGAGCTCTAACATTTATTTAAAATCACATTTTATAGATGTTTGAAGTGGTTATGGGGGAGCTCCTGAAGTTCTCCTGCTTCTACACTGCCATCTTAACTCTGCCCCCATAATATCTATTTACAAGATAAACAATATTTTTCATTTTATATGCATATATGTACATATATACATACACACATATGTATGTATGTATATATGTGTATATAAAATACCAAACCCTTTTCAAAGAAATTTCATTCAAAGATTTATCCTACTCAACTACATTCCTTCTTAGCCTAGATGCAATAATATTGTCTGTGCAGAAGCTTTTCAGATTCAAGTAATCAAGTTTATCTATTTTGTCTTTTGTAATGACCTG
Source organism: Pseudochirops corinnae (assembly GCA_028646515.1). Classification (NCBI taxonomy): domain Eukaryota; kingdom Metazoa; phylum Chordata; class Mammalia; order Diprotodontia; family Pseudocheiridae; genus Pseudochirops; species Pseudochirops corinnae. Next base: position 453,069,136 of record CM053585.1, on the reverse strand, counting down.
TATCTTTGTTTTTATTAAGAATGTATCTCTTATCCAGAGCTGTGAGAGGTATATTATATTTGTCTCTTTTAATTTTTTTATAGCATAAGCTTTAAAATTAAGATCTTATGTCCATTTTGAATAAATCATAGTGTGATTTAAGGGCTTCTCCAAGGCTACTTTCTGTCAGACTGAATTGCAATTTTCTCAACTGTTTTTTTTTTATTAAGTAGAGGATGTTTTCTTGGGTCACTTATGTTTTTCACTCCATCAAATAATTTGGTATTGAGTTCCAGTCTCTTCCTCTGGTCTGTCTACCTATTCTTTAAACAATGTCAAATGGTTTTTGATTACTGCAGCTTTATAACGTAACTTGAGGTTCTTACTACTCTTCGTTACTTTTGTTTTTCCAAATGAATTTCATTATTTTATTAATCTCTGTGAAGTATCACCTTGATAATTTGATTGGAATAGTATTAACAGTACAAATTAATTTTATAGTATTATTTTCATTGTATTGAAATTATCTTACCACGAGCACTGTATATTCTTCCATTTCTTCCATTCTTCAATTAATATTGTTCTTTATTTCTTTAAGGAACACACTGTAACTAAAGCCAAACAAGTCTTTTTGTGTGTTTGGAAAATTAATCCCCATGTGATTTATCCATTTTATAGATATAACTGTTTATTATTGCTTCTTATATTTAATTATTATTATACGTAAATGCTGTTTGATAGGATATAGAAATGTTGTTTGAGGATATTAGTCAATAGTTTTCTTTCTATGTTTTATCTTTTCCTGGTTTAGATATTAAGACTATTTGTTTCATAAAACAAATCTGGGGTGGTTTTTTCCACAATAAATTTTTTCTCAATAATTTGTAAAGTATAGGTACTGTTTTGTATAATTTTGACAGAATTCTTATGTGAATCCATTAAGTCCAGGTCCTCTACCTACTTACTTTGGTAATTCCTTTACAATCATATTTATTTCCTTTTCTGAGATTTTGTTTTTACTATTTCCAAGCTGCTCTTCTCATAGGTTGGTATTTTATACTTTTGAAGATAGACCTCTTGTATTTTCAGTTATATTAGCCTGTAACTATACATAATATGATCTAATTTTTAGAATAATAAGATCTAATTTTTAAAACTGGAGACAGCCCAGCAGGCTGATAGACCAACAGGTCTATCACAGCATCCTGGACCCCACAATCCCACAGGGGCCGAGGTTACCAGCCCCAGAGCAGCCCCTAAAAGCAGCGGCCAGAGCATTCTTCAGGAGAGTGAACCACCAGCAGCTGTGGTGGCTTCCAGACTTTTCAACCCATAAACGGCCAAACACAAAGTAAAATGTCAATGTGGAACTCTGTTGGAACTGGGTGGGGGGAGGGGAATGAAGAGTGAGGTCTAGCCCCTGCCCCCTGGGCCAAGAAGCAGCAAAGACAAAGTGGCTGTGCAGCCATCTCAGGAGCTCCTGGCCTACAGATTGTAGGGGGACCAAGTGACTATTTAAAGGGTAATTGCTCTTGCTTTAACCTGCTTATGTCCAGATTGTGGTCTTAGGTGGTGGTCCTTGGGTGTGTGACCAGTGAGCCAAAGCTAGTGGGGGCTGTAGAAATGGCATCCTCCTAATAGTTTTGGCACCTGCAAAACCCCCAGTGATTTGGGACAGAGCTCTCTCCATTTTGGATGCAGAGTTCTACCATGGCAAAGAAGTCAAAAGTTAAGTAATTGGCTGGCAATATAAGCAAGAACAGGAAGCACAAGCAGATGATAGAATCCTTTTTGGGGGACAAAAAGGATTAAGGCATGGAACAGGAAGAAGATTGCAAAGTCAGAACTCCTGCATCAAAAGTCTCCAAGAAAAAAATATGAATGTGTTACAGGCCATGATGGAGCTCAAGAAGAATTTTGAAAATCAAGTAAGAGAAGTGCAGAAAAAATTGGGAAGAGAAATGAGAATGATGCAAGAAAATCAGGAAAAGCAAGTAGAAAAACCTGCTGAAGGAGACCCAAAAATACACTGAATAAAATAACACCTTAAAAAACAGACTAACTAAAATGGCAAAGGGATCCAAAAAGCCAGTGAGGAGAAGAATGCCTTAAAAAGCCAAATTTTCCAGATGGAAAAGGAATTTCAAAAAAATGCTGAAGAGAATAATTCCTTCAAAATTAGATTGGAGCAACCAGAAGCTAATGACGTTCTGAGAAATCAAGATACTATAAAACAGATCCAAACAAATGAAAAAAACAGAAGGCAATGTGAAATATCTCATTGGAAAAATGACTGACTTAGAAAATAGATCTAGGAGAGATCATTAAAAGATTATTGAAATACCTGAAAGCCATGATCAGAAAAAGAGCTTAGAAATCATCCTTCCAGAAATTATCAAGAAAAATTTCCCTGTTATTCTAGAACCAGAGGGCGAAATAAAAATTGAAAGAATTCACCAATCACCTCATGAAAAAGATTCTAAAAAGAAAGCTCCTAGGAATATTATAGCCAAATTCCAGAGCTCCCAGGTGAAGGAGAAAATATTACAAGCTGTCAGGAAAAAAATAATTGAGTATTGTGGAAACACAATCAGGATAATACAAGATCTAGCAGCTTCTCCATTAAGGGATCAAAGGGCTTGGGATTTGATATTCTGGAGGTCAAAGGAGCTAGGACTAGACCCAAGAATCACCTACCCAGCAAAACTGAGTATAATGCTTTAGGGGAAAATATGGTCATCCAACGAAATAGAGGACTTTCTGGATTAAAAAAGAAAACAGACCTGAACAGAAAATTTGACTTTCAGATACAAGAAGCAAGAGAATCATGAGAAGGTAAACAGGAAAAAGAAATCATAAGGAACTTATTAAAGGTGAACTATTTAAATTACTACATGGAAAACAATAACTGAAACTCATAAGACTTTTCTCAGTATGAGGATATATATTTATATATATACACACATATATATGTATGTTTAGGAGGGTATATGCATATATATATATATATATATATATATATATAAATATATATGTGTGTGGGCATGTGTATATTTGTGCATACATAGAGGGCACAGGATGAGTGGAATAGGAAGGGATGATATGTCAAAAATAAAATTAAGATGTGAGATGAATTTGTTGGGAGAAGGAGAAAGGGAGAGACAGATTAGGGTAAATTATCTCATATAAAAGAGGCAAGAGAAAACTGTTACAATGGAGGCGCAGAGCAGGAAAGTGAAAGGGAATGGGATAACCTTATTCTCATTGAATTTGGCTTTAGGAGGGAATAACATACACATTCAACTGAGTATCTTACCCTATAGGAATATTTGGGGTGGGAGGGCAGATTGGGGGAGAGGATAGTTAGTTAGAAGCAAACATTTTTGAAAAGGGATAGGGTCAAATGAGAAAATGGAATAAATGGGGAGAGGGATAGAATGGAGGGAAATATAGTTAGTCTTTCACAATATAACCATTATAGAAAAGATTTGGGTAACTGCACATGCACAAACTATATTGAATTGCTTATCTTCCCAGTAGTTGTGGATGAAGAGGGAAGAAAGGAAAAAATATGAAACTCAAAGTTTTAAAAATAAATATTTTCAAAGAAAATTGTTTTTTTACATGCAACTGGGAAATAAGATATACGGGCACTGGGGTATAGATATGCATCTTGCACTAATAGAAAGTTGGGGTTATGGGAGAGGATATAAGAGAGAACAGATTGGGGGAAGGGGTATTCAGTAAGCTTGCTATTTTGGGGTGGGGTTGGGGAAAGACAGGCAGAAAAAAATGAATGTTGAAAACTAAAAATAAATAAATAAATTTTTAAAAAGGGAAAAAATTAAAAAACCAAGACCAGAAATACCTAGCACTGGGTTTCAAATAGCATAGGACAATAGATTCAGAATTAAAAGGGATAATAAATATATTTAGTTCCATCCCCTTGCTTTAAAAATAAGTAAACCAGGGTAAAAAAAGTTAAGTTGACTTTTTCAGAGACATACAATTGGATTGAAATTTGCAACCAGGTCTTCCTGACTCCTAATGTAGACCTCTATCCATTACAACATTTTGAAGATTTTTAGTTTATTGCTTGCTTGAATGATTCAGAACAATTTTTTACCCATCCTTAATGGAGAATAAATTTGTCATGATGGAATAGATACTGTTATTTTAAAACTACATTTTGGAAATCGTTTTCAATGTGTAAAATGTGTTTAAACAGTTCATAAGACATTCTTGATTCCATTAGTAATCAAAGTATGGAAAGAACTCAATGGCCAGAATGCCTGAGACTGCAGTAGCTTTAAAACTGTAAGTTACTTTGCTGGCATCCACGACCCCAGGAAATGAATGTTAGATTCAGGACTGAGAATGATAATAAAATCACAATGGAAATATTAATGAATATTTTTCTTCATAGGATTATAATAGGTAAAGTGATTATGGTGAGTGGGCTTTTATTTAGAAGTTGGTATATAGTTCAGCAAATGATTATGTTCGGACCCACATTATTATCCTTTGTTTTCCAGTCTACATGATCAGTGATATTTCCTTCTTTATGTGATATTTGCATTTCCAAATGTATGGAGATGACTTTACTTCTGGAAATTAAATTTTAGCAATTAGCACCTTAATTTGCTTTACTTTGAAATATGTTCCTGGGAATTATCACTTTCCAGATGCAGAATTTTGGGGAATTACTTTACAAAGAAAAAGGGACAGCATATGGGAAATTAGCTAATGAAGTTCCTAGGGGCATGCATTCTAACACTTCCCCCCTCTTTTTTTAGCAGTTCTGGCACCCCAGTGCTTGTCTTTAAGAAAGTGGGGGAAATATTTTTTGAATAAATTTTATGGTAATTTGATAAAGAATTTGAAAGCAATCCACTCTGTTTAGAATTGATGAAAAATATATGCAAATTTTCAGTTTTCTACTTATAACTAACATCTATGTAAGGACTGGTAGATTCTGGATTATCTGAGTTGAAAGGCAGAGAAATAGAGGAGAAAAATAATGGAGGACAAAGATGCCTGCAGCTATTAAGTATGTCTAAAAAGTCCTTGCATACATTAATTTGGCCCTGGAATTTAAGGGTGTTTGGCATACTGGTAATGAAATTTGGACTCTGGGTTTGCTTGGGATAGAGTATACAGTGGTTATCAAATTGTAAAAGTAGAACCTGTTGAGTCAGAGAAATTGAATTGGCATCAGGGAGGAAGTGAAATTCAGCATAGGTAATTTGGATCAGCATAGTGTAAGAAGGAAGGTGCATCTAGTGAAGAGTTTAGTATTACGGGGGACTCTTAAAGTTAGGGTTATGTGTGTTTGTATCATAGGATCAAATATTTAAAGCTGAAACAGATCATCTTGACTGAACTCTTCATTTGGCAGTTGAGGAAATTCAAACTTAGAGATGTCTAGGAACTTGTCCAAAATGATTCCAAGTAAATGGTAGAGAGGTAATTAAGGCCCAGGACCTCGATTTGTGAGATAAAGGAGCAAGCAAATGCTGTAGCTGGCAGAAGTTGGCATCAGCAAAACATGCTGATGTTTTGAGTCTTAAGACTATATGTGACATTGATTGCTGGACCATTCTAAACAATTATGTGGTGCTGTTACCATTTATGTAGCAATGAACTGATGTAGTTATCAGATTATTGACTGTCTTATTCTCTCTTAACACCATTCTACTTCTCTGAGTCCTGAGACCCTTGAAAGTGGAGTAGTCTCCACATCTGAATAGAGAGCACTTGGGGAACAAGGATTCAGGTTATGATACAACTGCACAAGTATGGTTGCTAATGTATAAAAGTTTTATCACTTTTGACTATTACTGTCTTTTCCCCTTTTTTTTGATTAGGAAAGAATAATAAAAATTTTAAGGTAATTTAAAATCTGAGTTATTCCTTTATCTTTTTCTTCAGTCATATTTTACTGACTTTTATCTTCTAAATAAAATATTTTTATCTCACTTTTTGTTTTTATATAATTATTTCCGGCACTGTTGTTTTGCACAATATTCTCTTTGTATTTACTTTTCATTGTATTCAGCTTTATTTAATCATACTATAGTTGTTATAATCACACTGTCATTCATTTTTTTCACATTCATATTCTTTAACCTAGAATTTGTTGTTTCTTTAAGAAATACATCAATTCTATTTCAAAGATAGATCTAAAAATTGTGAGTCCCCAACATTAATCTATGTATATACTTGTAAAATGGAACATTATTTTCAATTGCATTTTATTTCAATGTGATACATAAGAGCCAAAACAAAATATTTGAACAAATGCATTTTCAGTTAATAGATGATACGTTGATAGTTGTTAAATATCCAAACTAAAGCTGAATGACTTTTCTGTTATTCCTCAAATTATGTGATCCTTGGTTCTCTATGACTCCAATAATGGGGCTAATGCTAATAGACACTATGGCATGTATTTCGGAAAAATGTCTAATTACCCAGTGTCAAAATTTTCCTAATTTCCTTGGAAATTGTGCTAATTCAAAACTTAATTCCTTACATTCAAATATGTATTTCCAAAATTTTTTCTCCTTAAAAATAGCACTGTAGTGTTTCCCCAGGACAGTTCATTTCTGCGAGAAATCAATTGTCTCAGTTTTCCTCTACTCCCACTGTGTTGTAAATAAGTTCTGGCTTCTAAACTAGTATGATTATTTTTATTCCGAATTCTCAAATCTTGCCCTTGGTACCCTTTTTCAATTTCTTTAGACCTTATAAACTCAAACTTTGCTAAGTCTGTCATGTTCTACAGTATTCAAAAGGAATGAGTAACACCAGAAATAGAATGCTTGAGAGTCATAAAACCACAAATGCTTGGGGCTCAATGTAACCTTAGAAGTTCATTATTCCAGCCTTCTCATTTTACCGATGAGAAAATGAGATAAAGAGGAATGGAGTGGTTTATTCAAGGTCATATGTTTGGGTAGCGAAAATGGCATCAGATGTTATACCATTTCTTTTTGGCCATTTTTTTTCTTTGTGGAAAGAATATTAAAATTATGATAATATAGACAAAATATCATAGTAAATATTTACACATGGTAGGGAAGCTGCATAGCAAAACAGTTTTTTTCCCCCTTATTCCTATAATTTGCTTAATGGTTAAAAAGAAAGTGGTCTCATGAGATGATAGGTCTACTCCATTCACTAATGGAAAGATGAATCTTCTCATAGCTGTAGGGGACCTCAGAGCTCATCAAGTCTAACTACATCATTTTACAGAGAAGAAAACAGTAAGGGCAAATTAAATTATTTTATGAAGTTCACTTAATAAAAGTCTAAGGCAGAATTTCAAATAAAATCTCTCTATCTCCAAAGTCAGCTTTTTTATTCTGTATTCTTTATTATTATATGTTTTAGGATATATGGAACACAACATTCCAAATTGCAACTTTACAATCAATTAATTATTTTTTCCCCAGCAGTATGTTAAACCCTGGAAATATAAAGGCAAAAAAAAATATTCCCTGTCTTTAAGAAGCTTACATTCTATCATGTTTATCAGAGGAGACAACATATACACTTAAGTATATATAAAATACATATGAGCAGCTAGAGGGATAAGGAAAAAGTCATGTAGAAGAAAACATTCGAGCTGATTTTGAAGGAAATCAGGAATTCTAGAGGCAGAGCAAGTGAGAGAATGCATTCCAGGAATAAAGACAAAATATATACCTGCATTGAAAAGGGAGATGAAATGCCATATGTGAAAAAATAGTCAAAAAATGTCAGTTTAGCTGTACCATTAAGTGTGTGAAAGAGAGTCATTTCTTATAAGTCTTGAAAGGTAGACAGGAGGCAGGTTATAGTGGGTTTCAAATGGCAAGCAGAGTAATTTGCATTTGATCTAACAAATCATAGGGATACATTGGGGTATATTAAGCAAGGTAATGACATGGTCATGTCTGTGCTTTAGGAACAACATTCTGGAAGCTATGTGGAGGATGAATAGGAATATGGAGAGTCTCCATTCTCTTTGGATTTAGGGAAACACTTTAAAAGGTTACTGAAATAGTCCCCATGAGAGGTAATGGAGGCTTGAATAGGGTGGTAGCCATTTGAGTAGAGAGAAGAATAGGAATAGTGCTATGAATATAGGGGATAATGATTGGAATTGTGATTTCATGAATAGAGAACTCCATGAGAAAGTTTTCCTCTACCAATTCAGGTCATCTGTTCTCTGCAATTTAGTCTTAATAGAGTGCCTAGAGCATTAGGAGTTTAAGTTACTTGCTGAGTGTCATAGGGTCAGTATATAAGAATGGGGGCTTGAATCCAGGTATTCCTAGCTCCAGGAATGAACCAACAAATCTTGGCAAAGGCCTGGTAGTTATCCACTTAATTCTATCTCATACACTTAATTCTACCTCACACATGGAGCTAATTTTATCCTTTATTTTTTCAAGGAAGTTACCCTGGTTTGTTGGGTAAACTCATTTGGTTATCTCTTTCATTTCCAAAATGGTACCTTCACTTTTTTCATCAATGTCCTAATCTTCCTAATATTCTTTCCTTGTACACATCATCTGAAGTTGATACTTTTATGCTATCTAAGTGAATGGGTCAGAATTTTAAGGGAATAGAGATGGGTAGCTTTTCTCTTTCCCTACCATTGTAATTGTACAGTTCCTGGTTGAGGCAGTTTGTTGAGTTATTTGTCACTATATCATCCACAACACATAATCTGTAGAAGTTAGGATTACAGGAGAAATACATTTTCAAAGAAAAAAGAAATGCCTATATTACATCTGGTTATTAACAGGTAAACTGGCCAGAAATTGCTGGTTGGTCAACCTTTTCTCCATTCATCTTCCTCAACTTAACCAGAATTATTCTTAGATTATAGACATGCAGTCCATTACCTGGGCAAAAATTAACACCTTTCCAACATGTTATAGGAGGATTTTGTAAATTTTGAAATTCATTAGCATAATCTTCAGGAACTTGGTTACCACTATTCCATAATGAGATATTGAAACAGGACTTTAATGGAAATACATGTTGTGTGAACATACATAGGCACAAAGATACAAACACATATAACCACACAGTTGTTGATGACTTTTCCTCCTTTTGTCTTCACAGAACTTTTTCTCTATCCTTCTTTTTATACACGTATTATGTGTTATTTATAATTACTTATTTGCCATATGTTTTTACTCAGCTGTAAGGGCCAGGAGGACAAATTCCAGATATTGTGTGAACTTTACTTCTATACCAGCATCCAGGGCAAGATGATAAATACTGTAAGTATTATAGAATCACAGAAGTTTAAAGCTTGGATTGAGTTTAATAGCCCTTTAGTTCAAAGACAGCCACCAAAAAATCCCCTTTATACTAAACATAACTGGTCATCAAGTCTTCCTTAAAGACCTCAAAATTTATTGGTTGAAAAAATACACATATATACATACATGCACACACTCATCCATGTACCTGTATTCCTGCATAATATAATTTATTAAAATTAAAATATTTAAAATCCATAAAAATTAGACTTTCTAAATTCCAAAACTTCTTTCAATAATTCATTTTAGTGGGACAGTTGTCTATATTGATATTAGGAATTTGCCCATCTGTTTCCTATCCCATAACCTAATGTTTCAGTTAAGTCCATTTCTATCCATTTCATCAGTGGCATATATAAGGGTAAAATTATATACATACATACATATGTATATATGTATGTATATATATATATATATATATACATATATATATATATATGTTTATCTGTATTCTACTTTAAAGTTAATGCACATAATTTAGACTTCTTTCTCCTTGCCTTAGTAACAAAGACAGTGAATACATGTAAGGAGCAAACAGATTGTGTTTGGCATGGTGAACATGTTTGTAGAGACTACTGTGGCATGCCCTAGTTTATGTTGCTGTAATTCCTATTGCTGTGACTAACACAATTATGGAGACTGACATTATTGAAGTGTAGAGACCACATTTACCTCACTGTAGTAAGTTTTATCAGCTAAGTGTTGACATTAATATTCTGACCTTCTATTTAGTAGCATTTAAATCATGGTTGTATTTACCTTAGTCCCTATCCCCTACGCACAACTCTAATAACCATTAGTTGGTCCAGGTGGCAGAATAAGTGCTGCCCTTTGACAGCAACAAGATTCAGTGGAAGGAGAACCGAATTTGGAATCCTAGTTTCACTATTTGGTATAGTAGGAACTTAGAGCACTTGAGAGGTCTTGGGTTCCCTATGTAAAAGGAGCCTATTGGATTATATAATATTTGAAGTCCCACCTCACTGTAAGTTCTATGATTTTTGAATGGTTCTAATTATTTTCTCCTTCCCCTTCCTCTTATCAATCTTAAATCTATATTGCCCCACCTTCCAATAAACATATTCCCCAATGCTTATTTTCAAATTCGCCAATAGCATCACCAGCTATTCCCAGATAGAATAATAGAAATGAGGACAGAAGAAAGGTTCTCTTGTTTCCTGAAATGCTGTAGAGGACTGATTCTAAGTCCAATAATTTCCTAGTTAGCCACAAATGAATGTACATATACATGAATCTGTATATGCATGAATCAATCCAGCTGAATGTTTGACAGAATGATAAAAAATGAACGAAAGCCCCAAAAGCTTAATACCCATTGGTATTTGTTTTTGAGCTCAGCAAGGGACTAGTATCCTTATCTTGTTGCTCTCCTTTTTACAATGAAGCAAATCCATTTCAGTTGTTTCACCAGTTCTACAAGTAGCTCTTATTGCTGTCCAAGATATAGATTCTTTCAATGTTGCATTCATATTTAACATGAATAAAATGACTGCTTGAGAGAAGTGCTAACAATTTTCTGTCACACAAAACTTTTCAAATTTATGCAATTGGATTCTCCCCCACCCCACCTGCCAGATTATGAAGCTTTGTAGTAACCAAAGAAGTCTTTTTAATATACTATGTGGGCAAAATATTTTCTACATTAGAATGTTTTAAAAGAGAGAGGTGCAAGAGGCAGAAAAACTTGAGTTCAAATAGTGACTTATATGTTCTGGTTATGTGACCTTTATAAAGTCACAACCTTTCAGTTCTCAGTAAGCAAATCAATAAGGCTATAAAGTACAGAGAAGGTGGTGACATGATTTGTTAGAAGGAATTCTCTAACTTAGGAATTCCCTAAGCCACTTTTATTAGAGGTCCAGTTAGTTATCTTCTACATTATAGCAATGGGTTTGCTGGTTGTTTGGTTGGCTGGTTGATTGGTTGGATGGTTGGGTGTGTTTTTATGTAATTGAAGAGGACCAAAAATACATCACCTATGCTGGACTTAGCGGTATATTGTGTTTGACTGTGACTTACCAGACCAATATGAACTTGGAAGGCTTCCCCACATTTTGGGGACAATAGTAGTCTATATCAGTGGTTCTCAACCTTCCTAATGCCTCGACCCTTTAATAATCATATGTGGGCATATCTGCATGTGGACAGATCCACCTAGAGATGGATAGAGGAGTGGTGTCTTGGTTCCTAAGACCATCAGAAATATGTGTTTTCCGATGGTCTTAGGTGACCCCTGTGAAAGAGTCATTTGACCCCCAAAGGGGTTGCGACTCACAGATTGAGAAATGCTGGATATGAATATTTTGACTGGAGACGTATCTAAATTTATATCTTACGTTTCTTTTGAGCTAAACGAATTCTGCTTTGCACCTAGAGCACAACACCTTCTTTGATTCAGACATAGCATGCTGGACCACTGTCTCTCATATCTCACAATCAATTCTAAAGTTCTTCAGAAACAACTTGAGAATGTTCTGTCATTTATTCTGATCTCTGTATAAGCAGTCATCTTAGTGTGCATTCTCTGTAAGATAATTATTTAGGCAAATGTATGTTTGTCATTTGAACAACAAGTTCAACCCATCAGCATTGTGCTACCCAAACTAGAGTTTGAATTCTTGGCAGTTCATCTCAAGAAAGGGCTTCACTCTCTGATGCCTTATCTTTCTGGGTGATCTGCAGGATCCTCCTAAGACAATTGAAATGGAAACACTTCAGTTTCCTGGCAGAGCCCTGGGAAAATGTCCAGGTTTCAGAGGCATAAGACAAGGAGGTCAGCAAAATAGATGTTTGGTAGCTATCCTAATACCTCTTCTCTCCCATACTTTCTTACAGAGCATCCAAAACACTGAACTAGATCCAATAGTAAATGCATCAACCTCATCATCTATGAGGAAATCACTGGAAAATATACTTTCAAGGTAAGTGAACTTATCAATAGTGTTCAAAATCTCTGCATTTGCCTTAACCAGGGTTTCACGTATGGTTGGAGTAGTGCTGACTGGTGGAGAGCCTGTTTTCTTGGTCTTAATTGTCAGGCCAAAATTAGCACAAGCAGCAGAAACAATCTATACTCTGTTGCATCTCAGCCTCAGAAGCTTCAAGTCCACAATTATGTACAAAAAGTTGTACACTAACTCTTCTTTCACATTAGTCTTAGCTTGTAGCATTTGAAAATTAGATCATTTACTAGCAGTCCAGTAGCTGACTGTCCTCACTGAAAGCCTCCAACAAAATTTCTGATAATATACTCAAAAGCATGGGAGGAAGCATTTCATTCTATTATGACAGGGAAACTCTGATAACAGTGTCCATTATCCAGAACGTATGTGTATAAGCATGCTTTGTGGATCTGGTGCACAATATTGATGAACTTTTCTGGAGAACCACATTTTTACATGAATTTCCATAAGCCCTCATGACTTGGTCAGATCAATGAATGTTGTGTCTAGACCTCCTTTCTGCTCCTGGAATTTCTCCTGGAGTTGTCAGGCAGCAAACATCATATCAACCCCTCCTCAGCCCTTTCTGAAGCGACACTGGCTTTCAGGTAGATAATCACCTTCCAGGTGAAAAATCAGTCTGTTAAGAAATACTCTGTCAAGAAACTTGCTGGCAATGAATAAGAAGAGAGAGAATAAGAAGAGAGAGAATCCTGTGATTCTCACAGGAGAACCAATTTCCCTTTCCTTTATAGAGTTGGATAATGGAGGCCTCTTTGATCTCCCAGGGGAAAATTTCCTTTTGCTATGTGACCCAGAATATTTTAGGCAGCTTTTGTAAGAGCATTTCATTGTTGTACCCTGTAAATCTTAGCTGTAATGGAATTGGCATCAGACATTTTGTCATAGGGGGGAGTATAAGGAGGCATTCAAAGCCTCTCCTTAAGTTATGTTTGACTAGAGAGAGATTGACTTCAGCTGATGCATACACTCAGTGTCTTCAATGTTGGTTGACGACTGTGTTGAAAATGATATGGAAATGTTTGGCCAGTCTCTCCAGAATCATTCCCTTATTAGTAATACATGTGGCTCTATCACCTATTAGTATTTAAGATGTATCATAGGTCTTTCACCCATAAACAGCCCTCACGGCATGATAAAAGCACTTTGGATTATAACTATGAGTGTAAAACTGAATTTCTTATGCCTTTTTAGTAAGCCAAGAATCCTGCTTCTCCCTAAGCTTCGCTTGCACTTTACTTTTGATGGAGGTAAATACTGCCTTCTTATAGATAGATGAAGTGCCCTACTAGTAAACCCTGTGTAATTCTCATTTTTCATTTAGTAGCTTAGGTATTTCTCACCATTTTCATCAAATCAGTCTTGATGTTTGCAAATGTTCTGGCTCAGTTGAGTAAATGTGGCACTATACACCAAATCTCTGAAATCTGCCCCACTCCTTTTCTGTTCCAGTGTTGCCAACAGTGTCTTGGCTCAGCTTTTCCTCCAAGGTAGCAACAAACTGCTCCCATTAGAAGAATAACTTTAATCTGTTAATACTGAGTCTCCTGGTAGTCTTCTTGCCTAGGGGAGGCCACTTTTGTTGACTGAGAATGTTTAGCTTGGAGAGGACAAGTATTTAATGAGTTCAGTAGTCTGTGCCACACATTGCCTTTGTCATTCTCACATTCTTTATGTCTCTTCTCCTTACATCAACATTGTCTATTAAATGCTGATGTTTCTTCTGAGGGTCCATCCATGAAATTTTATTGCATTTAGGTAAGCGGAAGAGAAGTGTTGGTGATAAAAAGATCATGAGATACACAAGTCTTTAGTAGTAAGTGACTGCACCTGGTCATATTCCCAACTCTGTTCCTACCAAGGCCTCCCCACCAAGTTTGATAGTCTGTGCCTACTTTGGCATTAGTCACACAGAAGTACAATCTGGTACTCTTTTGGCACATTGATGAAAATTGTTCAGACACCCAGTGGGCTGCTGAATACCACTGCTACTTCAGTTCCCTGACAACATTAACCTTAGACCTGGGCCAACTGCATACAGGGTTGTGACTACAGCTTCCAGTGGACCTATATCTGCTGTTTCTTCACTTTGATTTAAGTAAAAATAGTAAATTGGCATGGATGATGTCCTTTGACTCGTGCATAAATTGAATTTAAGTGAGGCAAAGTTACAAAAAGGTGCTGACCTCACTCTCCTTCTACAGTCATTGAGGGCAAGTGCCAAGACATAATGCAAGACAATCAGCAATGGCTCATGATGGAGTGATTGGCATCTTTGGTGTCTAACCAAGCTCTAAATGTTCCACAACTCCTGTTTCATTCACAAATGACTGTTGGAACAAATTGTTCTCATCTGCCCATTCTGCCAGGTAAGACTTCACATTTTTAGGGTAGATAATTCCTTAACTCATTGATGGGTTTGAGACTGTACAGTTTAACCTTAACCTGTTTTAGCTCCTTTGCCAAAATGGTTTACTAGGGAGTAGCTGCTACATATGCTACATCTTCTGGGAGTGTCAGGTGGAGTTAGGTGAATCAGGTGGATATCAGAAGTGGAAAGCAGCCCTGAAAAGGGCTAGGCTGCCCAAAGACCGCAGGTACTAGTCTTTCCTAACCACCTGTACACCCCATATTAATGCATATATTGATGTGGAATGCATACATATCACAATGGCAGTGAGCCATAAACTGAATCAGAATAGAGTTTAATTTGTGCTATCAAAATTTATAATAAATTTTTACTTTACCTCTTTTTCCATTGCTTTGATAACCTTTTCCTTCTCAAATTAACTTCCCCCATCATATCCCACAACTTCATATTTTACCTTCTATCGTAAAAACTACAATAGCTACAAGAAAACATCTTAGCGAAAACAGCCAATTCATGGACCATATATGACTATATAAAACATTCTTCCCTGACAACAGGAGGGATTCACACTGTGTGATCTGTTCCCTTAAACCAGTGGTTCTCAACCTTCCTAATGCCACAACCCTTTAATACTTGTTTGTGGGTGTATCTTCATGTGGGTGGACCCTCATGGAGATGGATAGAGGAGCGGTGTCTCAGCTCCTAAGACCATTGGAAATATGTGTTTTCTGCTGATCTTAAGTGACCCCATTTCACCCACAAAGGGGTCACGAACCACAGGTTGAGAACCACTGCCGTAAACCATCATTGTTTTTGTTTGCCTTTTTTTCAGAATTCATTTTCAAGCAATTTTTTCATGCACATGGTTATGATAATAACTCATATTGTTCTGATTTTACTTTTTGCCCAGCATTATTAGTTCTTAATCTCTAGGTTTATTTTACTACTTATTAAGAATGAGTGAATTCTACCAGAACATAAATGTGAAGACTCTATTTTGTGATATCATCTTAGGTAGTATATCCAAGTGAGTGCTAGTGTTTCTTACTATCCAGGGAAGGAATTAAAAAAAATAGAGTCAATGAATATTTAACTACCAAAGAAATTTCCAAATTAAAATTCAGCTTTACTTTAATGTACAAATAATATCATTGATTCAGTGATCAAGAGCTAAAACCCACCAAAGAAAGGAGTCCCTATGCTTGGCCTTGTTTCACCTTACTGCCTCCAACTGGGGATAACATTGATGGTAAGGATATTTAAATAGAAACAATGACAGACGACTCATAACTGTGATAACACCACAGATGGCTTTATGTCATATGATGTTCTATGCAAGAAGAAGTAGGAAGTTAGGAACTTGACAGTCTATTTTCTTTTCATTTGATTTCCCTCATGATATTTAATCAAAATCCAAAAGATAATTACTCTGAAGGAGTGAGGGAGGAAGTGAAGGAGGGAGAAAGATACAGGAAGAGAAAGAGTATGTATGTGTGGTGTGTGTGTGTGTGTGTGTGTGTGTGTGTGTGTGTGTGTGTGCGTGTGTGAGAGAGAGAGAGAGAGAGAGAGAGAGAGAGAGAGAGAGAAAGAGAGAGAAAGAGAGAGAGCGAGAAAGAGAGAGAGAGAGGGAGAGAGAGAGAGAGGGAGAGAGAGAGAATTTGAATTTGAAGAGGTATAATCTATTCCCTGAAATTAAATGCAATGACTACAATTATATTAAGTGATAATGTTGCAATTTTAAGGAGCAATGTTAATTTATAATTTCCTAGGGAATGAAAACAAACACAAAATATTGCTGCATTTTGTCATATGGTAGTCTGAATTGTGAACCTCTTAAAATATTGTCTCAAGGTGGGGAGGTTGTGGAAGTAACAGTCATAGCTTTTATGGGTTTTTTCTAGCAACTGAAACATGGCAAATATGCCCGGCCTTTGAATAAGAAAACACAGCAACCCCTAGTTAGAATATGTAGCCTTGTAAAGAAAGCTTAATATCTCTCTGTTTTCACCTTTTTGGAGATATTCTGGCCTTTCTTTACTTTTCTGATAGCTGTTCTTTCTCAAGGTACTTACTTATTTTCAAAAATCAGTAATTTAATCCTTCTAGGTATCCCTCCTCCTCCTGATCACAACTCCACTACACTTACTGATTTTGTGGGTTTCTCTCACCCACAAAATAATGTCCAACCTCATCATTGATTAACTTGGCTAGTTCTAGGCAAATTGATAGAAATGGATTATTTTTGTTCACCACACAGAAGTTCTTTAGATCTGCATAACCAATTAGAACTTGTATTTTGATTAAACGTCCTATGAGGATGGATGCAAGGTTAGTACCATGCTCTGGCATGATATTAAAAGAAGATTTTAGAAAAAAAATAAAATGATATTTTCAAATAGAGGCAAAAATTGTAACATCTCCATTTTTTACTGTGTGTGTGCATTGTACATGTATGCATGTGTGAGTGTGTATGTTTGTATTTACTCACACTACTGGAAATGGGAGAAAAGACTGAAGAAATGCCTGATTTTTTTTCTCACTATAAATCAATAAGTATTCTAACAGCAGTATACATATACTTTTATTTCTATTCCTGTTCTTCTTGCTTTGTTTACTCACATATTATTGACTTGTCAAATTAGTATCTACATATTTAAAAAGTCAAATCCATTTTATCTAGTGACAGATGATATGTTGTGAGAATTCTTAATGTTTCCTCAGTTACTCATTAAGCAGCAAAATAATTTTCTCTCTTTTAATGTTAGCATATATACATACATGTATAATATATATACACATGTAGATATATGCACATAAAATACACATAGTTATGTTGTGCACTTCATTATACATATATGTTTATATACACTTATATATGTATGTATGTGTGTCTGTGTGTATCTACATTAGGATGCTTCCATTTGAATCATCCATATCAAGTGCATTTTAAAAATTAAGTAAATAAGCCATATAAACATTGTTTCCATGAATCAAATCTGTATCCTAAAGACATACGATATGTGTCCAGGTACTTTTTATGTAATAGCATGTGCCATGATAAAAGAGAAACTTGTCAGTCTGTTTGGTAGTGAAAGGCAAAATTAATTTTACATTTATAGCTGCATGAAATTGATTATACTGTGCTGCAACAGGCAAAGAATACACTAATATATTAAATGTCATGCTGGTAATGAACTGTCAAAATATTGTTACAGATCACTGTAGCTTGTATTAAATCAACAGAAACCCTATCATTCTAGAGAGAATTGTGAGCTTTCTATTTCTTTAGGTGACAATAAATTGATTTTTTAAAAAGCCTGAATATAAACAGAAAATACTTATTGTTTTCACATAATCATAGCCTGTTTGGTAGAAGAAATATATTTGGAGTGGAGGAATAGCAGTTATTTATGCATCTGTCAATGAATGCATTAGTCATGCCTCAATAGAATTTACGTATTTTATACTAATTAATTCCCTTGTAATACATCCAGTTCATTTTAGGGTCTTAATGACATTTTCTTGGGATTTGAACTTGTTTTGAATTACAACATATATGAAGCATTTTATAATGTAAAAGCATTTCTTTTCAAAACATCAAAACTATTTTTCAACTTAATTGCTATTTTACTTGAAAATATTTTCAGAATGAATTTAACAAAGGATAGGCTCTTGGTCCCACTGGTGGAACAAATACAAACTCTTTGACTTTCTTACATTGAAATGGAAGGCTGAGCCCACCTACCAATCACAGTAGAGACAGAATAATTGTAAATTTCTGATTGATCAGAAAACATTGGCCAGTTATACAGACCTGTCATGTCTAGACATAGTAGAGTCCTAGCATTCTTGAAAACACCTCTTTTTTGTCATTAAAATAAACATGAGACTAGATGATAGAAATACATTTTGTTGCTTAACAGAATTTAACCAGGTGTTGAAAAATCTGATTTAACCTTCAAACTTTTTAAAGTTTGCTCTCACTTATTCTCCATAAAATCAGTATGCATCAGATCTACTACATTCACAAAAAACATTTTAGAAGTTTGCCGTAATATTTCTTATTGCTACTGGAATGTAGGAGGAATTTTCCACATCCTTAGGTCCATCCGTGTAATGTCCTTTAGATAATTCTTGATTATTTAGGGCTGAATATTGTGTTTTATGGATTATTCAGATCATTAATTTCTTTCCTCTGATCTCTTTGCCTGATGGCTTGTTGCTTATTTCTTACCTACAGCAGATGGCAAGACAGTTTTCTTACTTGGTTATAATTCTACTAAAAAGATTTGTCTAGAAAAATGAATTCAATAATTGACTCATAGAGGTTGTTTGTTTACTTTAATTACCCATTGGCAACCATTGTTTATGATAAATGAAAGTTTCCTATACATAGAACCTCGTTATAATATTGATGTGGGGGGATGGGAATGCTTCCTGTCATAGTTAAGCTCTTAGCACTAAACAGCTCTTAGCTTGGCACACAATGACTGCTTTATAAAAACTAACTATTTATTTTTTATTATAACTTCCCATTCTTATGTAACAATTTACTTTTAACTATTTCCTTGCATCATTCAGATTTGCTGAAATATGAGAATGTTGGAATAATTTACTATGATTTTTTTTGGAATATTAAAAAATGTTATTCTCATCTTTACATTATTACTATTTGTTATTTTAAAGGAAATTTTAAAAAATAGAGTAATGCTTGTTCTAATTATCATTTCATGCTGCACAAAAACATCTGTCTACATCTCTGTATAAAAGGTTAACCTTTTAGTAGAAGAAAACATCCTTCATTTCATATAGTATCTCATCCTGTACAAAACCCATTTTTTTCCAACCCAATGTGATAAACTATCCTTCCCCTCATCCATTACGGTAAAAGGAGCTTAGGGTTAATAGATAGGAGTGTAGGAGGATGTAAGAGGTGTGGAAGCAGGAAAAAATAGATGGAAAAAGAGAGGACATCTTTGTTATGTTTAGCCCAGCATGTATATTTTTTTGCTAATGTCGCTACGTTTATTGACTATAAAACTTGATTATTAATCTCAAGAGTTTACTTTCTATCTGTTGCTATTACAAAAGGATTTTTTCATCAGGTTCCAAAATAAAATTGTGGTAACTACTACAGGAAAAATTAGAAAAATGAGCAAGTGATAGTTGGAATTACTGACTGTGAGGCTAGTCTTCCACCTAATAAAAAAGTTACTAACCATCATAGACTTCCTTGCTTAAATCTGATTCTCAGAAATTATGGTACAGATATAAAGCAATGAACTCTTCTCCTCTCCTGTCTTCTTCCCTCCCATATCTCCCTCCTTCCCTCTCCCCTTTCCTTCCTTCCTGATCTCTTTTCCCATACAATACTTTTCTTTCACTCCCTTCCTAGCTCTAATTTTGTTTACATTACATATTGCTTTTCTCTCAACAAGTGCATTGTATGTTGTGTCAAATTAATGTGAACTGAATAATTCTGCAAAGAATGTGAGTTTTCTGTTTCTCAAGGCTACTATGTAATTACTATTAAAAAGTGAAAAAGAATCAAAATGATAGCATGTTTTGCATAAGCATAGATTCATTAGTGATACTTTACTTTGCTATAGTTCTAGAATCTATAAATTATAATATTATTGTTTTTGCCTTTAACAAAAGCTGACCTTTTCTGTATTTTAATGGATATAGTCAGTGTTATTTTATTCTACATTAAAAATAAATCAATAAAATCATCATTATCTTCTTTGTGAAATTAATGAGATGTTTCACAACATTGGGAATGCAAAAAAATAATAAAACCCTTGGGGCCATCTCTCTGCAAGAACACTAAATGCACCAGTGAATAATTAAAATAGTTGAATAGCAGTTGTAAATGTGCCTGTGTCCTGCAGTTTGTATTTAATAGGTAACAAAAGATAGAATGCTAGTAAGTGAAAGGAAGGGTTCCATTTTTCATACTAAACAGAAAAAAGAATATCAAGGGTGGCTGGGTGATGCAATGAATACAGCACCAGCCCTGGAGTCAGGAGGACCTGAGTTCAAATTTGGCCTCAGATGCTTAACACAAAAACTAACCAGGTGACCTTGGGCAAGTCACTTAAGTCCAATTGCCCTCCAAAAAAAGGAAAAATTTTTAAAAAAAGAAAGAAGAGTATCTATTTTCCTCCAATTCTGCTGAACCTGAATGACTCACAACTCAGACATGGGAACAAAGTACATTCTCAGATGCTGTTCATCTATATAGATGAGATATGTGATAGCCAGCTACTACCTGCTTATGGGAATTTATTTTTAACTTTACAGTGTGAACATTTTCACCTCACAAATGAGCAAATGCCACAAATCATGGGCTGTTTTATCATTTGGTTGATTGTCTAGACTTCAAATAGTGATAGAAAGATATTTATCCATTAAATATAAATTCAAGATTAAGCCTAAAATTATGTCACATGTACATTTTCCAGAGAGTCCATTTTGAAATATTTAAAATATCTGTGTCTGTAAATACTAGATCCTTAAAGTATGACTTTTGTTTAAAGAAAGAGAAAGTGATTTTAGGCTGATGACACCCAGCACTAAAAGCTTAAGTTAGTGTTTAATTTATATATTCATATATAACTTTATGTATTTTCAGTGGTATATTGATAAAGTTTTGGACTTGTTAGGAAGGCCTCAATGGAATATTGCATCAGACTCTTATTAACACTATGACTCTGAGCAAATCTCTCAGACTCTCTATTTCATTTTTTTCTCAGTTATACAATGGTGGTAATAACAGTACCTACCCCCATTAACTTTGTCATTATGATCAAATGAGATAACATATGTAAACTGTACTGTAAACCTTAAAATATAGAAATGCTACCTATCATCATCATTACCACCATCATTATTCATTATTATTATTATTTTATTGCTAGCATTCAAAGACAAAATAGATTTTTTTTTTCCATTACAGAACTGTGATCTTACTTGGATAGTCAAAGTAATATTTCATCTGTTCTATCTCTTCTTTCTATCTGTTTCTATCTGTTCTATCTGTTCTATCCTATAAAGCTCACCAGAGCGATGGCTTCATTTTTTTGTGTGTGTGTCTAGATGTTCTGGCATTATGGAAACTAAATATTTGGTTAATGGCTTAAATATTTTACTCTTCAGTGAGATATATTGGTACTGTAGAGATAATGGGTTTTTATCTCTATACAAAATTCTCTAACATATCAATTCATTTTAAAAAGGGTTTTATTGATATTTTCTGTTTCTTACTTCACCACAATTATTCCAAATATCCTCCTGTCCCCTCCCAATGATGCATTTCATATGACAAATGATGCCATTTAATAAGGGAAAAAAAAGACAGCATAACCAATGAATGCATTGAAAAACTCAGACAACATGCAATTTGTAACGTCTGTGTGCCTCTAATGTCTATGATAGGCTATGTGGGGGATATGTTCTCATCTCTTTTAATTTGCATCCTGCTTGATCTTTATGATTTTTTACATTAACTTTTCATTTCTTGATGTGTCATTCTTTCCATTTACATTTTTGTAGTCATAGATACTGTTTTCTTGGCTCTGGTTACTTCATTCTGCATCTGTTCATATTGCTCTTTCCATGCTTCTCCGTATTTATCACATAAATCTTTTCTTACAGCAGGGTAACATTTTATTACATTCATGTGCCATAATTTGTGTAACGATACTAGGATTTGAAGATCTTCCACGCCCCTTGAGCTTGCTGATGTAGCAGGAAGGGGTGGAGCAAGAGAACGCCGGAGCCAAGCTAATCTCAGTGCGGTGCGGACTGGAAGCGGCGTCAGAGGCAGTGGCT
>CM053585.1:453019420-453037105 GCA_028646515.1 Pseudochirops corinnae | reverse complement strand
CTCTAATTCTGAAGGAATTATTTTCTTCAGAAAGCTTTTGAGATTTTTTTTTTCCATCTTGCAAGTTCAACTTTTTAAGGCATTCTTCTCCCCATTGCCTTTTTAGGCCTCTTTTGCCATTTGAGTTAATCTATTTTTTAAGGTGTTATTTTCTTCAGTCAAGTTGTTGACCCTATTTTCATGATTTTCTTGCATCATTATCATTTTTTTTCCCAATTTTTCCTCCACTTATCTTATTTGGTTTTCAAAATCCTTCTTAAGCTGATCTATACCTAGTAGGCAGTTTTCATGTTTCTTGGAAGCTTTTGGTGTGGGAGTTCTGACTGTGTTATCTTCCTCCCATTCCATGCTTTGATCCTTTTTTTCCCCAAAAGAGGATTCTAAAGTTTGATTGCTGTTCTTACTTTGCTTCCCCTGCCCACCCATGCTGCCAGTCAACTATTTGATTTTTTAGCTGTGTGGAACTCTGCTTCCAGAGGAGAAAACTTTGTCCCTAATAGCTATGTTTTTTGCGGGTGTTGGAGTCATTGGGAGAGTGCTACAGCCCCCACCAGCTTTGGCTTACTGAAAACAAACACCATGACCACCACCCAAGACCACGATCCCGAGCCAGGTGGCTGGTAGCTTCTGAAGCAACTACATGGAGGCAGCTGCAGGGTCTCTGCTTCTGCCTCTTCCTTGCCCAAGAGGTAGTTCAGCTGTACTGCTTTTCTCCCCCAAATTTAGTTGAATTCCACTGACCTTTCACCTAGTCCTTGTTTCTTATGGCTTGATAATTCTGGAAACTGCCACAGCTGCTGCTGATCCATTCTCCTGAAGGCTCCAGCTGCTGCTTGTCCTGGCTGCACCAGGGCCAAGCTACTGTTTCAGTCTAAGCTTGTTTTGGCTCCCAGTATACTTCTATGTGCTCTTCTTGCCACGCCGCCTTCAGCGGGAGAAGTGTTTTTCTGTATTTTTGTGATTTTTGAAGCCTAAAATTTGTTTAGAGTCATATTTTATGGGTATTTAAGGTGGCTATGTGGGAGCTGTGGGACCTTGTTGCTTCTACTCTGCCATCTTGGCTCTGCCTCCATGTTTGTGATTTCTTTTAACAAAGTCTTAAAAGTCTGAGAATTTATCCAGTGTCCTTTTTTTCATTCATGATAACACTTAACTTTGTAGGATATGATATTTTTGTCTAGAGTTCCAGTTCTTTTGCTCTTTGACATGTTGGGTTCCAAGACCTTTGGTCCTTTAATATCTCTGCTACTAGGTCTTCTGTAATTCTAATTAAATCTCTATAATGAAATTATTTTATCCTTCATACTTTTAATATATTATCCTTGAGCTCTGAGTTTGGAATATGACTATGGTATTCCTATGGGTTTTTCTCATAGGATCTCTTTTAAGTGATGATGGAAGATTTTTTTTTCTAATTCTTCTTTTGGCCCTTGTAATTCTTCTGGACAATTTTCTTTTATTAAGTATTTTATTTGTTTACTTTCAGTTTACAAGAGTTAATTGCACAATCCCTTCAGTTACAAATTTTCTCTCTTGTCCTATCCTCACCCTAGCCTTCATGTTGGCATGCAATCAGATATAGGATTTCAAATGTCTTCACATTAAAAATTAGTCAAGTTGTAAAGAAAAATTATAAATGATGGGAAAAAAAGGGAAAGCAAACAAAACAAAACAAGAAAAAAAAAGAGCAGGTAGCTTGCTTCAATTTGCATTCAAACTCTGTTCTTCTATCTATGCATGTAGACATCTCTTTCCATCAGGACATTTTTGGAGTTTTTTTATAACCTTGCATTGCTGAGAAGAGCCCTGTCTATCAAAATTTGTCATCACACATATGTTGTGTCTGTGATTGTGTACAAATTATTCCTGGTTCTGCTCTTCTCATTCAACATCAGTTTGTATAAGTCTCTCCAGGTTATTGTGAAACCCATCTGCTCCTCATTTCTTATAGCACAATAGTATCTCTTTACATTCATATATGAAAACTCATTTAGCCATTCCCCAGTTAATTGGCTTGCCCATGATTTCCAATTCTTTGTCACCACAAAAAGAGCCACTATAAACATTTTTGTCAGTATGGATCCTTTTCCCGCTTGTATGATCTCTTTGGGATATAGACCTAGAAGTGGTATTTCTGGGACAAAGGGTATGTACTTATTTAAGGCCCTTTGGGAAAAGTTCCAGATAGCTCTCCAGAATGATTGAATCAATTCCCAACTCTACCAACAATACATTAGTGTTCCAATTTTCCACAGTCTTTCCAGCATTCATCATTTTCCTCTTTTGTTATCTTAGGCAATCTGGCCAGTGAGATGAGATACCTCAAAGTTGTTTAGTTTTGCATTTCTCTAATCAATAGTGATTTAGAACATTTTGTCATTTGCTTTTAGATATTTTTAATTTTTTCCTCTAAAAAATGCCTGTTCTTATACTTCGACCATTTATCAATTGGGGAATGACTTGTATTCTTCTAGATTTGATTCAGTTTTCAATATATTTTAGAAATGAGGCCTTTATCAGAAAAACTGGTTGTAAAAATTCTCTCCCCATTTTCTACTTGCCTCTTAATCTCAGTTACATTGGTTTTATTTGTACCGAAACTTTTCAATTTAATGTGATCAAAATTATCCATTTTGAATTTTATAATGTTCTCTAACTCTTATTTG
The DNA here is from genome assembly GCA_028646515.1 of Pseudochirops corinnae. NCBI lineage: Eukaryota > Metazoa > Chordata > Mammalia > Diprotodontia > Pseudocheiridae > Pseudochirops > Pseudochirops corinnae. Next base: position 453,034,439 of record CM053585.1, on the reverse strand, counting down.
GTCATAAAGTCTTCCCTTCTCCATAAATCTGACAGGTAACCTATTCCTTGCTTTTCCAGATTGCTTATAGTATCAATGTTTATACCTAGATTATACACACATTTAGACTTGATTTTATTATACAGTGTTAGATATTGGTCTATGCCCATTTTTGCCATACTATCTTCTAGTTTTCCCATAGTTTTGGTCAAATACTGAGTTTGTATCCCCTAAACTTGGGTCTTTGGGTTTATCAAACTGGTGAGTCTTGTGTAACCAATCTATTCCATTGATCCAGTACTCTATTCCTCAGACAGTATAAGTAGTTTTGAGGACTGTTCTTCCAAATGAATATTGTCACTATTTTTCCTAGCTCTATAAAGTGATTTTTTAGTAGATTGATTGGTATGGCACTAAATATGTAATTTAATTTAGGTAAAATTGTCCTTTTTGTTATATTAACTTGACCCAGCCACAAAGAACTGATGTTTTTTTAATTAGTTAGATCCGACTGTATTTGTGTGAAAAATGTTTTGTAGTTTTGCGCATATATATCCTGGGTTTGTTTTGGCAGGTAGATTCCCAAATGTTTTATAATGTGTACAGTTACTTTAAATAGGATTTCTCATTCTGCCTCTTGCTGTTGGATTTTGTTAGAAATATATAGGAATGCCGAGAATTTATGTGGGTTTATTTTATATCCTGCAAATTTGCCAAATTTATTTATTGTCTCAAGTAGTTTTTTTTAATTGACTCTCTAGGATTCTCATAATCATATCAGCTGCAAAGAGTGGTAGCTTAGTCTCTTCCTTGCCTAATTGGATTCCTTCAAGTCATTTTTCTTCCTTAATTGCTACTGCTAACATTTCTAGTACCAAATTGAATAAAAAGGGTGATAGTTGGCATCCTTGCTTCACCCTTGATCTTATTGGAAATATATCTAGCTTATCCCCATTACACAGAATACTTGCTGATGGCTTTAAATAGTTGCTACTTATTATTTTAAAGGAGGCTCCATTTATTCCTATACTTTCTAGTGTTTGTTAGTAGGAATGGATGTTTATTTTGTCAAAAATCTTTTCTGCATCTATTGAGATACTCATATCATTTCTGCTGGTTTTTTTGTTCATATGATCAATTATACTGATGGTTTTCTTAATATTGAACCATTCTTACATTACTGGAATAAATCCTACCTGATTAAAAAAAAGTTCTTGTGATAAGTAGCTGTAGTCTTTTTTACTAATATTTTCTTTAAAATTTTTGCATCTATATTCATGAGGTTAATAGGTCTATAATTTGCTTTCTCCATTTCATCTCTTCTCAATCTAGGTATCAGTACCATATTTGTGTCATTAAAAGATTTTAGTAGGACTCCTTCACCAATTTTCTAAAATGGTTTGTAACATATTGGGATCAATTTTTCATTAAAAGTTTGATAGAATTCATTTGTTAATCTATCTAGCCTTGAAGATTTTTTCATAGGGAGTTCATTAATGGCTTGTTTGATTTCTTTATCTGAGATGGGTTTATTTAAGTAATTTACTTCCTCTTCTGTTAGTATGGGCAACTTATATTTTTGTAAATATTCATCCATTTCACTAACACTGTCAAGTTTATGTGCATATAATTGGGCAAAATAATGCCTAATTATTCTTTTAATTTCCTCTTTAATGGAGGTAGATTCACCCTTTTCATTTTTGATACTTATAATTTGGTATACTTCTTTCTTTTATTAAATCATATTGACTAATGGTCTGTCAATTTTATTTTTTTCATAAAACCAGCTCTTAGTTTTATTTATTACTTCAATAGTTTTCTTAATTTCAATTTTATTAATCTCTACTTTAGTTTTTATTAATTCTAATTTAGTATTTAGTTGAGGATTTTCAATTTGTTCTTTTTCTAGCTTTTTCAATTGCATGCCCAATGTATTGACCCCAATTTTCTCTAATTTATTCATGAATGCCTTCAGGGTTATAAAACTTCCTCTAATAACTGTCTTTGCTGCATCTGACAAGTTTGGGTATTTTTTCTCATTATTGTCATTCTCTTGAATGAAGTTACTGTTTATTTCTATAATTTCTTGTTTGACCCACTCATTCTTTAGGATTAAGTTATTTAGTTTCCAAATAGTTTTTAGTCTATCTTTCCAATACCCTTTATTTCATATGATTTTTATTTCATCATGATCTGAGAAGGATGTGTTTAACATTTCTGCCTTTCTGCAATGAATTGTGAGCTTTTTATACCCTAGTACATGTTCAATTTATGTGCCATGTACTGTTGAGAAGAAGATATATTCCTTTTTATCCCCATTCAGTTGTCTATGGAGATCTATCAATTGTAGCCTCTCTAAAATTCTATTTACCTCCTTAACTTCTTTCTTGTTTATTTTGAGGTTAGATTTACCAAGTTCAAAAAGGGGGAGTTTGAGGTCCCCAAATAGTATAGTTTTACTATCTATTTCTTTCACTAATTCCCTTAACTTCTCCTCTAGGAATCTGTCTACTATATGGCTAGGTGCATGTATGTTAAGTAATGATATTAATTCATTCTTGATGATGCCTTTTAACAGTATGTTTCCTTCCTTACCTCATTTAATTAGATCTATTTTTGCTTTTGCTTTAACAAAGATAAGGATTATTATCCCTGTTTTTTTTCCTTTAGCTTGAGCATAATATATTCTACTCCATCCTTTTACCTTTATGCTGTGCATATTCCCTTGTTTCAAATGTGTTACTTGTAGATGGCATATTGTAGGATTATGGTTTTAAATTCTGCTATCTGCCTCTGTTTTATAGGAGAGTTCATCCCATTCATTTTCATGGTTATGATTACTATCTGTATCTTTTCCTCCATCCTATTCCCTCCCCTGTTTATGTTTTTTGTTTCTTCCTTCTCCCTTCTCCTCCATAAGAGTTTTCCTTCTGACCACCACCTCCTTGAATATTCCCTGCCTGTGCCCTTCACTCTTTACCTACCTTTTCCCCTTTCTACTATTTGCCTCCATTCTTACCACCCCTCTTTTTAACTCCCCCTTACCCCTCCTACTGGCTGTAGGGCACAATGGATTTTTATATTTAATGGAGTTTGTTATTATCTCCTTTAACCCAAACAGATGAGATTAAATTTCATACTGTGCTCCTCTCCCTCCTTTCCATCTATTATAATGAGTTTTTGTGTTTTTCACATTATAATTCTAAACTTAACTGATTATGTTTGAATCTTCTTTGAACCAGAACCAATGAGAATAAAGTACACATGATGTTCATCTCCCTCCTTTCTTCCCCTCTACTAGAGTTTGATTTTATGTGTATTTATGTGGCATAATTTACGTTTTTTTCTGCCTCATCATTCCCTTTTCTCTCATCACAATCCCTTTGTATCCTTTAATAAGGTTTTTTTATTCATTCATTTATATCCACACCCTCTATCTATGTATATCCCTTTTAAATGTCACAATAGTTATATAAATTTCAGTATTGACAGGTATTAGCTTCTTGTATAGGGATATAAAGAGACTGATCTTATTGTGTCAAAAGTTGTGTGTGTGTGTGTGTGTGTGTGTGTGTGTGTGTGTGTGTAAAACTTGTTTATCTTTTTATGTCTCTCTTGAGTCTTGTATTTGGAGACCAGATTTTCCATTGACCTTCGGCTTTGTCATCAGGAAAGTCTGGAAGTCCCTTATTTCATTAAATGAGCATGTCCTTGCCTGATAGATTATGCTTAGTTTTTCCAGATCATTGACACTTGTTTACAATCCTAGCTCCTTTGCTTTACAAAATATCAAATTCCAATTGCTCTGATTTTTAATGTAGAAGCTGCTAAGCCCTTCCTGACTATAGTTCCACAATATTTGAATTGTTTCTTTTTTCATCTTTGCAGTATTTTCTTCTTTGCCTTGTAATTTCAGAATTTGTCTACTATATTTCTTGGAGTTTTCAATTTGGGATCTCTTTCAGGAGGAGTCTGGTGAATTATTTTGGTCATTATTTTTCCCACTGGTTTTAGGACCTCAGTGCAATTTTATTTGACAGTCTATTGTAGAATGTTCTCCAGGCTGTGTTTTTTTCCCCCTCCAATATGGCTTTCTGGTAGACCAATAATTCTTAGGTTATATCTCCTGGATCTGTTCTCCAGGTCAGTTGTTTTTCCAGTGATATATTTTAAACTTTCCTCTAATTTTTCAGTCTTTATGATTTGATTCTTTTTTGACTTTTTCCTTATGTTTTGATTTTGTTTTGACTCTAGATGCATCATAGAGGCCTTAGCTTCAATTTGATTGATTTTAGTTTTTAGTGAATTATTTTCCTCAAGAATTGCATGATATCCATTCTCATCAATCCTGGTTTGAGGAAGAAAAAAGCATACTACATTAAGTATAAATATCTTTCATATCTTACAGGGAGTAGGAGGGGGGAAGGGATGAAAAAATAGGAGCAGTTAGAAGGAAGGGAAGAAGTAGTAAGGGGGAAGAGGAGGAAAAGGGACCAGGGCTGATAAGAAGGGAATACTGAGGGAGGTAGAGGTCAAAAGGAAAACTCTTAAGGAGGTAAACTGAGAAGGGGGGCAAGTAAAATCATAAATGAGGAGGGAATAGTATATAAAGAAAGAGACAGATAGTTATCATAAATGTGCATGTGAATGAGATGAACTCTATCATAAAATGGAGGCAGATAGAAGAATGGGTTAAAAACCATAATCCAAAATATGCTGTTTATGAGAAACACATATGAACCAGAGGGATACACACTGTGTAAAGGTAAAAGGCTAAAGTAAAATATATCATGGCTCAGCTAAAGTAAAAAAAAAAAAAAGCAGTAGTAGCAATCCTTATCTCAGAAAAAGCAAAAGCAAAAATAGATCTAATTAAAAGAGGTAAGTAAGGAAATTATTTCCTGCTAAAAGGCACCATAGAAAATGAAGCAATACCATTATTAAAAATCCATGCACCAAGAGGAACAGCATCCAGATTCCTAAAGGAGAAATTAAGGATGTTAAAGGAAGAAATAGGCAGCAAAACTATACTACTGGGGCACTTCAATCTGCCCTTGACTGAGCTTGATAACTCTAACCTCAAATAAACAAGAAAGATGCTAAAGAGGTAAACAGAATCTTAGAGAAGATGAATATGGTAGATTTATGGAGAAAATCGAATGGGGATAAAAAGGAATATCCTTGTTCTCAGTGGTACATGGCACATACACAAAAATTGACTGTGTACTAGGGCATAAAAACCTCACAATTCAGTCCTAAAAGGCAGAAATATTAAATCACTCTCAGATCATGGTGCAATAAAAAGTATATGTAATAGGGTGTAGGAGCAGCAAGGTACTGCAGCTCCCACATTGCCATCTCAAATATCCATAAAATATGACTCTAAACAAATTATCCGGCTCTAAAACTCACAAATACACCACCTGCTGAAGGCAGCTCAGCTGAAAGGGATCATCACAGCTCTGGGAACCAAATACCAACAGAGCCTGACACGTGGGTGTGGGCCCCGGGGTAGCCAGGACAAGCTGCAGCTGGAGCTTTCAGGAGAGTGGATCAGCAGCAGCTGTGGCAGTTTCCAGAATTATCAAGCCATGAGAAACAAGGACTAAGTGAAAGGTCAGTGGAACTCAGCTAAACTTGGGGGAGAAAAGGAGTCCAGCCAAACTGCCTGCAGGCCAAGGAAGCGGCAGAAACAGTGGCCCGTGGCTGCTTCAGAGCTCGGGGCCTGCAAACAGCAATGGGGTGAAGAGATTGTTCAGAGGCCAAGTACTCTTTGTTGAGGGGCCTGGATCCGGATCATGGTCTTGGGTGGTGGTCCTGGGGTGTGTTTTCAGTGAGCCAAAGCTGATGGGTGCTGCTAAAAAAAAAAAACAGCCCCCTAATACCTCTGGCAGGTGCAAAAACACCAGCAATTTGGGACAGAACTTTCCCCTCTGGAAGCAGAGTTCCACAGAGCTAAAAAATCATTGACTGGCCAAAATGAGTAGGCAAAGGAAGCAAAGCAAGAACAGCAACCAAACTCTAGATTCCTTCTCTGGGGACAAGAAGGATCAAAGCAAGGAAGATAACACAGTCAGAACGCCCACACCAAAAGCTTCCCAGAAACATGACGATGGCCTAAAAGACATAGATCAGCTTAAAAATTATTTTGAAAACCAAATGAGAGAAGTGGAGGAAAAATTGGGATGAGAAATAAGAATGATGAAAGAAAATCATGAAAAGAGAGCCAACAACCTGACTGAAGAAAATAACACCTTAAAAAATAGATTAACTCAAATGGCAAAAAAGGCCCAAAGAGCCAATGAGGAGAAGAATGCCTTAAAAAGTTGAATTTACCAGATGGAAAAAGAATCTCAAAAGCATTCTGAAGAGAATAATTCCTTCAGAATGAGAGTGGAGCAAATGGAAGCAAATTACATTATGAGAAATCAAGATATTATTAAACAGATCCAAAGAAATGAAAAAGTAGAAGGCAAGGTGAAATATCTCCTTGAAAAAAACCACTGACCTAGAAAACAGATCCAGGAGACAAAATTTAAAAATTATTGGATTACCTGAAAGCTGTGATCAAAAAAATAACTTAGAAAGCATCCTTCAAGAAATTCTCAAGGAAAATTGCACTGATATTTAAGAACCAGAGGGAAAATAGAACTTGAAAGAATCCACCTTTCACCTCTTGAAAAAGATCCCCAAAAGAAAACTCCTAGGAATATTATACGCAGGTTGTGGAGTCCCCAGATCAAGGAGAAAATATTACAAGCTGCCAAGAAGAAACAATTTCAACACTGTGGAAACACAATTAGGATATCCCAGGATCTAGCAGCTTCTACAATAAGGGACCAAAGGGCCTGGAATATGATATTCCAGAGATCAAGGGAGCTAGGATTAAAACCAAGAATCACCTACCAAGCAAAATGGAGTATAGTGTTCCAGGGGAAAATATGGTCATTCAGTGAGGTGGAGGACTTTCAAACATTCTTGCTGAAAAAACGAGAACTGAAAAGAGAGTTTGACACTCAAATACAAGTAGCATGAGAAGGTAAACATGAAAAGAAATCATAAGGAACTTATCAAAGTTGAACTATTTACATGCCAACATGGAAAAGTGATAATTATAACTTATGAAATTTTTCTCAGTATGAAGATAAGTGAAGGGAATACAAATATATATATACATATATTCATACGTACATGTCTATATGGGAGGGTTTATATATGCAAACAAACACATATCTGAGTATGTGTTTATATGGATACAGAGAGGGCTAAAGATCAATTGAATAGGAAGGGACAACACTCAAAAAGGTGAAATTCTGAGGTGGGAGAGGATTAGAATGAGTGGAGACAGGGAGAGGCAAAATGGGGTTAATTATCTCATGGAAGAGGCAAAGGATAATTGTGACAATTACGATCCCTCCAGGGGAAGAACAGGAAGGCAAAAGGGAAAGGGTCAAACTTACTGTCATTTAACTTGGCTTAGGGAAGGAGTGACATAAACTCTAAACTGGGTATCTTGCCACACAGAAGAGTAGGGGAGATTGGGATGAGAGGTGGGATGATGGGGAGGGCAGGGGGGGAGTGTTGATGGACGTACACACTTCTGTAAAGGGACAGGCACAGGGGCAGGGTAGAGAGTAGAACAAGGTGGCGGGTGGGATTGGAAGGAGGGACATATAATCAGTTACTCACAATATACCCACTGTGGAGAGGTTCTGCATAATTACTCATGCACGGCCTGTATTTAATTGCTTGTCCTTCCGGGGGGGGGGGGGTGGATGATGAGGGAGGAAGGGAAATAATCTAGAATTTAAAGTTCTATAATCAAATTAAAAAATACACACACACACAGAGTTATTATTATTATTATTAAATACATCCAACAGGGAATTGAGATACACAGACACTGTGGTAGGGAGATTCATGCTGCTCTACTGGAAAGTCAGAGGGGCAAGGCAGAGGACATAGGAGAAAGCAGATTGGTGAGGGGTTATACAGTGGGATGGCTGTTTTTAGGTGTCGGGTGGGGAAAGATGGGGAGAAAATTTGTAACTTAAAATTTCATGGAAATGAATGATGTAAACAAGAAAATTAATTAATTAAAGAAATTATATGTAATAAAGGGACATGGAAGCTTAGACTAAAAACTCATTGGAAACTAAGTAACTTAATCCTAAAGCCTGAGTGTGTCAAACAAGAAATTATAGAAGCAATAAGTAACTTCTTTCAAGAGAATGACCATAATGAGATGACATACGAAAACTTGTGGGATACTGCAAAAGCAGTTCTTAGGGGAAGTTTTACATTCTTGAATACATACATAAATAAAATAGAGAAAACGGAAGTCAATGAATTGGCATGCAACTGACAAAGCTAGACAAAGAACAAATTGAGAATCCCCAATTAAATACTAAATTAGAAATAACAAAAACCAAAGGAGAGATTAATAAAATTGAATTTAAGAAAGCTTTTGAATTAATAAATAAAATTAAAAGCAGGTATTATGAAAAAAACAATAAAATTGATAGACCTTTAGTCAAAATGATAAAAAAGGAAGAAGAAAACCAATTTACAAGTATCAAAAATGAAAAGGGTAAATCTACCTCCAATGAAGCAGAAATAGTATAATAATTAAGAATAGTTTTGCCTAATTTTATACACATAAATTTGACAATCTTAGTGAAATGGTTTAGTATTTACAAAAATACAAGTTGCCCTGACTAACTGAAGAGAAAGTAAACTACTTAAATAACCCTATCTTAGAAAAAGAAATTGAACAAGCCATCAATTGATTCCCAAGGAAAACATCTCCAGGGCCAGATGGCTTTACTAGTGAATTCTACCAAATATTTAAAAAGCTGTTGACTCTAATAATTTACAACTATTCAGGAAAATTAGAGAAGGACTCCTACCAAATTCTTTTTATGACACAAATATGGTAGTGATACCTAAATCAGGAAGGGACAAAACAGAGAAAGAAAATTACAGACCAATTTCCCTTATGAATATAGATGCAAAAATTCTAAATAAAATATGAGCAAAAAACTACAGCAAATCATCATGATTTATTCCAGCACTGCAATGGTGGTTCAGTGTCACAAAAATTATCAGTATAATTGATCACATCAGCAACAAAACTAGGAGAAATCATATGACTAATTCAACAGATGCAGAAAAAGCTTTTGACAAAATACAACACCTATTCCTAGTAAAAACACTAGAAAGTATAGGATTAAGTGGAGTCTTCCTTAAAATAATAAGTAGCATCTGTGTTTGGTACTAGAAATGCTAGCAATAGTAATAAGAGAAGAAAAAGAAATTGAAAGAACCAAATTAGGCCAAGAAGAGACTAGGCTATCACTCTTTGCACCTGATCTGATCATACACTTAGAGAATTCTAGAAAATCAAGTAAAAAAACTACTTGAGATAATAAACACATCTGGCAAAATTTCAGGATATAAAATAAAACCACATAAATCCTTGGCATTCCTTTATATCTCTAATGAAATCCAACAGCAAGAGATAGAAATAGAAATCCTATTTAAAGTTACAATAGACATTGTAAAATATTTCAGAATTTATGTTCCAAAACAAATCCAGTACTTATACGAACACAGTTACAAAACATTTTTCACACAAATAATGTCAGATCTTACTAATTGGAAAAATATCAATTGCTCATGGCTGGGTTGAGCTAATAAAATAAAAATCACAATTTTACTAAAATTAAATTACATATTTATTTCTATACCAATCAATCTACCAAAAAATTACTTTGTAAAGCCAGAAAAAAATAGTAGCAAAATTCATTTGGAAGAAAAAAATGTCCAGAATACAAGGCAATTAATGAAAAGAAATGCTAGGGAAGGTGGCTTAGTCATACCAGATTTTAATCTGTATTATAAGGCAGCAGTCATCAAAACTACTTGCTTCAGGTTGAAGAATAGAGTAGTAGATCAATGGAATAGATTGGGTACACAAGACTCAGCAGCCAATGTCTATAGTAATCCACTGTTTGATAAAGCCAAAGACCCCACTTTTGGGGATAAGAACACCCTATTTATTTGACTAAAACTGCAGGAAAATCTGGAACATAGTATGGCAGAAATTGGGCACAGAACAATATCTAACACCATACACCAAAATAAAGTTGAAATGGGTGCAGGATCTAGGTATAAAGGTTGATACTGTAAGCAAGGTGGGTGAGCAAAGGAAAGTTTACCTGTCAGATCTATGGAGAGGGGAAGATGTCATGATGAAAGAAGAGTTAGTGAGCATTATAAAAATAATTATTTACTTCAGTTAGTTTTTGAAGTTCCTTTTCTGTATATTCAAATATAATTTTAAAGAGGTATTTTCTCCAGTTAGATTTTGAGCCTCCTTTCCCAATTCACAAATTTTACTTTTCAAGTATTTGTTTTCTTCAGTGAGATTTTTTTTTCCAATTTGTTCAATGTAAATTTAAATTTATCTTGCATCTCTCTAACTTGACTTTTTAGATCTTTCTTGAGCTCCTCCAAGAATGCATTTTGGACTTGAGACCCATTCATATTTCCTTCTGTGGTCTCAGGTGTGACTGTAGATTTCATGCTGTCCTCTGCATTTGGTTGTTCTTGCTTGGTATAATAAGATTGTATCATTTTTCTTGATTTTGATTTCTCAGCTTCCTTGTTACTGATTGTGATTGTCTATTTCCTGATTCAGCCTCTCAGGGTGGGAGCTAAGGGCCTGGTTGCTACTTTGTGTGCTGTAGCCTCTGAGTGTCTAGACTGAAGCCAAGGCCAGGACTCTCAGTGTTTTTCCTGAGTTACCCTGAGACTCACAGAGTAACAAGTGTGCGAAGGGTGGTCTGGCTACTGGAGGTTTTTGGCTCTGTGCCCCTGGGCTGCAGCTCAGGCAGGCTCAGCCACTTGAGGCTGGCAGCACTGGTGCCTGCAGATTCCCCTGGTGATGCTAAGGCACACCTGGACATCTGTTGTTAGCACTGTTTTATAGTATCTTGATTTCTCATAAAGTCATTAGCTTCCATTTGCTCCAAATAAATTCTGAAGGAATTATTCTCTTCAGTGAATTTTTGAAACTCTTTTTCCAGCTGGCAAATTCAAATTTTTAAGGCATTCTTTTCCTCATTGGCTTTTAGGGCCTCTTTTGCCATATTAGTTAATCTATTTTTAAGGTGTTGTTATCTTCAGTATTTTTTGGGTCTTCTTTAGCTGGTTGTTGACTCGCTTTTTGTGATTTTTTTTTTCCTCATTCTCATTTCTCTTCCTAATTTTTCCTCTACTTCTCTTACTTGGTTTTCAACATCCTTCTCGAGCTCCTCCATAGCCTGTAACTAATTCATATTTTTTTTCTTGGGAGCTTTTGATGCAGGAGTTTTGATTTCATTGACTTCTTCTGGTTCCATATTTTGATCCTTTTTGTCCCCAAAAAAGAAATCTATGTCTGATTGTGCTTCTTCTGCTTCCTTATTTTGTCAGCCAATTAATTGACTTTTGAGGTCTCTGCCATGGTAGAACTCTGCTTCCAGAGTAGAGAGAACTATGTCCCACGTTTCTGGGGTGTTCACAGTTACAAAAAGTCTGAGGTAGTTGCCTTTTCTAGAGCCACCACAAGGTCTGGCACACTGGCATTTCCCACACTAGGACCACTTCCCAAGACAGTGACCCAGATCGAAGCAAGTCAGAGTAAGTCAGAGAATGTTTGCTTGGTATCCCTAACATCTGCAGGCCATGAGTTCTGGTTGCAGCCATGCAGCTGTAACTGTAGCCTCTGTGCCTGCACCACCTCTTGCCCCAGGAACAGGGGCCAGCAAGCTCTTCTCCAACCAGTTCTGACAGAGTTCTGTGCTGAACTTTTTTCTTTCTCATTGGCGTTTATGGGTTGAGAAGTCTAGAAACCACTACAGTTGCTGTTGATTCTTTCTCCTGAAGTCTGCTCTGTCCGGGCTGTGCCATTGATTGGGGCTTCCCTGGATCAGGGCATAAGTGGCTCATGCAGGACTTCTCAGCTCCCAGCATGGTGTGATAGACCCTTACTGTCAGCCTGCCAGGCTGCCTTCAGTGGGAGATTTGTTTCTCTCTGTCACTTGTGGGTTCTGTAGCACTAAAATTTGTTTAGAGTCATTTTTACAGGTATTGGACATGGTTGCAGTACTAGCTCAAGGAAGTTCCTGCTTTTTCTTTGCCATCTTGACTCCACTCCCTAGCATTCTTCTTTAAAGCTTTGATTATAGCTGTTTTCACATTGTTTTCTTCTGATTTTGTGTATTGGTCTTCCATACCCCTCTACTAGATTTTTATGATTAGGGTTTGTTGTTGTTGTTTTTTTCTTACCTATTTTTTTCCACTTTGAAGTATATATTAAAGCTGGTCTCTAATTACTTGGGGTGCTGGGGAGGCACTGTGCCAATTTGAGGCTTTTTAATGTTGCTACTTTCTAAATTCTGGGCATCTACAAGTTTTTTGGTGCTTCTAAGTTGGTGTTATACTGGGAGAGGTGCGGTCACTGCTCTCCTGACCTGTGCTCTCTCCTTACCAAGGAAGGGATTATGCTCCCCTATAGCCACATATACTAGTTTTCTTCATGGCCTTGTAACTCTAACCTGATTCCCTGCTCCCTTCTGACTGATCATAGCATTTCTCTCCACCATGGAACTGAAACCCATAGCTGCTTATTGACTGTAGCATTGCCAATCAGTGACATTTATACCCTATGACAGTGAAGGATCCTTTATAAACTTTTTCTGACCAATTGTTTGACCTCCTTAACATCTCAGAGCTGAGAATATCCAATGCTGCTATTGCTGTCAATACAACTGCTCTTTCCAACAATTCCTAGGATCAGCTTCCGCCTATCAATTTTCAGGTCTTTTCCCACCTCAATGATGCAAACCTCTCTGTGGATTTTCTAAGTTGTCTAAGGCTGGATAAATGTCTCCCTCTTACCAATTGTTGGCCCTAAAATTTTATTTGAAGTGTGTGTGTTTTTTTTAAGTTGTTTGGAGAGGAATGTTGGTAGAGTTCAGCTGGGTCCTGGAACATTAGATGAATACAAAGTTCCAAAGTTTTGGGACATGAACTCAGTGCTTTACAAAAATTCCTGTGAAAACTGAAAAACAGCCTGGAAGAAATTATGCAGACCAACATCTCACACCATATAACAAGATAAGGGCAAAAATAGATAAATTATTTAGACATAAAAGAGAATATCATGAAAAATTTGTGGGTGGCGGAGCCAATATGGTGGTGTAGTAGGAGCAGCAAAGTATCCCAGCTCCCACATAGCCACTTCAAAACACCAATAAAATATGACTCTAAACACATTCTAGAACTCTAAAATATACACAAATATACTTCCACTAAAGGCAGCTCAGCTAGGAGGCATCATCTCAGGGCTGGAAGCCAAAACCAGCCCAGCTTGAAATGGTGCCTTGGCCCTTGGGGCAGCTGGGCCAAGCGGAGCTTCAACTGGAGCAACAGAAGAGTGGATCTGTGGCAGCAGTGGTAGTTTCCAGAATTATCAAGCCATAAAGAAAAAAAAAATAGGCCTGAAAGAGAGGTTAGTGGAACTCAGCTAAAAATCAGGGGAGAAAAGCGGGTCTGGCCAAACCACCTCCAGGGCAAGGAAGTGGCAAAAGCAGAGGTCTTGCACCCGCCTCCACATTGGCACTTTGGAGCTCCTGGCCTGAGACTGCAGGGTGCCCAAGAGATCATTCAGAGCCCAAGTGCTCTCGTGTCGAGTGGCCTAGATTGGATCGTGGTCTTGGGTGGTGGTCCTGGGGTGTATTTTCAGTGAGCCAAAAAGGGGGAGGGCCCCAGCAGGCTCCTAAAAGCTCTGGCAGCTGGGAAAACCCCAGGAATTTGGGACAGAGCTTTCCCCTCTGGAAGCAGAACTCCACAGAGTTAAAAAAAATCACTGACTGGCCAACCATGAATAAGCTCAGGAAACAAAGAAAGAATAGCAACCAAACCCTAGATTCCTTCTTTGGGGAAAAGAAGGATCAAAGCAGGGAACAGGAGGAAGACAACACAGTCAGAACTCCCACATCAAAAGCTTCCAAGAAACATGAAGATTTCCTAAAAGCTAGAGATCAGCTGAAGAAGGATTTTGAAAACCAAATGAGAGAAGTGGAAGAAAAATTGGGAAGAGAAATAAAAATGATGCAAGAAAATCATGAAAAGAGAGTCAACAACCTAACTGAAGAAATTAACACCTTAAAAAATGGATTAACTCAAATAACAAAAGAGGCCCAAAAAGCCAATGACGAGAAGAAGGCCTTAAATAGTTGACTTTGCCAGATGGAAAAAGAATCTCAAAAGCATTCTGAAGAGGATAATTCCTTCAAAATTAGAGTGGAGCAAATGGAAGCAAATGACTTTATGAGAAATCAATATACTATCAAACCGATCCAAACAAATGAAAAAATAGAAGGCAATGTGAAATATCTCCTTGAAATAACCACTGACCTGGAAAACAGATCCAGGAGAGACAACTTAAAAAGTATTGGACTACCTGAAAGCCATGATCAAAAAGAGAACTTAGAAAGCATCCTTCAAGAAATTCTCAAGGAAAATTGCAGTGATATTTTAGAAGCAGAGGGCAAAATAGAACTTGAAAGAAGGCACCTTTCACCTCTTGAAAAAGATCCCCAAAAGACAACTTCTAGAAATATCACATCCAGGTTCCGAAATCCCCAAACCAAAGAGAAGGTATTGCAAGCTGCCAGGAAGAAACAATTTGAATATTGTGGAAACACAATTAGGATAACCCAGGATCTAGCAGATACTACATTAAGGAATCAAAGGGCCTGGAATATGATATTCCAGAGATCAAGGGAGCTAGGATTAAAACCAAGAATCACCTACCCAGCAAAATGGAGTATAGTGTTCCAGGGGAAAATATGGTCATTCAGTGAGGTGGAGGACTTTCAAACATTCTTACTGAAAAAACCAGAACTGAAAAGAAAGTTTGACACTCCAACACAAGAAGCACGAGAAGGAAAACATGAAAAGAAATCATAAGGAACTAATAAAAGTTGAA
>CM053585.1:453000029-453018920 GCA_028646515.1 Pseudochirops corinnae | reverse complement strand
ACAATCACAGACACATCGTACATATGATGACCAACCTTGATAAACTGGACTATCCTCAACAATGCACAGCTAAAGACAACTCTACAAGCCTCAAGAAGGAACTAGATATCTAAACTCAGAGAAAGTTATAGAAAGACTATAGTTTAAATGGAGACTGAAGCAAAACTCATTATCGTTTGGTTTTGCTTTTTTTGTCTGGTTTTGCTTTTTTTTTTTTTTTTCTTTTCCCAGTGATCACTCATTGGTTACAGCCCTTCTATATGAACAAACTATTGTACAATGTGAAAGTATTTGCAGATCCTATACATGATTGCACGCCACCATGGGGCGGGGGGGAAAGGGAGGAGAGAAAATCTGAAACTCAAATGATTGTGGAACTGAATCTTGTAAATTAAAAGTAAATGAGTAAATAAAAAAAATTCTTTTGTTTTGCATAATTGTTATTGCACTGAATACTGTACTAATTTAGGTTCTATTGTCATTTGCATGATATTGGCTCAGCCTATGCATTACCAATTAATATTTCTATTTGTATCTGTTTTCATTTCTAGAACTATAAAACACAAAGGAACATTTCATAGTAGAATTCATGTGTGCGCATACATGCTTGGGCAGTCATATGTGTATATATATGCTGATAAGAAGTTCTTCTTACTCTTCCAGCTATTTATTATTAGCAACATATAAATTCTGATAATATATATGTAGTTATTTTACATGCAGCTACTTTGCTAAAGATTTGAACTATTTCAATAAATTTTGGTTGTCTTCATAAGGTTCTCTAAGTACACCCTGATAAAGTTTGCAAAAAGTGATAATTTTGTTTCTTCTTTGCCTATGCATATTCATTCAACTTTTTTTTTGTTCATCTTGTTCTAGCTAGTGTTAGTAGCATTATATCAAATATTAGTAGTGATAGTGGAATCATTGATTTGCCTTCTACATATTAGAAAAAAATGCTGTTATCTCTATTACATACGATATTGGTGTTTAGTGTTGAAGGGTTTCCTCCAGTCAGATTTCTAACTTCCTTTCCCAATTCATAAATTTTACTTTTCAGGGATTTGTTTTCCTCAGTGAGATTTTTTTTTTTGGCACTTGTAATTTTTTTACGAATTTGTAATTTATCTTTTACCTCCCTAATGTGGCTTTTAACATAAATGTATATTTATTCCAATGTTTTCTTTTTTATTTAGAAATATTGTTATATTTTAGTTAAAAAGGGTTTTTTTCTGCATCTATTATCATATTTATAATATTTTTGCTGACTTTGTTATCAATTGCTCATGGATAGGCTGAGTCAATGTAATAAAATGTCAGTTCTACCTAAATTAATTTATTTATTCAGTACCATACCAATTACACCTTCAGAAATTATTGTATATAGCTATAAAGATAATGAAATTCATCTCTAACAAAAAAGATCAAGGATATCAAGCAAATCAATTTAAAATGTGAAGGAAGGTGATCTAGTTATACTGTTTTTCAAACTGTATTATAAAGTGATAATTATCAAATGGAGCCAATACGGCAGAGTGAAAGCAGGAACTTTCCTGAACTCCTCAGCGAATTCCTTCAGTAACCTCTAAAAGTGAATCTAAACAGATTTTAGAGTGACAGAATCCATAAGGAGATTGAGTGTGGCAGATTCACAGTCTAGGAAAGTGTGGACATAGGACTGGGTAGGGGGAGCACAGAACATGGAGTGCATAGGGCCTGCACCAGCAGGTACCAGGGACAGAAGAGCCAGAGGGGGCCCCTGTGAGTAGATTCACCCACCACAAGGGTGATTTGCAGACCTCTCATGGTGGGACAGAGGATCTGGCAGAGCTGAGTAAAAGCACAGGACTCAAAGCAGCAGCAGTTACTCCTGGGGTTATCAAATTAAAAATCACCTACCTTAACTTCTTGGAGTCAACATGGTGGAGTAAACCCAAGCTGCTCTAATCCCCCACTCTGACCCTGAAAACCCAGAGATTATTGTCCCAGTGTAAAATCCTGAAATAGTAGAACCAATGGCAGGCTTGGGATTCCTATAGGAAAGGTGTGACTGAGGCTGTGCTGAGCCTAAAGCGAAGGGCAGGAGGTGTCCCAAAAAGCAGCATCTTAGCTGGCCAGCAGGAGATCCCAAATCCAGAGTGGTGGAGTGAGCAAGTGATAACACCAGAAGTCCAGGTGTGCATTAGGACAACCCGGGGAATCTGCAGACACCAACTCAGCTTGGACACCTGCTGCTAAGCCTGTCTGGGCTCTATCCCATGAGCACAGAGCCAGAAACCTGAAGTCACCAGATGTACCCTCACACACACCTTACTCTGTGAGCCTTAGGGTAACCCAGGGGAAACACTGATAGGTCTGGCCTTGGTCTCAATCTAGACACCCAGAGGCTACAGCACACAAAGTAAAAAATCAGGCCTTTAAATCCCAGATTGAGAAGCTTGAGTCAGAATCCTCTTTACCCCAGAAGCAGAAATCCACTTTAAAAATCAGGGAATAGGCAATCACAATGGGCAAAAAGGAAGTTTGGAAAATAAAAACAAAAATGAATCAATCCTATTATACTGATCAAGAACAACCAAATTCAGAGGACAACACTGACTCTATACTTGCACCTGAGACTACAGATGGGAATATGAGTTGGTCTCAACCCCAAAAAGCACTCTTGGAAGAGCTCAAGAAGCAATTTAAAAGCCAAATTAGGGAGGTAAAAGGTAAATTACAAATTCATTAAAAATTACAGTTGCCAAAAAAAAAAAATCTCACTGAGGAAAATAAATCCCTGAAAAGTAAAATTTATGAATTGGGAAGGGAAGTTAAAAATCTATCTGGAGAAAATACCTCCCTAAAAATGAAATCTGGATATATGGAAAAGTAGCTTCAAAAATTAGCCAAGGAAAATAATTTGCTAAAAGTTAGAATCAGTTCAATTGAAGCTAATGACTCTTTGAGGCATCCAGAATCAGTCAAACAAAACCTAAAGATTCAAAAATTAGAAGAAAATGTAAAATATCTAATTTGCAAACAACTCATGTGGACAACAGATTCAGAAGAGATAATCTAAGCTTTATTGGTCTATCTGAAAGCCACAATAAAAAAAAAAGCCTGGACAACATCCTCCAAGAAACTGTCAGAGAAAACTGCCCTGAGGTCCTAGACCAGAGGATAAAATAGTTATTGAAAGCATACACCCAACACCTACTGAAAGAGATCACAAATTGAAAATGCCAAGAAATATTGTAGGCAAATTCGACAATTATCATGTCAAGTAGAAAATATTGTAAGCAGCCAGAAAGGAACAATTCTAATACCTTGGAACCACAGTCAGGATCACACAGGACGAGGAAGCTTCTACATTAAAAGATTGGAGTGATTGGAATATGATATTTCATAAGGCAAAAGAGCCTGAACTGCAAACAAGGATCAACTATCCAGCAAAACAGACATAATCTTTCAGGCAAGGATCTGGTCATTCAATGAAATAAGGGTCTTCTAGAATATACTGATAAAAAAACAGAGCTCAATGGATAATTTTATCTGCAATACAAGATTCAAGAGAGACATTAAAGAGATAAACAAGGAAAACACACACACACACACACATACAGACACCTTGTGATTCAATAAGAGCAAAATATTTATATTCCTATATGGGAAGATGATACCAGTCAATATTGAGAATTGTATAATTATCACAACATTTAAAAAGGGATATACATAGATAGAGAGTGTGAGTCTAAATTAACTAACCTGGTGATAAAAAAAAACCTTATTAAGGAATGAAAAGGGATTGTAATGGGAGAAAAGGAAAGGATGAGGCAGAAAATGGTAAACTATGCCACAAAAAGAGGCATAAAAACACACTACAGTAGAAAGAAAGAAGGGAGGAAGATGAACATTATATGAACTTACTCTCATCGGTTTTGGTTCAAGGAGGGAATAACATAATGAGTTAAATATAGGATTCTAACATGAAGAGACACAAAAACTCATTATAGTAGAGTGAAAGAAGGCAGAGAGATGAGTATTGTATGAGATTTACTCTTACTGAATTGGGTTCAAGGATGGAATAACATATTTGGTTAATACCCTACAGGCAGTAGGAGAGGAAAGGAGAGAAAAACGGTGATGGTGAGAAAGGAGGGTAGAAGTATAAAGGGGAAAGGTTGGTAAAGGGAGAGGAGTCCATAGGGAGGGAATACTGAGGGAGACACTGATTAAAAGGAAAACTCTTAAGGAGGGGAAGAGAGAAGGGAGAAATAAAAGCATAAACAAGGGAGGGAATAGGATGGAGGGAAAGACACAGACAGTAATCATTACTGTGAATGTGAATGGGATGAACTCTCCCATAAAACAGAGGCAGGTAGCAGAATGGATTAAAAATCATAATCCTACAATGTGCTGTCTACAAAAAACACATTTGAAACAGGGGCTTACAGGAAGGGTAAAGGTAAAAGGATGGAGTAGAATGTATTATGCTTCAGGAAAAGTAAAAAAAAAAAAAAGCAAGGGTAGCAATTTTTATCTCAGATAAAAAACTAAAATAGACTTAATTAAAAGAAATAAAGAAGGAAAACATATCCTGCTGAAAGGCACCATCAAGAATGAAGCAATATCATTATTAAGCATAAATGCACCAAGCCATATAGCAGCCAGACTCCTCAAAGAGAAGTTAAGGGAGTTAGTGGAAGAAATAGATAGCAAAACCACACTAGTGGGGGACCTTGATTTTCCCCTCTCCAAACTTGACAAATCAAATGTCAGAATACACAAGAATGAAGTTAGGGAGATGAATAAAATTGTAGAGCAGGTAGATATGGTAGAGTTGTGGAGAAAATTGAATGGGCATAAAAAGAAATCTACTTTCTTCTCAGTGGTACAGGGCACATACACAAAAATTTACCATGTACTGGGGCATAAAAAAAGCCTCACAATTCAGTGCAGAAAGGCAGAAATATTACATGCATCCTTTTCAGATCATGATGCAATAAAATTATATGCAATAAAGGGCCATGGAAGGATAGACTGAAAATTATTTAGAAACTAAATAATTTAATCCTAAAGAAAGTGTGAGTTAAACAAGAAATTATAGAAACAATCAATAAGGGGCAGCTAGGTGGTGCAGTGAACAGATCACCAGCCCTGGAGACAGGAGGACCTGAGTTCAAATCTGTCCTCAGACACTTAACACTTACTAAATGTGTGACCTTGGGCAAGTCACTTAACTCCAATTGCCCTGTCCTCTCCCCTTCAAAAACAAAAACAAAAACATAAGCAAACAGAAAAGGGAACAATCAGTAACTTCACTCAAGAGAATGACAATGATGAGACAACATACCAAAACTTGTGGAACTACAGCAAAAGCAGTTCTTAGGGGAAGTTTTATATCTCTGAATGCACACATGAATAAAGTAGAGAAAAGGGAGCTTCATAAATTGGGTATACAACTGGAAAAGCTAGAAAAAGAGCAAATTGAAAATCCCCAATTAAGTACTAAATTAGAAATACTGAAAACCAAATGAGAGACTAATAAATTTGAAATAAAAAAACTATTGAATTAATAAATAAAAATAAGAGCTGGTTTTAGGGGAAAAAGAAAACAACAGAGCTGATAGACCTTTAGTCAATTAGATTTAAAAAAAAAGAAAACCAAATTACAAGTATCAAAAATGAAAAGGGTGAACTTAACTCCTATGAGGAAGAAATCAAAACAATAATTAGGAATTATTTGGCCCAATTGTATGCACATAAATTTGACAATCTTAGTGAAATGGATGAATATTTGTTAAAAAATTATAAGTTGCCCAGATTAACTGAAGAGGAAGTAAATCACTAATATAACCCCATCTCAGAAAAAGAAATTCAATAAGCCATTAATGAACTCCCTAGAGAAAAATCTTCAGGGATAGTTGGATTTAATAGCAAATTCTATCAAACATTTAAAGAATAAATGATTCCAATAATTTATAAACTATTCAGAAAAATTAGTAAAGAAGGGGTCCTACCAAATACTTTTTATGACATAAATATGGTGCTGATACCTAAATTTGGAAGAGACAAAATGGAGAAAGCAAATTATAGACCAATTTTGCTCATGTCTATAGATGCAAAAATTTTAAATAAAATATTAGCAAAAAGACTATAGCAACTTATCAAGAGAATAATACACTTTGATCAGGTAGGATTTATTGCAGGAATGCAAGGATGGTTTAATATTAGGAAAAGCATCAGTATAATTGATCATATCAACAAAGAAACTAGTAGAAATGATATGATTATCTCAATAGATGCAGAAAAGGCTTTTAACAAAATATCGCGATCATTCCTACTAAAAACATGAGAAAGTAAAGGAATAAAATGGAGTTTTCCACAAAATAATAAATGCTGCAGTATGTAAAATAAATCCACATAAATCTTTGGCATTCCTATATATATTCCTAATGCATTCCAACAACAAGAGATAGAAAAAATAATTCCATTGAATGTTGCTATAGACATTATTTGGGAATCTACCTGCCAAAAAACACCAGGACGTATATGAACACAATTAGAAAACGCTTTTCATACAAATAAAGTCAAATCTAAGTAATTGGAAAAACATCAGTTGCTCATGGCTAGGTCAAGCTAATTAATAAAAATGACAATTTTAACTAAATTAATCTTTTTGCTGCCATACCAATCAATCTACCAAAAATTTATTTTATAGAGGTAGAAAAAATAATAACAATTCTTTTGGAAGAACAAGAGGTCCAGAATATCTAGGGAATTAATTAAAAGAAATGCTTTGGAAGATGGCCTAGCCATACCAGATTTTAATCTATATTACAGAGCAGCAGTTATAAAAATGCTTGATACTGGCTGAAGAATAGGTTAATGGGAGAAGCTAGAAGCATTTCCAGTAAGACCAAGGGTGAAACAAGGATGTCCACTATCACCCCTCTTATGCAATTTGGTACTAGATATGTTAGCTGTAGCAAAAAGAGAAGAAAAAAAATGAAAGGAATCAGGTTAGGCAAAAAAGAAACAAAGTATCACTCTTTGCATATGATATGATGATATACTCAGAAAATCATAGAGAATCAAGGAATCAGTGAAACAGATTAGGTATACAAGACACAGTAGTCAATGACTATAGTAATCTACTCTTTGATAAACCCAAAGACCCCAGGTTTTGGAACAAGAGCTTACTATTTGACAAAAACTGCTGGGTAAACTGGAAAATACTATGGAAGAAATTAGACATAGACCAATATCTTGCACCATATACCAAAATAAAGTGAAAATGGGTTCACAATCGAGGCATGAAGGCTGATACTGTAAGCAATATGGGAGGGAGAGGAATAGTTTATCTGTCACATTTATGGAGAAGGGAAGATTTTATGACCAAACAAGAATTAGAGAGCTGTATGAAATGCAAAATGGATAATTTTGATTACATTAAATTCAAAAGGTTCTGTACAAATAAAGTCAATGTAACCAAGATAAAGAAGGAAAGGACAATTGGGAAAGAATTTTTGCAACCAGTGTCTCTGATAAAGGCCCCGTTTCTAAAATATAGAGAGAACTGAGTCAAATTTGTTATAACACAAGGCATTCCCTAATTGAAAAATGGTGAAAGTATATGAATAGGCAGTTTTCAGAGGAAGAAATTAAAGATTATATATATATATATATATATGTGTGTGTTTTATATATATATATATATATATAAGCATTTTGAAAAATGCTCTAAATCACTATTGATTAGAGAAATGTAAATCAAAACAACTCAGAGGTACCACATCTCCCCAGTCAGATTGCCTAAGATGACAAAACAGGAAAATTATAAATGCTGCAGAAGATGTGGAAAAATTGGAAAACTAATGCATTGTTGGTGGGATTGTGAATTGATTCAACCATTCTGGACAGCAATCTGGAACTATGCCCAAAGGGCTATAAATAAGTACATACCCTCTGATTCAGCAATACCACTTCTGGGTTATATACCAAAGAGATCATAGAAGTGGGAAAATGATCTGTATGCACAAAAATATTTCTAGCAGTTCTTTCTGTGGTGGCAATTCATTGGAAATCAAGGAGTTGTCCATCAATTGGGGGCATGGCTAAACAAGTTGTGGCATGTGAATGTAATGGAATACTTTTGTGCTATAAGAAAGGAGAAGCAGAGAGACTTCATCATAAGCTGGAGAGACTTATATGAATTGATGCTGAGTGAGGAGGGCAGAAGCAGGAGAAATTTTTTCAGAGTTAAAATTTTACATTTTACATTTTACATTTACATACAATGTATGTGTGATGACTAACTCTGATAGACTGGACCCCTCTCAGCAATGAAAGGTTACAAGACAACTCCAAAAGACTCATGATGGAAAGGGATATCCACATCCAGAGAAGGAACTACAGAATCTGAATGCATATTGAAGCAAACCATTTGTTCTTTCTCTTTTTTTGTTTTGTTTTATTTTATTTCTTCTTTCTCATTGTTCACTTCATTTGTTATAATTCTTTTTTAACAATGACTAATGTTTAATGTGAAGGTATTTGTAGATCCTATATTTGATTGCTTGCTGCCATGGGGAGAGGGGGAAGGAATTTGAAACTCAAGAGATTGAGGAACTGAATGCTCTAAACTAAAAGTAAATAAATACTTTAAAATTTTAAAAAAAAGTGGTAATTATAAAAATAATCTGATATTGGTTAAGCAACAGAGTGTTGGATCACTGGAATAGACTGGGTAAACAAGACATAGCAGAAACTGATCATAGTCTCATAGTATACAATAAGCACAAAGATGCAGCTTTTGGAACAAAAATTCATTATTTAACAAAACTATGAGAAAACAGGAAAAAAAACTGGCAGAAAACATATAAAGATCCAACATCACACACCAAGTACCAACAAAAGTTTAAAATGGATACAAGATTTACACATAAAGAAAGGGAGATACCATAAACAAATTAAGAGATGGTGATGGGGTACATGAGACTCAGCAGCCAAAGACTATAGTAATTCACTGTTTGATAAATGCAAAGACCTCAGTTTTGTGGATAAGAATACAGTATTTGACAAAAATTTCTGGGAAAACTGGAACATAGTATGGCAGAAATTGGTCATAGACCAATATCTAACACTGTACACCAAAATAAAGTTGAAATGGGTGCATGATCTGGGTATAAAGACTGATACTATAAGCTGTCTGGGAGAGCAACGGATAGTTTACCTGTCAGATCTATGGAGATGGGGAAGACTTCATGACAAAAAAAGTTATAGAACATTATAAAATGCAAAATGGACAATTTTGATTTGATCATATTGAAAAGCTTCTATACAAACAAGCCAATGTTACCAAGATTAAAAGGGAAGTGGAAAATTGGGAAAGATTTTTACAACCAGTGTTTCTGATAAAGGCCTCATTTCTAAAATATATAAAGAACTGAGTCAAATCTGTAAGAATACAAGCCACTCCCCAATTGATAAATGGTCAAAGGATATGAAAAGGCCATTTTCAGAAGATGAAATTAAAGATATCTATAAGCATATGAAAAAATGTTCCAAATCATTAGCAATTAGAGAAATGCAAATCAAAATAACTGTGAGGTACCACATCTCATCAGCCAGATTGGCTAAGATGGCAAAACAGCAAAATGATAAATGCTGGAGAGAATGTGGAAAAATTGGAACACTAATGCATTGTTGGTGTAGCTGTGAACTGATACAGTCATTCTGGAGAACAATCTGTAACTATACCCAAAGGGCTATAAAAATGTGCATACACTTTGACCCAGCAATACCACTTCTAGGACTATGTCTCAAAGAGATCAGAGAAGTGGGAAGAGGACCCATATGTACAAAATTATTTATAGCAGCTCTTTGTGTGGTGGCAAATAATTCAAAAAAAAAAAGGGGACACCCATCAATTGGGGAATGGCTGAATAAGTTGTGGTATATGAAGGTAATGGAATACTACTGTGCTATAAGAAATGTGGAGCAGACAGACTACATAATAACCTGGAGAGATTTATATAAACTGATGCTGAGCGAGAAGAGCAGAACCAGGAGAAATTTGTACACAATCACAGACACATCATATGTGTGATGACTAACTTCAATAGACTGGGCTCCTCTCAGCAATATAAGGTTATAGGACAACTCCAAAAGACTCATGATTGAAAAAGATACTCATATCCAGAGAAAGAGATGCAGAGTCTGAATGCATATTGAAACAAACTAGTTGGTCTATTTCTTTTTCTTTTTTTGTTGTTTTCTGTTTCCCACTGATCATTCCATCAGTTACAATCTTTCTTTACAACCTGAATAATGATTAATTGGGAAATATTTGTAAATCCTATATCTGAGTGCATGCTGCCATGTTAAGGGAGAGAGAGAGGGAGAGGAAATCTGAAACTCAAGGGACTGTGGAATAGAATGTTGTAAACTAAAACTAAATAAACCAGTTTAAGTTTTTAAATATAAGATTGCGATGTTATTTATTTGCCAAATCTCTGGATAAGGAAACATTTGAGAAAGAAAATACAGAGAGCATTTGAAAATGTAAAATAGGTCATTCTGATCATATTAAATTTTAAAAGATTTTGTACAAACAAAATGGATGCAGCCAAAATTAAAAGAAAATCACAAACCTGGTGGAAAATTTTTCAACAAGTGTCTCTCATAATGGCCTCATTTCTCAGACATATAGAGATCTGAGTCAAATTTGTCAACATACATAAATCATTCCCTAATTGAGAAATGGTCAAAGGGTATGAAAAGGCAATTTTCAGACGAAGAAATCAAAGCTCTCTATAACCACAGGAAAAATGCTCTAAGTGACTATTGATTAAAGAAATCCAAATTTTAACAACTCTGAAGTACCAACTCACACACCTATCAGATTGGCTACTATAACAGAAAAGGAAAATGACGGATGTTGGAGGGGATGTGGGAAAACTGGAAAATTAATGCACTGTTGGTGAATCTTTGAACTGATTCAAGAATTCTGGTAAGCAATTTGGAACTATGCCCCAAATCCTATAAAACTGTGCATAACCTTGGATTCTGAAATACCACTGATATAGCTATATCCTAAAGACAAAAAGAAGAAAAAGACCTATTTATACAAAAAATATTTATAACAGTTCTATTTGTGGTGGCAAAGAATTGGAAATTGAAGTATTGCCCACCAATTGAAGAATCATGGAACAAGTTGTATATGAATGTAATGAAATACTATTGTGCAAGAAAAATGATGAGGGTGATTTCAAAAAAATCTAGAAAAACTTAGGTTAACAGATGCAAAGTGAAGTGAAAAGATTCAGGAGAACATTGTACACAATAAGAGAAACATTGTGTGATGAAGAACTGAGAGTGATTTAGGTATTCTCAGCAATACAATAATGTGATATTCCCAAAGGTCTAATGATAAAGCTAACTAAATGCCTCCAAGGGGTGAAAAACTGATACTGTTTCAATACAGACTTAAGCATACATTTTTTTATTTTTTCATTCTTTTTCTTTTATTCAATTCTTATACAAAATGATGAATATGGAAATGTTTTACATGATTGCACATGTATGAACTAAATTGGATTGCTTGCCATCTCAGAGGGGGAAGGTGAGAGAGGAAGAGAGTTAGAAATTTGAGACTTAAGAAAAAAAAGTTTAAAATTTGTTTTAACATTTAGTGGGGGGAAACAAAATATTATTTAAGGAAAAATAATTGGAAGCTAAATACACTAATTCTAAAGAATAACTGGGTAAAAGAACAAAGACACAATAATTTCTTCAAGGAGACTGACAATAATGAGAAATTTTTCCACTGTCTCTGCTATTTCAAGATCTGTTCTGTGGGCAATGTCTTATAGGTGTTTCCAGATAAGAAAGTGGGGGAGATAGTGATCTTCTACTTACTCCACCATCTTGACTTCCAGAAGTTAAAAATCAATTATGCTAAATATTAAAAAGTTTTTGCACAAATTCAACATAGCCAAAATTTGAAGCATAGCAGAAAGTTGAGAAACCATTTTACAGCAAGTTTCTCTGATAAAAGCTTTAGTTCCTAAATATATAACAAAATGAGTCAAATTTATCAAAATGTAAGTCATTATTTGTCAATTGAGAAATGGTCAAAATATACGAACAGTCAGTATTCAGAAGAAGTAATCAAAACAATCTATAATTTATAAAAAAATGCTCTAAACCACTGTTGATTAGAGAAATGTGAATGGAGTAAGTCTGAGGTGCCACATCACACCTAACAGATTGGTGAATATGACAGAAAAGTAAAATGATAAATATTGGAGATGTGAGAAAATTGGGACAATAATGAACTGATGGTAGAGTTGCGAATTGATCCAATTATTCTGGAATACATTTTTGGATCTATGACCAAAGGGCAATCAAACTGTGTATGCCCTTTGATCTAACAATCCTACTGCTATGTCTGCATCCTAAAGAGATAAAGGGGAAAGGACCCAACACATATAAAATAATATTTATAGTAGCTCTTTTTATGGTGGAAAAGACTTGGGAATTGAAGGGATGACTATCAGTTGGGGAGTGATGAACAAGTTGAGGTATATAAACGTAATATAGCAAAATTGTGCTGTAAGAAATGACTGAGTGGATTTCTAAAAACCTGAAAATACTTACATGAACTGATGCAAGGTGAAGTGAGCAGAACCAGGACAATGTACACAGTAACAGCTACATTTTGTGATGATCAATTATAATTGACTTAGCTTTTCTCAGCAACACAATGATTCAAAACAATTCCAAAAGATTCATGAAGGAATTACTATTTACATCCAAAGAAAGAACTGATGAACTCTGAATGCATGTCATTGCATATTATTTTCACTTTCGTTTTCTTCATAGTTTTTTTTCTTTTGTTTTGTTGTCACTTTCACAATATGACTAATGTGGAAATGTGTTTTACATGACTGAACATATGTACACACACACACACACACACACACATATATATATATATATATATACATACATACATATATATATATGTATAATTGCTTACCATCTTAGGGAGAAGATAGATGACGGAGGCTGAAAATTTAAAAGTCAAAATTTTATGAAAAATGAATGTTAAAAATCATTTCTGTGTAATTGGAAAATATAATTTAAAAGAAAAATCTATCTATAAGATTTAATTAATATTATTTAGTCTATAAACTGTCCAAAGATGGTAGATCTTCAAATAATTTTTCTGATGTCCTTAGACAAGATGAACATAGTCTGTATGTATGGATACTCAAAATGAATTCCAAAATTGTATCAAAATAATGGTCCCTTAACATTAAGTAAAATAACAATGTTCATATAAGTTAAAGATAAATCAGAAAACTGATTCACTCCTATTTTTTTTTCACATATCAACATATCAAACATGAAAAGACATCAGGGACACACATTATTGTGGAAAGAATTTTGGACTCAAAAATCAGAAAACTTAGGTCCTATTCTTCTCCCTGTTACTTAAAAGTTACAGGACCATAGAGAAGCCTCTGTAGAACTCAGTTTCCCAATTTGTAAAAAGAATCAATTAGCCTAAAAAAATCTCAATTTCTTCAAATTCCCAAATTCAATAATTCTATGTGAATCAAAGTAACCACAGGTAAAGCAGAGGATTTATTTTCTTCTCCTGGGATTTTTTTTAAATCTACTGCTTTTTTATAAAGTCTATACACGTATGATTTCCATGATAATTTCTAGTAAGTAAAAAAAGGGGAAAAAAAAAAACCTGCACAAATTTCTGAAAATCTAGTTTATGGAATGAAAAAGATGAAAACCTGAAGAATTCATTTTCATTTTTCCACTGAAATATATTTTCTAGCACAGTTTCTTTTTGAATTAAAATTTCCATTCTATTACTCGTGTCAGAGATATCTGTAGAATTTCACCTAGTAATGAATATTTTCCATTGATTTATGTGGGGAAAGAATCTATAACAGTATATTTTCCTTTTTTCTTAATAAACTGCCTATTAAACAGAGGAAAGTACAATTGCAGTATTTCACAATATATGCTAGTAGAAAGACTCTCAGCATATATACTGCACATTCTTATTTATTCATAATTTAAGAGTGTCAAAGCATTATGGGCCTTTGCCTGAACTGTCAGCAGGATCAACTTTGAGTAATATAGCATTTTAATTTCATATATTATTTGTTTAGGTTAATTGGGCTTCATCTGGTTTTTCACCCTCTGCCCTCCTACATCATTATTTTCTGCTCAGCCATTTTTGGGAATAATGTCAGGGTTAGGGCAGTAGCCCTCAATAGTTCTGTTAGTCTTAACAAAGGATATTTAGAGAGATATGCAAGGCTCTATAGCCAGCACTTGTTTAAATTGTCCACTTCATCTAATCCTTTGAAACCTGTAGAAGTTATCCATTATCTAGAGGTCACTTATCTTGTTGTTGGCCTTGATATTTCTATGGCTTAGCTTAGAGTCAATATGTGGGCAAAAGATCATAGAAGAGAGAAGAAAAAAGAGAGATTATCCCTGCCAAATATATCCCTTTTTCCTTCTGCTTTTTGTTTTCTAGATTGGTATGAATACTCCCTGTCCAGGACTGAGGTCAATAAATTGCTGGTCTTCTTTGAAACTAAGATATCCTATGGCTCAAAATCTAAAAAGTGTTAATTTCTGCTGAAGTCTCTGTTAAATGCGTAGTTCATCTCTGTCATCACCACTCGATATTTAATTTCCTCTAACATCTTTGCTTTAGCTTTAACTCAGGCCCCACTACTAATTCAATTTGTTCACACCCAACATTGTTATTTCAGTATTTTACCTGATTCTTGGATTATAGACTGGCTACATTTTCACCCGATTTTCAAAAATCAGAATATCATTTCCCTTGAGCTCCATTAAGAAAGATTCCCCCAACATGAAACTCCTTCTTATTTACTATATTTGTTCCATACTACTTGGCAATCTTTAATTTGGGGCTGTGAGTGTTTTAGCCATTTAAAACAGAGTTAATGAGGTAAGCTCTAGGCCAATGTTCTCAGTGACACTTATGGGTATGCAACAACTTAGTGTTCTCCTCATTAATTCAATGAGTCCCACAATACCAAAATGGGTTATGAGGCCATTCAAAGAATCACCTGTATTAGAAAAGGGTAGAAATCTATTTTAAAATTAGCAACTGGTAAGGGAACTGTTTACAAAAAATTAGTTAAGACCAAAAAAAAAAAAATCTAGCTATTCCACTAATTGGACTGATCAGATTGAAGCCAATTTTCTAACATATTGAGCATGGAAGAAGTTATCATCAGTGTTTTAGGTAAGGTCCCAATTGGATGTTCAGATGGTCTCTGCAAATGTGTCAATCTGCAGTTGCAATTGAATTGGCACATTTCCTCCCAATTCTCCTTTGCTCTCTAGAGATAATGCATTCCTTAGTTCTAGATAGGAGAAAACATTTCTTTCATTAGCCTCACATATCCTATTCTTGGTTCCAATTTATTCTCAGATGGCCTTATTCACTCTAAAATTTCCATGTGCACATATGAGCAAGAAGAAATAATTTATATGAGACTGCTCTTCAAGTTCTATTTCAACCTTTGTGATGGCTAGTATAATTGAAAAGCCACTGTTGACTCAAATGCTTTAGTCTAAACTATTTTTGATACTTATTGATATTCCATCAACAGATACAGTTTGAGGACAAATGTAGATTTTGAGGGAAGAATATATATCTCTATATATAAAACATACTTCTTGATTCATGATGACATTAATTGGGACCTAGCAACATAGCAACCCATCTGTGTCTGCCCAAAAGTTTGCCACAAGGGTCTGCCCAATATTGCTACCAGAGACCTCCTTGTTTTCTCCTGATGATATTATGATAAAAAATTTTGCTATTACCATGTGACTTGCATATATTTTATTCACCCATTTATTTACCTGAATACATGTTATATTACAAACACTTTTTCTTTTTTTTGTGGCTTTTTCTTTCTTTTTTCATTGACTTCTTTATTGACTCTTAGTTTGCAAGATTCAGTTCCACAATCCCTTGAGTTTCAAATTTTCTCCCTTCCCTACCCCCAACCCCCATGGTGACATGCAATCATGAATAGGATCTGCAAATACGTTCACATTGTACAATAGTCTGGTTGTATAGAAGGATTTAAACCAATGGAGTGACAGTGGGAAAAAAGAAACAAAACCAAACATGAAAAAGAACAATAGTGTGTATTGCTTCAGTCTCCATTTAAACTCTAGTCTTTCTAGATCTTTCTCTGAATGTAGATATCTCCTTCCATCCTGAGACTTGTAGAGTTGTCTTACAGCTGTGTGTTGCTGAGAAGAGTCCAGTTTATCAAGGTTGGTCATCACACATACTATGTGACTGTGATTGTGTACAAATTTTTCCTGGTTCTGCTCTTCTCAGTTGGAATCAATTTGTATAAGCCTCTCCAGGTAATTATGAAGTCCATCTCCTTCCCATTTGTTAGAGCACAATAATATTTCATTACATTCACATACCTGAACTTGTTCAGCCATTTCCCAATTGATAGGCATGCCCCATATTTCCAGTTTTTTGACACCACAGAGTTGCAATAAATAATTTTGTACATATGGGTCCTTGTCCCACTTCTATGGTCTCTTTGGTATACAACCTAAAAAGTGGTATTACTGGGTCAAAGAGTATGCAATTATTTATACCCTTTGGGCATAGTTTCAGATTGCTCTCCAAAATGGTTGTATCCATTCACAACTCCACCAAGAATGCATTAGTATTCCAATTTTTCCACATCCTCTACAACACTTATCATTTTCAAGTTTTGTGAACTTAGCCAATCTGACTGCTGAGATGTGGTACCTCAAAGTTGTTTTGATTTGCATTTCTAGAATTAATAGTGATTTAGAGCATTATTCCATATGCTTAAAGATATGTTTAATTTCTGCCTTTGAAGATTGCCTGTTCATAACTTTTGACCATTTATCAATTGGAGAATGACTTGTATTCTTATAAATTTTACTTAATTCCCTGTATATTTTAGAAATGAGACCTTTATCAGAGATACCGGTAGTAAATATTCTTTTCCAATTTCCCACTTCCTTCTTAATCTTGGTTACCTTGGCTTTGTTTGTATGGAAGCTTTTCAATTTGATGTAAACAAGATTATCCATTTTGCATTTTATAATGCTCTACAACACTTCTTTGGTCATAAAGTCTTCCCTACTCCATAAATCTGACAGGTAAACTATTCTTTCTTTCCCAGATTTTCTACAGTATCAGGCTTTATACCTAAATCATGCACCCATTTAGACTTGACTATGATGTACAGCATTAGATGATGATCTATGCCCAGTTTCTGCCCTGCTATCCTCCAATTTTCCCAGCAGTTTTTGTCAAATAGTGATTTCTTATCCCAGAAATTGGGGTCTTTGGGCTTATCAAACAGTATATTATTATAATCATTTACTACTGAGTCATTATACCCAATCTATTCCATTGATCCAGTACGCTATTCCTTAGCCAGTAACAAGTGGTTTTGATGACTGCTGCTTTATGATACAGATTAAAATCTGGTATGGCTAGGCCACCATAACTAGTATTTCTTTTCATTAATTGCCTGATAGTCTGGACTTTTTGTTTTTCCAAAAGAATTTTGTCACTATTTTTTCTAGCTCTATAAAGTAATTTTTGGGTAGATTGATTGGGAAGGCAATAAATATGTAATTTAATTTAGGTAAAGTTGTCATTTTTATTATGTTAGCTCAACCCAGCCATGAGTAATTGATATTTTTCCAATTAGTTACACCTGATTTTATTTGTGGGAAAATGTTCTGTAGTTGTGTTCATAAAGGTACTGGGTTTGTTTTGGCAGGTAGATTTTCAAATATTTTATAATGTCTACAGTAATTTTAAATGGGGTTTCTCTAACTCTTGCAGTTGGACTTCATTGGAAATATATAGGAATACTGAGGATTTATGAGGGTTTATTTTATATCCTGAAACTTTACTAATTTTATTTATTGTCTCAAGAAGATTTTTAATTGATTCTCTGAGATTCTCCAAGTATATCATCATATCATCGGCAAAGAGTGATAGCTTAGTCTGTTCTTTGCCTCATTTGATTCCTTTGATTTCTTTTTCTTCTCTAATGGCTCCTGCTAACATTTCTAGTACCAGATTGAATAAGAAGGGTGACAGTGGACATCTTTGTTTCACTCCTGTCTCATTGGAAATGCTTCTAATTTATCCACATTGCGTACAATAATTGCTGGTGTCTTTAAGTAGATGCTACCTATTATTCTAAGGAAAACTCCACTTATTCCTATACCTCCTAGTGCTTTTAGTAGGAATGGATGTTGTATTTTGTCAAAAGCATTTTCTACATCTATTGAGATAATCATATGGTTTCTGCTAGTTTTATTGTTGATATGATCAATGATTCTGATGATTTTCCTAATATTGAACCATCCCTGCATTTCTGGAATAAATCCAACATGATCATAATGTATTCTTCTTGTGATAAGTTGCTGTAGTCTTTTTGCTAATATTTTATTTAAAATTTTTTGCATCTACATTCATGAGGGATATTGGTCTATAATTTTCTTTCTCTGCTTTGTTTCTCCCTGATTTAGGTATCAGTACCATATCTGTGTCATAAAAAGAATTTGATAGGACTCCTTCCTCACCAATTTTCCCAAATAGTTTGTAGAGTATTGGGATCAACTGATCTTTAAATGTTTGATAGAATTGAGAAGTATATCCATCTGGCCCCTGGGGATTTTTTCCTAGGGAGTTCTCTGATAGCTTGTTCAATATCTTTTTCTGAGATGGGTATGTTTAAATAATTTACTTCCTCTTCATTTAGTCTGGGCAAGTTATATTTTTGTAAATATTCATCTGTT
>CM053585.1:452975225-452993993 GCA_028646515.1 Pseudochirops corinnae | reverse complement strand
ACATACACACACACACACACACCTTACATCTGTGTGTATAAGAGGATGTATGTGTATATAAATAGATATGAGTGTAGGCATTTGTATGTTCATGTATATATAGACAGAGGGCACAGGATGAGTTGAATATGAAGGGATCATATCTAAAGAACAAAATTAAGAGGTGAGAGAGAAATTTATTGTGAGAAGAAGAAAGGGAATGATACATTAAGGTAAATTATCTCATATAAAACAGGCAAGAGAAAACTGTGACAATGGAGGTGAAGAGCAGGAAGGTGAAAGGGAATGGGTCAACCTGATTCCCATTGAATTTGGTCTAAGGAGGGAATAACATACACTCTCAATTGGGTTTCTTACCCTACAGGATAATAGGGGGTAGAGGACAAGAGGGGAGATGATAGAAGGGAGGACATATTGGGGGACAGGGTAGTTAGAAGGAAACATTTTTGAAAAGGGATAGGGTCAAAGGAGTAAATAGAATAAGTGGAGGGTGGGATAGAATGGAGGGAAATATAGTTAGTCTTTCACAATATAACTACTATGGAAATGATTTGGATAACTACACATGTACAATCTATATTGAAGTACTTATTTCTCAGTGGGAGTGGGTGAGGAGGGAAGAAGGGAAAAAAATCTGGAACTCAAAGTTTTAAAAACAAATGTTTAAAATTTTATTTTTTACATGCAACCAGGAAATATGAAATACAGGTACTGGGGTATAGATACCCATCTTGCCCTACTTGAAAGTTAGGCGTGGTGAAGGGGGAGGATATAAGAGAGAACATATTGGATTAAGGAGTATTCAGTAGGCTTGCTCTTTTGGGGTGGGGAGTAGAGGAAGATGGAGTGAGAAAAAAATTGTAACTCAAAATCTTGTGGAAATGAATATATAATACTAAAAATAAATAAATAAAATGTTTTTAAAAAAGCAATTTAAAGTCACTAACCTCCTCCTCATTTGCTTTCTCTTCCTCTTTCACTGTCCTCCCCAACTATATTAACATGATAATAGTTGTCTATGTAGCAAATTAGTCACTTCTTCCTTACTGCCTAGAGATTTCCTCTGGCATGAATTGTGTGGCATCATAATGTCACATTTATCATATGTATGTCTCATTTAAAAAATGAATTGGCTTCGTCAAAAGATGAGGAATATCTGTTACCTACACATACAATTACATGGATAGCAAATTGAAATAGTCCATGAATACATGTTTCCTTCACTGCAATGGGCAATCCTTTAGGAGCAGAACTGAAAAGGAGGGAGAGAGCAAGTTAGATTTAATTTTCCAACCTTTATAATATTTTGAGTAATTTTTAAATGTCCTAAACATAGAAATCCAACTTTATGATATCACCATCTTACCAATAATGCAATATGACTGAGAACCATGAAACAGAAGTTTCCAAAGATTCAAATGTCAAGTAGTCTCAAAGGCATTTAAGAGACATATAAGTGAGCACAACTAGGCTGCACTTATTGGTGATACCTGTTGTTCTTGAAATGGAATAAAATATGAGATTAAGACATCTAACTTTGAACCTATTTTTTTAATATCTCCTTTTTTAAATTGAATCAAATATGTTTCAGGATGTTAGTCATATAAATTGTTCATGCAGTGAGCAGGTAGGGCAACAAAATTTAAAGCATTCTCCAGAAAACTATCTTAGGCCATCCCATATGTTACTACCACACATTCAAAGTTGAATACAGTTAATTGGATAAGACAAATGACATAGGAATGACGGTGGCATTATAATATCCAGGGCTAGCAATGAAAGACTTTGGTGGGGAAGAGGTGGGGGAGAGAATTTTGAAAGATAACTAAGTAGCCTTGTGTTTCAATTTTGGCTTATCTTCCTAGCCAAAAACCATCATGTGATTTAAAAAAAAGAGGACAAGATTTCATGGCTTTAGTATTTTTGTGTTATAATTTTATTACTATGATTACTTGTAATAATATTTTGGGGGATGGAGGTCAATTGGGGTTAACTGACTTTCCCAAGGTCACACAGCTAGTTTTTTTGTGTTGTGTCTGAGGTCAGATGTGAACACAGGTCCTCCTGACTCCAGGGCTGGTGCTGTATTCACTGTGCCACCTAGTCGCACCTAGTAATGATATTTATATGAATTTATATGGTGTACATGATTAGTAAGATCAGAATTACCACAGAGTTAGCTCCTTCTTTCCTAA
This sequence comes from Pseudochirops corinnae, assembly GCA_028646515.1. Lineage (NCBI taxonomy): Eukaryota > Metazoa > Chordata > Mammalia > Diprotodontia > Pseudocheiridae > Pseudochirops > Pseudochirops corinnae. The sequence goes on along the minus strand of CM053585.1, from coordinate 452,991,798 downwards.
TCTACTCTCCTCATGACTGTCTTCTGAGCAGCTACTACAAATTATTATTCCTATTTTATCAAAAAGAAATTATAGCCCTAGAAAAATTAAATGACCTACTACATTCATAGAACTAGTAACAGAACTAGAACTTTAATCTAGTCTGTCTGACTTCAAGGATAACATGTTTTTCTACTAGTCCCCTTTGAATATAGTTACAAAATGTGACATTTCTTTCATATAATGTGCCTGACTTTCCAGTTAACCAATTTCCTAATGTAGATCAGGAGAGTGTACAAATCACTTGCTAATCAGTGAAAAATGCTTTTCAAAGTGCATTCTGGGTGTGCATGAGGCAGACTGATGACATTAATTTGGAGTTTTTTGGTTCTAATTTGGTCAATTATATAAATACTGAGTCAGAAGCATGATCTTAGATTTAATTTTTGTTGGATATATATACAGATATGTGTGAGTTTGTGTATATACACACATATAATTTAGTAATATATGTGTGTATTTTATATGTATATATATATATACATACAAATGTGTATGTATGCATTTATGCATATACATGCATACATGCATATATATATATATATATATTATGTAATATCAGTTTTCTGGTCACATAAACCATTTGCACTAGCCTTGATAACTTCTCCAATTTGTGTCTAAAGCATTTCCACTGAATGCAATTTTCTGCTAGTGGAGACTTGGGGATTCTCTGTAAATAAGTTACACCATTTTATGTGTGATTATGGACATATATATCAAACATATCTATGTTTGGGTGCATATTTGAGATAGCAAATGATATTGCAGGGCATTTATCTTTATAATTTCCTATTTTCACTGGCTCATAAACTTCAGAATTTTTTTTTTTCTCAGCTTAAGCTTTCTATACTTCCTTTCAGTCCCAAGGTGATTTTCTGCTAAAGCTTAAGGAAAATCTGTTCAGCTATTTTTAAGCTATAGGAATATGAAAACTATATTTTTTGCCATCATAAAAAGCTAATCTGTTATATTCATTTTTTCCATTAATCTCCACGAATGAGTTTCTCAAGTTCAAACTGTATGAAAAAGGTAACTACTACTTCCTGAACTATTTTGCATCTTTCTGAAAGAGAAAGAAGACACAAGTTTCACATTCCCTACCTTAACACCTTCCTACTTAAATCTCTAGGAAATTTCCTCCTACCTAAAGTTATGTGACTTTTTATTTTTATTCATAAAAGACCTCACCAACCAGGCATAGCAGAAAAACCCAACTTAGAAAAAAAATTACTCCAGGGGCTACTCTAATGTCATCATTCACTAAATTATGCCCAAACAAGTCTTATGTTATATAGTACAGAATTGGGGTTCAAATTCAGAACTTCTAATTCTGATTCATCTGTTGTCATGACGTAGGATAAATTTTGAGAGACAGAATTGATGTTCTAAAATATCGTACCTTTAAGTGCAATGTATTATTGCAGAAAAAACTTTAAATGTCATTTTCTTCTAGTTATGCTATACCACTGAAAAATATAGAATATTCATTTCCAAAGAATTGAATTTTCAGGTATTCCAAAGAGTAATGGCGAAATGCATAGTTGGCATGATCTGGCACAATCTGGTCTTCAACCTCATCATTCCTCCAAAAATGCCTTAGACAAATGTACAAACTATCTCTTAATTGTCAGATGCAATTCTCAATCCTCCTTCTTCTATACCTCTCTCCAATTGCTCATCACCCTTTCCTCTTTGACACTGTTTTCTCTTTAAGTTTTCAGGAATCCACTTTCTCCTGGTTCTCCTCTTACCCAGTGAAGCACTCCTTTTCTGTCTTCTTTGCTGGATACTAATTCAGATTACAACTTCTTATCCAAGGTATTCCACAGTTTTGTCCTGGGCCTTTTTCTTTTCTATCTTTATACTACTAAACTTAGTGATCTAATCAATTCCCATGAATTTAAATGTGATCCTTGCTGATGATTCTCTTATCTCACTATCCTTTCCAAAGCCCTCTGCAGACCTCCAATCTCAAATCTCCAAATGACTTTCAGACAACTCAGACTGGAAGCCAATTCAACATCTTCAACTCAACATGTCCAAAACTGAACTGATTATCTTTCCCCCAAACTTTCTCCTCTTCTACCTTCCTAGTTATTGTGGAAGGCAGCAACATCTTCTCAGTCTCTCTTTTACTCCAATATCCATTCTGTTGCCAACACCTGTTGTGTTCACCTTTCAACATCTCTTTTTTGATAGTGCCACCACTTTGGTGTAAGACTTTTATCACCTCATGCCTGGATTATTGTAATAGCCTGCTGATGTATCTGCTTGACTCAAGTCTCTCCCCACTTTAATATATCCTCCATTCAGTCCCCAAAGTTATTTTTTTAAGTGAAGGGCCAACCGTGTTACCCTTTCTGCTCAATAAACACCAGTAGCTCCCTATTATCTACAGGATCAAATATCACATATATTTGGTACAAAAAACCCTTCATAATCTAGCACCCTCTCACCATTCCAGCATTCTTTTATCTTTACTTCTTGCCACATACTCTTTGATCTGGTAAAACTTGTTTCCTTGCTGTTCCATGAACACAAGGCATTCCATCTCTAGACGCCTGACATTTTCTCTAGCTGCCCCCCATGACTGGAATGCTCTTCCTACTCATCTTCATATATTGACTTCCCTGACTTCCTTTAAGTTCCAACTAAAATCACATTTTCTATGAAAAGTCTTTAGCAGCCCCTTATAATTTTAGCACCTTCTCTTGCTTATTTCTTACTTATCATGTAAATAACTAATTTATACATAGCAGTTTGAATATTCCTTTCCCCATTAGATGTGAGCTCCTTGAGGGTAGTGACTGATATTTGTCTCTTTTTGTATTTTGAGGACTTAGCACATTATCTAGAATACAGTGGGTACTTAGCAAGTGTTACTGACTGTTGCCTAAGTAGACTTTAATACATTATCAGTGAAAAGTGTGTGGGAAAAGCAGTACTAGAGAGCATCAAGGAAATATCTAACCAGGAAAGGAAATGAGCTGCTCTTATACAAAACGAGTGATAACTGATAGACTGTGTGTTCTATTTATACTCATATTAACAGAGTCTAGTATTTTTGTATGAACCTTTGTGCAGTGCTTATGGAAGGATACAAAGCATAGGTTCCTAAGTTATGGTGTGGATTTAAATTTACAGGACTGAAAGGAAAGTCCTCCACAATGAGATCACAGATCCATCAAAGTATCTAAGGTATCCGTTTTTTCCACATCCCTTCTAGCATTTATCATTTTTCATTTCTGTTATGTTAGCTAATCTGATAGGCATGAGGTGGTACCTGAGAATTGTTTCAATTTACTTTTCTCTAATCAATAGGAATTTAGATCATTTTTCATATGACTATTGATAGCTTTAAATTTTCCTTTGGAAAACTTTCTTTTACCATTTATCAACTGGGGAATGACTTATATTCTTTAAATTTGACTCATTTTTCTATACATTTGAGAAATGAAGACTTTATCAGAGAAATTCTTGTATGTGCCTGTTTCTAATTTTTTGATGCATTACTCTTGTTTATATAAAAACTTTTCTTTTAATTTTATGTAATCAAAATTACATATTTTACTTCCCATAATTCTCTCTATCTCATTTGTCATAAACTCTTCCCTTATCCATTGATCTGATAGGAACATTTTTTTCAGGCACCCCTAACTTACTTATGATATTACTCTTTATGTCTAAATCATTTACCTATTTTGACCTTATCTTGGTATACACTGTGAAATATTTGTTGGTGGCTAATTTCTTCCAAATTTCTTTCCAATTTTCCAAGCAATTTTTGTTAAATGGTAAGTTCTTACCTCCAAACATGGGTCTTTAGGCTTTATGAAACATGAGATTACTATGGTCATTTACTACTGTATATTGTACACCTAATCTTTTCCATGTCCCACCACTTTATTTCTCAGCCAGTACCAGATTGTTTTCAGGATTACCACTTTGGAATATAAATTATAATCTGGTACTACTAGGCTTCCTTTACATTTTTTTTGTTGCTTCCCTTGATATCTTTTCTTCCAGATGAATTTTGTTACTATGCTTCTAGCTTTATAAAATAGTTTGGTAGTTTGATATGGTTTTGAATATATAAATTAACTCAGGTAGCACTGTGTATCACCATGCACCAGCACATTCCCAAAAGAATGTTACTGTGAATAGTTTATAAGGTTCAGATTACACAGTAAAGTGAACACTCTGTTCATCCCATTACAAATTAAGGCAAACATTTACAATATTCACAGTATAATATTCACAACATTACATCTTATCACAGAAAATCACAATATGGTGTTCACAACAGCTTAACATTGGAATGGCCACACAGTTTTCACTACAGTGGTCACAATATTTAAAAGAAAGAACAAAAGAATAATCATCTGTTTTCCCCAAGGGGGAAACCCTCCTTACTTAGTCAGTCACAATACAATATCAATACTCAATCATTCAATCCATTCACAATACAATAATCAATCATCCACTCATGGGGCAAATCATTAACTCAATCAGTCATTCACCTATATTCACAATTACTAAATATCATTAATTACTAGCACAGTCATTAGAAAACCACACAAACCCTCCACCCCTCAGTGTCCAGCAAACCTCAATTTCATCTAAGAGGAGGCCTTTTCCTCATCTTGACTCAGGGTGGTCTCTCTGATTCACTGTATTCCCCTTCATGGTCCCAGCTCCCTCCTGAATCCACCAAACAGTCACCTGGATTCAAAATCAGACAGCTCCCAGGTCCTTGTCCAGTCCTCAGAGGTAGACAGCTCTCAGGTCTTTGTCCAGTCCTCCAGGCAATCCCTGGTACACACTGAAGTTCACAGGGTCTGGCACATCTCATACCCTTCACCACTTCTGTTGCAGGGAACTCAAGGATCAGCCAGGCCATGAACCAACAAAGCCTTATCCCAGTCATGCTTCTTCAGTCCTCCAGGAGTTCAGCTGGCCCTAGGACCCAGGAGAATCTTGGCCTTTCAGGCAAGCCCTCTCAGCCTTCTAGGTAGCCTTCACCAGATTCTGGTTTCAGGAAAACTCCATCTCAGTTCTCAGTCAGCTTCCAGATGCTGGGAGAGAAGCTCTCTTTCTCTTTCTCTTTCTCTTTCTCTTTCTCTTTCTCTTTCTCTTTCTCTTTCTCTTTCTCTTTCTCTTTCTCTTTCTCTTTCTCTTTCTCTTTCTCTTTCTCTTTCTCTTTCTCTTTCTCTTTCTCTTTCTCTTTCTCTTTCTCTTTCTCTCTCTCTCTCTCTCTCTCTCTCTCTCTCTCTCTCTCTCTCTCTCTCTCTCTCCCCCCACCCCCGTCCCTCAGCTGACAATTCTTCTACCACCAGGAGGAATATTCCCAATTCTGTTTCTCTGTCTCTCAAATTCTTCTTATATACACACATTGGCCTCCTGTCTCAACCAATCCCCTCCTGCCATGTCAACAGGGGAGTTCACACCCTCTCAACAGGAGGCAGAGTTCACACCTTTCACACTGAGCTCACACCTTCCATACTTAGCCCTAAGTTGCTAAGGGTTAAGTAAAATTGATTGCTGTTACACACTCATTTTTATAATGGCCTGGCCTACCCATAAGCAAATAATATTTCTCCAGTTGTTTAGATATTTCTTTGTGGGAAAAATGGTTTTTAAATATGTTCATATAGTCCCTGAGGTGTCTTGGCAAGTAGAATCCCAAGTATTTTATGTTGTCTTTGATTACTTCAAATGAAATTTTTCTTTTTATCTCTGCTTGATGGATTTTGTTGGTAATACATAGAAATACTTATGATTAATGAGGATTTATTTTATATCCTGCTACTTTACTAAAGCCCCTTTACTATTTGTTGAAATGTGATATCTAGGCTTTTTTTTATCATGGGTTTTAGCCAATCCAGTAATTTTTAAATTATCTTTCCTAAATTATTATCCAAGTCAGTTGTTTTCCAATGAGATATTTAATGTTTTTTTTTCATTCCTTTGTCTTTATTTTGTTGTTTCTTGATGTCTCATGGAGTCATCTTCAATTTGCACAATTCTGCTTTTTTTAAGTTTAACTTTATTTTTAATAATATTTTATTTTTTCCCAATAGCATATAAAACACCATTTAACATTCTTTTAAAAATAATATGGAGTTCCACATTCTCTCCTTCCCTACCATCTACACTGACTGAGATGGTAAGAAATGTAATATAGTTTATGCATGTACAAGCATGTAAAACATATTCCATATTAGTCTTGTGAAAGAAAAAATAGATGAAAAACATATAAAATAAAGTCAAAATAGTATGCTGCAATCTACATCCAGACTCCATTAACTCTTTCTTTGTATGTTGACAGCATTTTTCATCTTTAATCCTTTGGAATTTCTTGGATCATTGTTTTTCTGAAAAAAAAATAAGTCATTCACACTTGACCACCATCCAATATTGCTGTTACCATGTATAATGTTCTTCTTGTTCTGCTCAATTCACTTTGCAACAGTTCATGAAAGTCTTTCCAGGTTTTCTGCAATCATTCTGTACAGTGTTTCTTATAACAGAATAGTATTTCATTATAATCACATACTACACTTCACTCACCCATTACCCAATTGATGAGAATCCTCTAAATTTCCATTTTCTTGCCACCTCCAAAAAATATCATGCTATAAATATTTTTATACAAGTAATTCCTTTCCATCTTTTAAAAAATTTCAATTTGGGATTAAGACTTAGTAACGTAATTGCCGGTTAAAAGGATATGCACAGTTTTGTAGTACTTTAGGCATAGTCTCTAGCCAAATCTGCTACATCCTCCTAAGAAGTTATCTTCATCCGTGGAGTTTTGTATCTCTTTTTATATTTGGGCAGTTCTGTTTTTAAATATGTTATTTTTAAGCAATTTTTCTGCCTCTTTTACCAAGCCATTGATTGTTATTTTTATAATTTTTCCTTCACTCTCATTTGTTAATTATTTTTCTCTGACATTCATATTTGATTTTACATGTTTTTAGCTCTCTAAGGATTTTTTTTGCTTGTGTCCAATTAAGCTTTTTTTCTTTTCCCCTTTGAGCATTTGCTGGTAGCTGTTTTGACATTATCATCTTCTTCTGAGCTTCTGTATTTATCTTTCCTATCACCAGAATCATTTTTTATGGTCAGGTTTTTATTTTCTTGTTTACTAATTTTTCTATACTTTTTTTTGGCTTTGAACTTTAAAGTAAAGTTGTACTCTGTTCCCAACATATGATGGGGGAAGTATGGTCACTGTCTCAATCTTCAGGCTTTTTTGTACTTCTGTTTTAATGACTAGTTCTGGGTATTTAGAAGTTTTCATTGCTTCCAAGGTGGTGTGATCTGGGGAGAGTTGTGACCATTCATCTCCTAGTCTAAGCTATAGTCCTTATCCCCAAAAGCCCCCTGATTCTTTGGGATTACAATTGATACTACTTCTCAGGGCTATATTCCCTCAGAACAAGAAATGATAATGCTCCTCAGTATAGTAGTACTCCTCAGGGCACTATATTGTTCCTTTAATATTGGTCCTCATAAGAAATACATTTCCTCAGAGTCCCTGCTCCTTTATGAGCAAAGGCGATACTACTGCTCTGGGCCCCTTCTCTATCTTGACTGAAAGTACTCCTCTCTGCCCTTGAACTATGTCTCAGAAGTTGATATAAACAATGTAGTTGCCAAGCAGCATCTGTTCCTGATCCTGCAGTTACTGCGGGGGTTTCCTATAATCTCTGTCCAGTTGCCAGGATGCCTTACCATTTCTGATTTGAGAGTTCCTGAGGTTCCTGCTTCTTCTATTGCCACTCCTAAGTCCAACCAATGGAGTTACATCCACCTGAGCTCCTGGACATCTTCTACCCCCATTGTTACATATCTCTGCTATTAACATCCTATATTGCTTATCTGGGGCTGGAAGAATATCTTACTGTGACTTTTTATTGACTCTGATACTGTAGAATTTGATTTGAGGTGTTATTTTAAAGTTCTTTGGTGGGAAATGTTGGAAAAGTTCAGCTGAGTTCTATTCTGCCATTTTTTAAAGGGATAAATCTTCCAGACTCTCTCCTTTATTTACTCCTTTAATGAGCCTTAATGTTTTTAGGGCTCTTAGAGGAGAGATTTCATCTCTTCCTATTAGAATGGGATAGTCCTTTCCAACTGCTCACACATATTATTTTATGTCTCTTTTCCCCCCTCTGTATTTGTCTTTCAGAGGTTTACTCTGCTTTGGAATGCTTAGAAGTTCTCCATTTTACTTCTGATCCACATTATTTTTTACCCAGTTTTCATTTGACTATAGATAATTTTAGTTTCTTCATCTACAAAAGTGCCTGTTCTTATCATTTGACAATTTATCAATTGGGGAATGGCTTGTATTCTTATAAATTTGACTAAGTTCTCTACATATTTTAGAAATGAGGCTTTGATCAAATTGTTCCCCAGCTTTCTGCTCCCCTTCTAATCTTGGTTGTATTGGCTTTGTTTGTGCATAACTTTTAAATGTAATGGAAATCAAAACTATCCATTTTACATTTTATATTGTTTTCTCTCTCTGGTTTGGTCATAAATCCTTTCCTTCACCATAGTTCTGACAGGTGAACTATTCCTTGTTCTCCTAATTCACTTATGACATCACCCTTTAAGCACAAATCATGTACCCATTTTGATCTTATCTTGGTTTACAATGCAAGATGTTAGTCTATGCTTAGTTTCTGCCATATTATTTTCTAATTTTCCCAGCAGATTTTGTCAAATAGTCAGTTCTTATCCCAGAAACTGAAGTCATTGGGTTTTTCAAATAGTACTTTACTATAGTGAATACTGTGTGTTGTTTACCTAACCTATTTCACTAATCCACCAGTCAATTTCTTAGCTAGCGCCAGAAAGTTTTGATGATTGCTACTTTATAACACAGTTTTAGATCTGTCAAGACTGGGCCACCTTCCCTTGCATTTCTTTAAATTAACTCCTTTGATATTCTTGACATTTTTTTTCTTTCAGATACATTTGTTAGATTGATTGGTATGCCACTGAATAAGTAAAGCAATTTAGCTAGAATAGTCATTTTTACTGTATTAGTTCAGCCTACCTCTGAGTAAATAATATTTTCCTAATTGTTTAGATCTAATTTTATTTGCGTGAAATGTTTTGTAATTGTGTTCATTTAGTTCCTGGGTTTGCCTTGGCAAATAAATTGTTTCTATTATTTACTGTATGACTCACTCATTTCTTAGGATTAGATTATTTAATTTCCAATTATTTTACTCTCTCTTTCTATGTCCCTTTATTATATGTAATTTTTATTGCATCATTATCTGAAATGGATGTTTTTAAGGTTTCTGCCTTTTTGCATTAGATTGTGAGGTTTTTGTGCCCTAGTACATGGTCAAATTTGTGTACCATGTACCTCTGAGAAAAAAAGTATATTCCTTTCTCTTCCAATTCAATTTTCTCCAGAGGTCAACTATATCTAAATTTTCTAAAATTCTACTAATCTGCAAAATTTCTCTCTTGTTTATTTTATTTTTAGCTTTATCTAGTTCTGAGAAGGGAGGTCGGGTTTCTCCAGTAGTATAGTTTTGCTGTCTATTTCTTCCTGTAACTACTTTAATTTCTCCTCTAAGAATTTGGTTAATATTTCACTTGGTGCATATATGTTCATTATTGACATATTTCATTATTGTGGTACCTTATAGCAAGATGTAGTTTTCTACCTTATCTCTTTTTTGAGGGTTTGTTTGTGTTTTTTTGTTGTTGTTGGTTTGTTTTTTTTGTTGTTTTTTTTTACTCTTGCTTTGTCTGAGATCAGGATTGCTACACGAATTTTGCTTCAGCTGAAACAAAATACATTCTGCTCCAGTCTTTTGCCTTTTCTTTGCATGTATCACTCTGCTTCAGATGTGTTTTGTGTAAACAATGTATTGTATGATTCTTTTTTTAATCCACTCAGCTATACACTTCCATTTAATGGGAGAGTTCATCCCATGCACATTCACAATTATGATTACTAACTAGGTTTGTCTTGTCCTGTCTTTCTCTCTGTACTATTTTTCTACTTATTTATACTTTTCTCTCTCCTTTTACCCTTTCCTTCTACACCAGTGTTTTGCTTCTGATGATCGCCTCCCTCCATTTTCCCTCCTTTCTACCCACTCTTCCTTTTTATTTTTTCTCCTGTTCCCCTATAGAGTATGTTATATTTATATTACCAATGGAATGTATATGCTATTCCCGCTTTGAACCAAATTTGATGAGAGTAAAGTTCAAACAATGTTTGCCCCTTCCCCCCTTTCCCTCTACTTTAATAGGGTTTTTCACCTCTTTGTGCTGTACCTTATGCTGCCTATCCCTTTCTTCTTCTCCCAGTACAATTCTTTTTTTTTTCCCACCCCTTAATTCATTATTTTTATCAGCATATCAAAGTCAACTCATACTCACAGCCTCTGTCTTTGTATAGCCCACTTCTAAATGCCATAATAAAGATGGAGTCCTCAAGAGTTAGAAGTTTTATCTTCCTGTGTAGGGATGTAAACTGTTCAACCCTATTAAGTAACTTTTTTTTCTTTCCTGTTTACATTTTTTATGCTTCTCTTGAGTCTTGTATTTGAAGATTGAGTTTTCTGTTCAGCTTTGAATTTTTTCTTCAGGAATGATTAAAATCCCCTTTTTCATTAACTTTGAAATCTTTTACCTTGAAAGTCATGCTCATTTTTGTTGGATGGTGGATTCTTGGTTGTAATATAAGGACCTTTGTCTGTTAGAATATCATATTACAAGTCCAGTTATCCTTTAATGTAGAATTTGCTAAGTCCTGTGTAATCCTGTGATTCCAGGGTATTTAAATTGTTTATTCTGGCTGCTTGAGATATTTTCTCCTTTACCTGATAATTCTGAAATTCAACTGCAATATTCCTTAGAGTTTTCATTTTGAGATCTCTTCCAGGAAGTGTTAAGTGGATTCTTTCAATGACTATTTTACTTTCTGGTTCCAGGACCTCAGGTGACTTTTCTTTGATTCTTTCTTTAAAAATTCTCTGCCAATTCCTTTTTTTTTTGTCATGGTTTGCAGGTAGAAAAATAATTCTTAAATTATCTCTCCTAGATCTATTTTCCAGGTCAATTGTTTTTCTATTTATATATTTTAAATTTTCTTCTATTTTTTCATTCTTTGATTTTCTTTGACTGATTCTTGATGTCTCATAGAGTTTTTAGCTTCCACTTACCCAATTCTAATTTTTAAGGAATTGTTTTCTTCAGTTAGCTTTTATACTTCCTTTGCATTTGGTCATTTCTACTTTTTATGGAGTTGTTTTCCTGAGGCAATTTTTGCCATTCCTTTTCCAAGCTGTTGACTCTCTCTTGTATACTTCTCATTTCTTTCCCCAATTTTTCTTCTACATTTCTTATTTGATTTTTTAAAACCATTTTTGAGTTATTCCAAGAAGAGTTTTGGGGCTTTAGACCAATTTATATTCCCCTTTGAAGTTTCAAATGTGGGTATGTTGATAATGTTGTCCTTTTCTAAGTTTTTGTTTTGATTTTCCCAGTTACCATAGTAATTCTCAATGGTCAATGTTCACTTTTGTTTCTTGTTCAACTTGTTTGCCTATTCCATGGCTTTTAAAGTTATGCTCTCCTACTAGAGTGCAAGGGGCACTGTCCCAAGTTTCATGTGCTGGTAGACAGTTGCCTGTTCACTGGTTTTGTTTGCTCGGGCCTCAGGTGCTGGGTGCTAGCATCTTACCTGGTGCTGAGCTAGATCCCTACTGGTGGTTTCTGGCATCTGCTGAGGCTGCATGGATTCTTCATGTATTTCCCTAAGGCTGCACTGAAGCATGTGGAGGTCCAGCTACTGAAGTATGTCCTGTCTGGGCCTACACTGAAATATCTCATGGTTCTCTGACTGGAGTCTGACAGTTCCCCTGGCTATACTAAGGCATGTGAGAGGTCCTGGTAGTAGCATTGGCCTGCTCCACTACAGAAAAGCTCAGGATTTCTCACTGTTTTTCTGAGGTGGGGTTTGGTTCTGGCTTACAATCCTGTCTTACAGTCCATGAGTGGGGGTGGAGCCAAGATGGCAGAGTAGAAGCAGGAACTTGGTGTGAGCACTCCCTCCAGCTAGCTCCAATACCTGTAAAATATGACTCTAAGCAAATTTTAGAGCTACCGAACCCATAAAGTGACAGAGAGAAACAAATATCCCACTGAAGGAAGCCCAGCAACCCTGCAAAAAGGGTGTGTTACACTAACCTGGGAGCCAAGTATGGTCCCAAATGAGCCACATGGTCCTGGCCCTAGGGCAGCCCCTACTAGCCCAGATCAGCCAGAGAAGACTTCAGGAGAGTGAATCACCAGTAGCTGTGGTGGTTTTCAGACTTTTAAACCCATTAATGCCAGAGAAAATATCAGTGGGAAACTCTGGTGGAACTGGGTGACAGAAGAGTTTGGTCTGGCCAAGGGCAAGAGGTGGCAGAGGCAGGACAGCTGCAGCTGCTTCCACATGGTTCCCTCCAGAGCTCCTGACCTACAGATCTTAGGGGGACCAAGCAACCATTCAGAGGGTACTCACTCTTGCTTGACCTGCTTGGATCTGAGTTGCTGTCTTGGGTGGTGGTCCTGGGGTGTGTAGCCAGTGTGCCAGAATTTGTGGTAACTGCAAATAGGACACCCTGCTCAGACCTCTGACAACATTTGTGAAAACCCCAATGATTTGGGACATAGCTCTCTCCATTCTGAAAGCAGAGTTCTACTGTGGCAAAGAGCTCAAAAGTCAAGTAATTGTCTGGCAAGATAAGCAAGCAGAGGAAGGACAATCAGATGATGAAATCCTTTTGGGGGGACAAAAAGGAACAAAACATGGACCCAGAAGAAGTCAATGAAGTCAAAACTCCTGTATCAAAAGCTTCCTGAAAAAAAAATGAATTGGTTACAGGCCATGGAGGAGCTCAAGAAGGATTTTGAAAATCAAGTAAGAGAAGTGGAAGAAAAATTGGGAAGAGAAATGAGAATGATGCAAGAAAATCATGACAAGTTAGTCAACAGCCTGCTAAAGGAGATCAAAAAAATACTGAAGGAAAAAACATCTTAAAAATAGATTAACTCAAATGGCAAAAGAGGCCCTAAAAGCCAATGAGGAGAAGAATGCCTTAAAAATCCAAATTTTCCAGGTGGAAAAGGAGTTTCAAAAACTCATTGAAGAGAATAATTTCTTCAGAATTAGATTGGAGTAAATGGAAGCTAATGGCTTTATGAGAAATTGTGATACTATAAAACAGCTCCAAACAAATGTAAAAAATGAAGGCAATGTGAAATATCTCATTGGAAAAACCACTGACCTGGAAAATAGATCCAGGAGAGAGAATTTAAAAATTATTGGACTACCTGAAAGCCGCAATCAAAAAAGATCCTAGGAATCATTCTCTGAGAAATTCTCAAGCAAAATTTCCCTGATATTCTAGAACCAGAGAGCAAAAGAGAAATTGAAAAACTTCACCAATCTCCTTTTGAAAAAGATCTCAAAAAGAGTGCATGAGTCAGACTGACCTTTCTTGCCAATCTTCCAAGAAGTTTCCTATGCTAAAATACTGCTTTACTCTGTCTTTCCACTGGTTCTATCATTCTACAATTTATTTTGCAGCACTATTTTATGATTGTTTAGAAGTGAATATGAGAGGTCAACAGTGGTTTATTGCTTACTCTGCCATCAGGGTTTTTAGAAGTCTGGCTCTCCTGTTTTTTAAGGTATTATTTTCTTCACTAGTTTTATGTCTTCTTTAATAAATTGTTAACCCTTTTTCATAATTTTCTTGCATCACCCTCATTTCTGTTTCCATTTTTTCTCTGCCTCTGGCACTTGATTGTTAAAATTCTTTTTAAGTTCCTCTATGGTGCGAGGTCTTTTGATATATTTTTTGAGGCTTTGGATGTAGCAGTTTTGACTTTGTTGTCTTATGCTGTTTTGAGCTTCTCTGTCACCATAGTAACATTCTATATTTAGGGTCATTTTCTGCTGTTTGTAATTTTTCTAGTCTATTTCTTGACTTTTAACTCTTTGCTAAAATGGGGCTCTACGTCTACATTGTAGGGAGTATTGTCTAAAGGTTCAAGATTTTTTTGTACAGTTATTTTCAGGGAAAATTCTGGGGACCTGTAAATTTTTAGTTCTTCCAAGATGAGATGATTTAGGGTGAGGTGTGTTTACTGTTCTCTTGGCTTGTTCTCTGGTTTGCTAATGACCAAAAGCACTCTTTTCTACCCCCGAAGTGTGACCAGAGTCCCAGCTCTCTAGCAGCTATAATTTCTGGTGTGCTAATGCTACTCCTCACCCTGAGATTGAGATGCAGTCCTGAGATCCAGATCCAATAGCCAAAGTAAAAAAATTTGTCCCCAGTGACAGAAAAGGGACTCTTGTAATCCCCTAACCATTTAACTGACACTGTACTGTCTGTGGGATGAGACATCCAGAAGCAACCACTGCTTATATTGATTCAGTCACCCCCAAGATCCCCAAGGTTGTATGGTGGCATACAACCTATACTGACTGCACTTCAGTCTTGCCTTGGTACAACAGAGCTATCCTGCTGACCATCTAACTTGTATTGGACTGGAAAAAACTGTTTTACCCCAACCTTTTGTGGGTTCTGCCATTTCAGAATTTGTGTCTGCGAGATTATGTGAAGTTGTTTGAAGAAACTTTAGGGAGACTTCAGGCAAATCCCTGTTGTTCCTTTGCCGTCTTGCTGCTATCATTTTTTTTTTAAGACCTTAGCCTTTTGGATAATCCTTATTTTTCTTTGAGGCTTTTCTCCTAGGTGCTTTGGAATTGTTTTCTTTTTTGTTGTTTTTGTCCAGGCTTTCCTTGCACCTTTTTTAACTCCTTGTCATGTTTGTATAGTCATTCTTTTGACTGTAATTCCAGAATTTAGACTTATATGGGGTCTAACTTCTTCTGATATATTTAGGTAATTTCAGGGTTTTGGTGCTTTTATTGAGTACTGAGTGCTGTCTTATACAAGGATTTCTGGGGTGGATCAGGCTAGGAATTTGTTAACTTTGATTGCTCTCTGAGTCATTTAATCTAAGGTAAAATCAGATTGCTGCCAGTAGGATCTCAAATTTGTAAGTTCTTAAGTCCACAGTAAGAGACTCCAAATGGAGATTTGCCACTGGTGATAATTAAAGAAAATTCTGATCCTGTTAGCTAGCTTAAAGATTCTGCACTTTCAGAGTAACAGAACAACACTGTCCTTTCTCTGAGATCCCTCTGGTTTCCCCGTTAGGGGCCTAAGCCTCCTAGGGCTATGGGATAAATCTATGACTCTTCTTGGGAATCAGTGACACACAGCAGCTATGTACTTCCATTGTTTCTCTTTGCCCATATACTACCTTTGAACTGGATCTTAGATGACTTCCGGTATTGGAAAACAGAGTTAGGTCAAATCTGGTTGTAAGTTCAACATATACACAATACTTTGCAAACATAAAACATTTTACAATTTTTGCAATATTTTTGTGATTATTGGGGCAACTATGTGGCACAATGGATAGAGTGCCAGGCTTGAAGTTGGGAAAACTCCTTTTCCCAATTTAAAATCTGGCTTCAAACACTTACTAGCTCTATGGCCGTGGGCAATTCACTTAATCCTCCTTGTATCAGTTTGTTCATCTCTAAAATGAGTTGGAGATGGAAATGGCAAACTATTTCGGTATCTTTGCCAAAAAAACTCCCAAAAGGTGTCATGAAGAGTTGGACACAACTGAAAAATGAGTAAACTTGTATTGTTTGTTGCTTTTGTAATTGTTGTCACCATCTTCCTCATTGTAGTTGCTATTGTTATTATAATCATTATTGTTATTTTTGCCTTTCCAGAGGAATTGTGGGGAAGAGGGAATGTGAATGGATTGCTTTGACCACATCTCTCCCAGTCCATTCAAAGGAAAGGCAATGCCAATTTCCCTCAGCGAATCAATGATAATAATGCTTGTTCCAATGGGACAGATATTCTAGGACCTATTTGAAAAGGTCCTTTTTTTCATCCTAAGCCCAGAAAAAGAAGTGTGGAGTGATAGTATACAACACTAAAAACAATGGATATGAAATGCCCTGTATTACCAATGTTACAATGCTTCCCTGATTCAGGTGGACTTCATGGTTCCAAGATGTATCTTGCTTTTTAACTCGCACCCCATTGCCCAGTCTTTTGGGTTTTATCCTCACCCTATCCTGACATTTCAAATATATAATAAGAATGGGTAAGTATATCCATTTGACCTAACACTATCAGAAACAGTTTTTCCTCTTAGATATTCTTGGAACTTGTAATTTGACCAAGCAACTTTCTAACTAGAATTAGGTCCTGAAGATTTTAGAAAAATAAAATTTTTATTTTAGAAAAAGAAAATTATGGGGGGGCGGAGCTAAGATGGCGGAGAGTAAGCAGTAACCTGAACAAGTTCCCAAAGAATTTCATCCTTGGGAACTAAAAAGTCAATTTGAGCGGATTTAAAAGTGACGGAGCCTATTGTGAGACGGAGAGTGACAGACTCCCAA
>CM053585.1:452955689-452974725 GCA_028646515.1 Pseudochirops corinnae | reverse complement strand
AATGTGAAAGTATTTGCAGATCCTATACATGATTGCACGCCACCATGGGGGGAGGGGGGAAGGGAGGGGAGAAAATCTGAAACCCAAGTGATTGTGGAACTGAATCTTGTAAATTAACAGTAAATGAGTAAATAAAAAAAAATAATAATAATAAAAAAAAAAAAAGAAAAAAAAAAAGAAAAAGAAAATTATTAGACAATAAAATCATTGATTTCTATATTCTCTTGAAGACTCTAAGGAAGTTGCCTCTCTCTCCATTCTTTTCAATCTTGCAACATTCTCAACTCCGGACAAATACTCAGATGGGTTAGTGATGTCATCAATTTGTGAGTTTCAGCCATTGAGGTAAATGACATTTCCTCCCTTTCTATATGACTGTTTGTAAATTTCCATAAATTCATTATAAGGGAATCTACCCAGAACAAAAGAGCGCTTAATCACTTTCTCCTGACATTATAAAGCCATCAGTGGAACACTGTGGCTAATCACATGTCATCCTTCACTTCTGACATACTAGCAACAGCCCGTCCCCACTCTCTTTCATGTTTCCTTGATCATACATTTTATTCATTTTTAGCAGAAGGTCATCATTGGTTATATGTCACAGCCTGCTTTCACTATTGTATGACTCTCCATTGTCTTTTGGAGAACTCCCCCCCTCATATTTTAATATAATACAGAAACATTTGTAGAATTTTTTAAGTCATTTGGTTACTTAAGAAGCTTAAAGTAAAAAAATAGAGTTTAACAGTTTCCCAAAACCAGTCCAGAACAAAAATCAAGGATTTTTTTTTAATTCTTTCTTTTCAATCTGAATTTCTATGTTGATTATTGAAACTGTCATAGGCTCTCTGGGGCCTGATATATAAAATATAGAGTGTTTTCACACAATGTAATAGAGTTTATTACCTGCCACTATCTTCATTCTGAACTTGACATCATAAGGAAACATAAGGAAACATAAGGAACATACCATTGTTCAAGTTTGGACAATGCATCCTTGGGGACTTGCCTTTTTCTCATTTGTATAGTTATACATTCATAAAAAGCATTTATCCATAGTTTATGATACTAATTACATGTTTGAGGAAGAGAAAGAAACAGAAATGGGTCCCTATTTTGCCAATATTTATTGCCATAAGGTGATAAGAATAGAAAAAGTCTATTTAACAACAACAACAACAAAAAAAACATAAACTGTAGACATGAAGAGCAAAACACTGAATAATGGTACTAATGAATGTGGGTTAGTGTTTGTCACAAAAGATTTCTTTGAATATTTAGCTGGTACAATGCAAGCACTTGAGGGGAGATACTGATTCCTTTCTGTGTACACCAATGCTTTTCACACTGCCTGGTATGAAGTAGATACTTAAGAAATGTTGGTTGAATTGAATTAGATCATTCTTCATGAATATATTGGCTATGTGCATATGGAGAAAAGTGAGGAAGATGAGTCTAAGAAGGAAAAATACCTTGAAGAAAGAGATAAACAAGTTAAATACAGATCAAGAATTATGGAGAAATGAAATTTAAATTAATGCATTATTTAGAAGCAAATTTGCTTCAAAACCATTTTATACTGCTAAATTTGTTCTCTCTAGCTTCAATCTCCTCTTCTTCAATCTCTATTCTACATCATATTCTGACCATGTCTTCCTCCTGTTTGAGAATGTCAAGAGTCTCTAAATTTCCTCAAGTATCAAATACAAACTCCTCTGCTGGACTTATTTAAAGACTAGCAACTATTCTTTTTCACTGAATGGCCTTGAGATCTGGAAATACTTTGCCTCCTGTTCTCTGCCTCTTGGATTTCTTCAAGAGGCTCCAATCCCATTTTCTGCAGAAAATCCTTCCTGGTCCCCTTCTGTCCCCTTTCCCTTCCCACCAATAATGCCTTTCCTCCATGTGAGAGGCAGAATCAAGATATCAGGGCAAAGATGGGAACTTGCTTCAGCTGTCCCCCACATGCCTCCAAATAATGTAAAAAAAAAAAAATACTCTAGCAGTGGCACAGACCAGCTGAAGCAGACTTCAAGGGACTGAATCACTAGCAGCTGTGGTGGTTTCCATACTTCTCAACTCACAAATGCCAAAGACAAAGAAATTGGAGGAATTAGATTAGGCAGAGAAGAGACTAAGATATCACCTTTTTTTGCAGATGATATCATCATATGCTTAGAGAATCCTAGAGAATCAAGTGAAAAACTACTTGAAATAATAAACCACTTTAGCATAGTTGCAGGATATAAAATAACCCCACATAAATCTTCACCATTCCTACTTACTTTTAATGAAGCCTAACAGCAAGAAAGAGAAAGAGAAATTCCGTTGAAAGTTACTCTAGACAATATAAAATATTTGGGATCCTGCCTTTCAAAACAAACCCAGGAACTATAGGACTACAATTACGAAATACTTTTCACACAAATTAAATCACATCTAAATAATTGGTAAAACATCAGTTGCTCATGGTTTGGTTGAGCTAATATAATAAAAATAACAACTTAACCTAACTTAATTTACCTATTTAGTGTTATACCAGTCAAATTACCAAAAATTATTTTACCGAGTTGGAAAAAATAGTTACAAAATTCATCTGGAAGAACAAAAGGTCCAAGATAATCCAGAGAATTAATGAAAAGAAATGCTAGGGAAGGTGGCTTAT
This sequence comes from Pseudochirops corinnae, assembly GCA_028646515.1. Taxonomy (NCBI): domain Eukaryota; kingdom Metazoa; phylum Chordata; class Mammalia; order Diprotodontia; family Pseudocheiridae; genus Pseudochirops; species Pseudochirops corinnae. Next base: position 452,972,057 of record CM053585.1, on the reverse strand, counting down.
CCATACAAGACTTTAAATTGTATTATAGAGCAGCTGTCATCAACATTAGTTGGCAGTGGTTGAGGAATAGAGTGGTAGATCAGTGGAATAGAATAGGTACTCAAGACACAATAGTAAGTGACTATAGTAATCTACTCTCAACAAACCCAAAGACTCTAGCTTCTGGGATAACAACTCACTATTTGACAGAAAGTCCTGGGAAAAATGGAAAATAGTATGACAGAAACTGGGCATAGACCTATCTTACACTGTATATGAAAATAAAGTCTAAATGGGTGCACAATCTAGATATGATGTTGTAAGCAGTCTGGCAGACCAAGGAATAGTTTACCCATCAGATTTATGGAGAAGGGAAGAATTTATGACCAAACAAGAGATAGAGAGCATTGCAAAATGTAAAATGGTTAAATCTGATTACAGTAAACTGGAAAGTTTTTGTACAAACAAAACCAATGTAACCAAGATTAGGAGGGAAGCACAAAATTGGGAAAGAATTTTTACAATCAGTGTCTCTGATAAAGGCCTTCTTTTTAAAATATACAGAGAATTGAGTCAAATTACAAGAATACATGTCATTCCTCAATAGATAAATGGTCAAATGATATGAAAAGGCATTTTTCAAAGGAAGAAATTAAAGATATCTGTAATCATATGAAAAAATGCTCTACATAACTATTGATTAGAGAAATGGAAATTAAAACAACTCTTAGGTGTCATTGCTCATTGGTCAGGTTGGATAAATGAGAAAACAGGGACATTATAAATGCTAGAGGAAGGTGGGAAGATTGGAACACAATACATTGTTGATGGAGTTGTGAGCAGATCCAACCATTCTGGACATCAATTTGGAACTATGCCCAAATGGCTAAAAAAATGTGTACCCTTTGACCTAGCAATACCACTTCTTGGGCTGTATCCCAAAGACATCATACAAGTGGGAGAAGGACCAGTTTGCACAAAAATATTTACAGCACCTCTTTTTGTGGTGGCAAAGAATTAGAAATCAAGGGGATGCCCATCAATTGGGGACTGTCTGAAGAAGTTGTGGTATATGAATGTAATGGAATGCTATTGTGCTACAAGAAATGATGAGCAGACATACTTAGTAATTACCTACAGATACTTTTATAAACTGGTGCTGAGTGGGGGGAAGCAGGAGATCATTATACACAATCACAGACACGTTGTATGTGATAACTGACTTTGATAGACTGGGCTCCCCTCAACAATGCAAGGTTAGAAGACAACTCCAAAGGACTCATTATGGAATAGTCTGTCCACATCCAGAGAAAGAATTATGGAGCCTGAATGCAGATTAAAGCAAACTACTTTCTCTCTCTTTTTCATTTTTAAAAATTCTTCCTCATTATTCATTCTATTCATTAAAATTCTTCTTTATGTCTTGACTAATGTTTAATGTGAAGGTATATGTAGAATCTATATTAGAATGCTTATTGCCATGGGGGAAGGCGGGGGAAGTGTTGGGAAGAAAATTTGGATCTCAAAAATTTGGGGAATTAAATGTTGTAAACTAATAAAAAATATTTTTTCTTAAAAATCACTCTAGACAAATTCTAGAATAGCAGAACCCCCCCCCCCCCTCCAAAAAAAGAGTGAAACAAATTTCCAGCCCAAGACAACCTGGAAGGTGAATAGAAAAGGTCTGTTGCACCAGGATGGGATAAGAGTGCAGGCCAGTGAAAGTCATGCCAGCACAGCTTGGGTGCCAGTGAATCTGGAGCAGGCCTCAGGGTACTGAATCACAGGTAACTGTGTCAGTTGCAAGACTCTAAACCTACAAATGCCAAAGACAACTTATAAAGTCAATAGGAAAGGTCAGTCACACTTGGATGAAAGAGGATGACAATTTAGCCCTATCCACAGCACAGGCCCATGCTAGTGGCAGTGGCTGTTTCCAGAGCTCTCAACTCACATTTGATAGAGGAATTGAATAGCTGATGAGAAGGAGATTTCAGGTGTTTGTTTGCTAGCAGGATTCTGTTACTTTGCCCACACTTGCATCTTGGTGGCAGTCCTGGGTGGCAGTCCTGGGTGGCAGTCCTGGGGTAAGGAGGAATACTGACATAGCAGAGTTTGTGGCAACAGTAGAGAGGGAACCCTCCTCACAGTTCCAGGTTGGAAACAAGTGTTTGTGATCACCCATAGACAAGAGCAAAGCCCAAGAGAGTAGTAAACACACATCTCCTTAGTTTATAACTCCTTGGAAGAACTGGAAACTTATAGATCCCTAAAATAATCTCTGAAAATAGCTGAACAAAACCCCTAAAGTTTGAGACAGTATGCCTTCCATACTGGAAGCAGAGTCCTCCTTAAGAAAAAGTTAAAAAGTCAAATAATTGGCTGTGAAAATGATGAATGAACAGAAAAAAAAAAACAAAACCTTAAACTATAGAAACTTACTTCAGTAACAAGGGAGACCAAAACATACACTCAGAAAAAGATAACAAAGTGAAAGCTCCTACATCCAAAGCCTCCAAGAAAAATATTAATTGGCCACAGGTCATGGAAGAGCTCAAACAGGATTTTAAAAATCAAGTAAGAGAAGTAGAAGAAAAACTGGAAAGAGGAATGAGGGTGATGCAAGAAAATAATGAAAACCAAATCAATATCCTTCAAAAGGAGATCCAAAAAATACTGAAGAAAATAGCACCTTAAAAATAGACTAACTCAAATGGCAAAAGAGGTTGAAAAAAGCAAATTGGGAGAAAAATGCCATAAAAAGTAGAATTTGCCAAAGAAAAAAGCAAGTCCAAAAATTCACTGACCAAAATTATTTCTTAAAAATTAGAATGGAGATAATGGAAGCTAAGGACTCTATGAGAAAACAAGAAATTTTAAAAACAGAAGCAAAAGAATGAAAAAAAAGAAATGTGAAATATCTCATTGGAAAAAGAACAGACCTGGAAAATAGATTCAGGAGAGATAACTTAAAAATTATTGGACTACCTGAAAACCATGATCAAAAAGAACTTAGACATAATTTTGCAAGAAATTATCAAAGAAAACTGCCCTAATATTCTAGAATAGAGGTTAAAATAGAAATTGAAAGAATCCACTGATCACCTCCTGATATACATTCTAAAAGAATAACTCCCAGTAATATTATAGATAAATTCCAGAGTTCCTAGGTCAAGGAGAAAATATGTCAGGCAGCCAGAATGAAATAGTTCAAGTTTTGTGGAAACACAATCAGGATAATTCTAGATTTAGCTGCGTCTATGTTAAGGGAGTGGAGGGCTTGGAATAGGTTATTCCAGAGGACAAAGGAATTAGGAATAAAACCAAGAATTATTGATCAGGGAAATTGAGTGTAATAAATGGGGGCAGGGAGATTGGTATTCAATGACATAGAGGAATTTAATGTATTCTTTAAAAAAATAATCAGAGATAAAGAGAAAAATTGACTTTCAAATACAAGACTCAAGAGAGTCATGAAAACTTAAACAAGAAAGAGATTTATTGAAGCTGAACTGTTTGTGTTTCTACATGGAAAGATGATATTTGCAACTCATGAGCCCTTTCTCATTATTAGGGTAATAGGAGGTACTATATATAAACATACAGCACAGGATGAGTTGAATGTGAAGGGATGATATCTAAAAAATAAAATTAAGGGGCAAGAGAGGGCAATGTACTGGGAGAAGGAGAAAGGGAGAGGTAGAATGGGGTAAATTATCTCACATAAAAGAGTCAAGGAAAACCTTTTATAATGGAGGGGAAGAGGTGGGAGGGGAGAGGGAATGAGTGAACCTTACTCTCATCAGATTTGGCTTGATGAGGGAAAGATATACACACTCAGTTGGGTATAGAAATCTATCTTATCCTTCAGGAAAGTATGGGGGAAGTGGAAAAGACAGGAGGATATGGAAGAAAGAATGGGGAAGGGGGTAATCATAATCAAACACTTTTGAGGAGGGATAGGGTCAAAGGACAGAATAGAATAAATGTATTACAGGATAGGATAGAGGGAAATCTAGTTAGTCTTTCAAAACATTATTATTATGGAGTTGTTTTGCATGAATACACATGTATAACCTATATCAAATTGCTTGCCTTCTCAACAAAGGTAGGTGGAGAAGGAGGAAGTGAGCAAGTTTGAAACTCAAAGTTTTAAAAATGAATGTTAAAAAATTGTTTATATATGCAGCTGGGAAATAAGATAGACAAGCAATGGGGTATAGAAATTTGTCTTACACTATAGTAAAATAGAAGGGGAAGGGAATAAGAGAAGGGGGTGGGGGGAGATAGAAGGGAGGGAGGATTGAGGGAAGAGGTAATGAGAATAAATGCTTTCTTGGGGTGGGGGAGGGGAGAGATGGGGAGAAAATTTGGGACTCAATATCTTGTGGAAGTGAATGTTGAAATGTTGAAAACTAAAATAAAAAATAATATTAAATTAATTAAAATATCAATATTAGTTTATTAAGTTAATAATTTGATAAATTAAATTATTAAATTAATATTAAAAATTAAATGCTTATGGACTTTCTGAGTGTCTGTTATCATAATCAAATATCAGCATAGCTTTGCAAACCTGTAATATAATTCCCCTTTATGAACATAATAATACAGTCAAATTGCCCTAATTGTGACCCCAATATGACATTCTATTTCTCATCTCTGTGACTTTGTAGTTTGTTTCCCATATCTAAAATGTTTACCCTTTTCACCTCTTCCTTCTAAGTTTAGTTCAAACACCACCTTGTATTGGTGAGACCTTTCTTGATCCTACCAGCTGGAGGTGTCTCTCCCTTATATCCCCATTACAGCTCTATTTTATAATGTATTAGCATATGAACTCCTTGAAGGGAGACTTTCATTTTTGCCTTCCTCACAACAGAACCTACCTACTAAAGTGCTTAGCATATAGTAGGCACTAATAAATCCTCCTTGTAATAATGATTATTATTTGAAAGTTACTTTAGAGTTTCACTTTATAGGTATTACTTTATTTGATAGGTAAATAGAGCCCTGAAAAGCTTCATTTCAAAAATATTAATTATTCAAAAAAGAGAGACAATATATCTTTTGATTTTTTTTTTCCTGACCTGTAATTTCCTTTGTGTAAGTTCCTCTCTCTACCAATAGAGATCAACAATTGCTCTCCAACTTACAGTAATAGAGTGTTAGATGGAACACTGGGACTTGCAGGGGTCAGTCAGTAAGTGTGTCAGAAAAAGTGGCCCTTAATCTAAGGCCAGCCCTCCATTCATTTTCCAAGTTGCTTTTCTTTCAAGTATTATAGAAATATGATACTCAGTATGATATTTTGGAACCTTTCTCATGGAGGAGTGGTAGTTTGGTAGATAAAACTTATATGATCACCCAGAATCGAGTTTGGTTCCAACTGATAGGTTTATCACAAGAATTATCTACAAAGCTAGCAGTGGGAAAGTTTTGGAAACATTTCAGATTTTTGAAAGTATCACCACATCACAGCCTTCATTTCATTTCAAAAGCTAATATCTTGGCACATGAATACAAACAGACTCTAGCAGTTAAAAGGAAGGGCAAATTTCCAATCTCTTGCAGATAAAATGATCATAAGTTTTCTGGCTTCAAGGTGTGGACACAAGGCAATAAACCATTAACAACAGTCTCTTCTTTCAGAAATACTTGGTCAATTGAAATGAGTATAGAGATCAGGATGGGATCATAAACAAGGCCCTGGGTTCAGAGGAGAGTAAAAGTCAATTGAAATAAACAATTGAAGCCTACTCCCAACAGTAACATACCATAATTTTAAATGTTAAATTGTTTCAGTTATTATATGACAAACTCTGAAGCTGAACACATTTTCCACCCCTAGATACATTTGGAATTTTTCTTGACATGCAGTGCTCTCCTTTGACTATATTTTTTTTGGGGGGGGGTGTAGTTTCCCCATAGGTTAAAAGTAAAAAAGAAGGCTTTGTATTTTGCAAAATCATTAAAATAGAATGGCTTCATCTTCTGAGAGGGTGACTATACAATAAAATTGTAAATAAATTATAGAATTAGCACTCTTATTTTGGGTAGATAGTCAGTATGCTGTGAGAATGATGAACTGAATCATATAAGACACATCATTGCCAAATTCTCAATGAATATTGATATTGTGGAATATAGTGGCACAAATTTTAAATTTTGATCTTAAACCAAAATTTCTTTTGCCTTTTCTAGATTCTTTCCATATATAGAATTTATTATTTAAATTTTAAATAATATAAATCCTACCCCAAATGATAAGCTTTCTGCTTTCCATTCACTCTTGGTTACATTGACTTTATGAAATAAAAATGAGGAGCAGGAAGATTTCAGAAAAACCTGGAAAGCCTTGTATGAACTGATGCAAAGTAAAGTGAATAGAATCTAGATAAACACTGTACATGGTAACAGCAATACTGTGTGATGATCAACTATTAATGAGTTAACTCTTCTCAGTAATATAATGATCCAAGACAAATAAAAGTCTCATAATAGAAAATGCTATCCCCAACCAGATAAAAACTTATGGGTTCTGAATATAGATCCCAGCATACTATTTTCACTTTTTTTTGTTTGTGTTTTCTCCCTTTTGATATGTTTCTTCTTTCACAACTGTGAGTAATAGGGAAATATTTTACATGATTGCACATATAACCTATATCAAATTGCTTACCATTTTAAAAGGGGTAGGGAGAGGAGGGAGAAAAATTTGGAATTCAAAATCCTGTAAAAATTAATGCTAAAAATTTCTTTACATATAATTAGAAAAAATAAAATACTATAAAATAAGCAAAAGGAAAGAAATCCTTTAAAATAATTAATTACAGACTTTTCAAGTAATTGTCTTTAGGCCATCTATACTATATCATGTGATAGGATTGGGTAAGTGATTGAACTTATTTTCTTCTTTGGTATAAGAGAATTACAGATGAAGAAACTCCTTTTACCAATGAAGGTTAGCAGCTTCTCTCTCCTTTTTTTAATATCCTTAGAGAATTGCTTAGAGTACTGAGAGATTACTGGGTTATGCATCTACTATATGTTAGAGGTAGAACTTGAAAACAGATCGGTTCTAAAGCCAAGACTCTGTCTGCTATGGCACACTGCCTCTCCTTTCATTCTGTTTTAGGTGTGATTACAGTTACAGAGTGTCAATTAGAGAAGTCAGGTAAGTAATACTAAAAATTAATTCATAACACTTATTATATTCCAGGGATGGAGCTAAGTCCCTTACAAATATTTTCTCATTTGATCCTCACAATAAAACCAGAAATGTCCCCATTTTACAGTTGAAGAAACTTGAGGCAGAGAGAAATTAAGTGACATTTACCTATGATCACACAACTATTAAATATCTAATTCCAGACTAAAACTCAGGTTTTCCTGTTTCCAAGCCCATAGCTCTCTCTTCTAAAATAGAAAGCATCAAGATTTAATTATTAATATTTAAATCACTCTTTACAACTTTTTATAGTACATGCACTTGAACATTAGGCACTTTAATGCTTTAAAACAACAGAAAATAATTACAAATATGTAGAAAACTAGTATTATTATTATCGATGACTTGAGTACATAGTAATTAATTAAGTGTGATTCTGTATCTATACTGATTGAAGAATTTATATGTGAGTAGTGTGAGATTTTCCCCAAAAAAATACACACACACACACACACACACACACACACACACACACACGAAAAAAATGGAGATACCAAAACCATATGAGATTGACATTTGTCAGATTTCTTTTTAAACAGTGTACTTAAAGACAAGTATTTTTAGACTTTTGAATTAAAATCAACTTCCTCTTTTGAATAAGATTGATACTCCACTAACAACCAAAGTTCCCCTTCGTTCAGTTCTCTACAGATAGTAATATGTGCCTTAAGTTACTTAAAGCTGGCATTTAATTTTATAAATTTCCAAAAATGAAGAGATTTTTTTGGAATAAAGGCTAATTTTTGGAAAAAAAAACTTTAATTAAGGTTGGGCAAAAGAAGAAATTAACTTCCTTTTTGGCCAGTATTCACTTGATTACAGATTAAAATCTTTTTATAATATTATTTAAATATACAGAGATAAAATGAGAATTGAAGACATCATGGTGGAACTTGATTCAATGATATTAGACCAAGAGGCTCTAAAACAAATCAGTCTAAAGGTGAAATTAAAGGAGAATGTTGTCCTTTGTTTTTACTACTGCCTACATTTAGATGTAATGTTTATATCACAAATTTATCAGTATATTTTTAAAGTTCTGATTATTGCCCTGTTCATGAAAATAATTGCTTAATGTTTATTAAAATGCCCTGAATTGAAATAAAATTATAGACATCATATCTGAAATTTTAAAAGATTCAGACTTTACATATAAGTGCTAGATTACAAATTATAGCATATAGTGTTAAAAAAAAATTCACATGGTTTCTATTCCCTGGAAAAGGATTAATAATGGTATGTTTCATGTAATAGATGGGCTTGAGATTAGATGTAACATAGGTGTAGTATTCAAGTTGATAAGGGAAAAGTAAGAAAAATTCAAAATTAGGGAAGAGCATTTATAAAAAACTTATAGAGCTGTCATGAGTAAGCTATTTGAAAAGCTATGTGACAAAAGCCTCTCTACTGTTAAGTTGTGAAAGGTAATTTTGGAGAGTTTAGATGTGGTCATTTAATGGAAATCTTTAGATGATTGATTGATTCTATCTAGCCCTGTCAATTTAGCCTTAGACAATGTGCTTAAACATAGGCAATGTGAAGGGGAAAAAAAATAGACAATTAATGTTTTGTTGTTATTGTTAACATACACGGCTTTGTGATTAAAATAAGAAGGTTGTAGCCAAGTTAGCAGAATAGAAGCACAAACTTGGAGTGAGCTCCTGCTCCAAGAACTTACAATACATTTAAAAAAATGACTCTAAACAAATTTTAGAGCTACAAAACCCACAAAGTGACAGAGCAAAATAAATCTCCTACTGAAGGCAGTACAGCAGGCTGACAGGAAGGGTCTAACACACAAACCTGGAAGCCCAGCACATATGAGCCATGCCGTTCTGGCCCTGGGATGGTCCTGGCCAGCAGCAGCCAGAGCAGAGTTCAGGAGAGTAAATCAACAGCACTATGGCAGTTTCCAGACTTCTCAACCCATAAAGGCCAAAGATACAGTAAAAGGTCAGTGTGAAACTCTGTTAGAAAAGGGGAACAGAAGAGCATGCATCCCAGGCCCCAGAGAGAAATAGCTGAGGTACAGAAGCAGCTGCAGCTGCTATCATGTGGCTGATCCTAGAGCTCCTGGCCTGCAGATTGTAGGGGGACCAAGAAAACATTCATCATTTATGCTTTAACCTGCTTGGATCTGGATCACACACTTGGGTGGTGGTCCTGTGTTGTGTGGCCTATGTGTCAGAGCTTGTGGGGACTGTAGAGAGGTCATCCTCCTAATAGCTCCAGAAGCTTTGAAATTCCAGTGATTTGAGACAAAACTCTCTCTATTCTGGAAGCAGAGTTGTATATTGGCAAAAAGCTCAAAAGTAAAATAATTGACTGGCAATATGGGCAAGCAAAGGAAGCACAAACAGAGCAAAGAACCCTTTTTTCGGGACAAAAAGTATCAACGCATAGAATGACAGGAAAATAACAAAGTCAGAACTCCTGCATCAAAAGCTTCCAAGGAAAATATGAACAGATTACAAGCATTGGAGGAACTCACCAAAGATTTTGAAAATCAAATAAGATATGTGGAGGAAAAATTGGGAAGAGAAATGAGAGTGATGCAAGGAAATCATGAAAAGCAAGTCAATAGGCTGCTAAAAGACAACCAAAAATACAGTGAGGAAAACAACACATTAAAAAATAGAGTAATTCAAATGGCAAGAGGCCCAAAAAGCCAATGAGAAGAATGCCTTAAAAAGCCAAATTTTCCAGATGGAAAAGGAATTTCTAAAATGCAATGAAGAGAATAACTCCTTCAAAATTAAATTAGAGTAATTAGAACAGTGGTTCTCAACCTTCCTAATGACACAACATTTCTCATGTTGTGGTGACAACCATAAAATTGTTTTCGTTGCTACTTCATAACTGTAATTTTGCTACTATTATTAATTGTAATGTAAATATCTGATATGCAGGATGTATTTTCATTGTTACAAACTGAACATAACCCACAGGTTGAGAACTGCTGAATTAGAAGCTAATGACTCTGTGAGAAATCGAGATACTATAAAACAAATCCAAACAAATAAAAAAAATGGAAGGCAATGAAAAACATCTCTTTGGAAAAACTAATTACCTGGAATATAGATCAAGGAGAGATAATTTAAAAATTAATGGACTACCTGAAAGCCATGATAAAAAAAAAAGAGCCCAGACATCATTTTTCTAGAAATTGTCAAGCAAAATTGCCCTGATATTCTAGAACCAGAGGGCAAAATAGAAATTGAAAGAATTCACCAAACACATCTTGAAAAAGATCCCAGAAAGAAAACTCCTAGGAATATCATAGCTAAATTCCAGACTTTCCAGGTCAAGGAGAAAATACTGCAAGCAGTCAGGAAGAAACAATTTGAGTATTGTGGAAAAACAATCAGGATAACATAAGACCTAGAAGCTTCTACAGTAAGGGATAGAAGGGCTTGAAATATGATATTCCAGAGGTCAAAGGAGCTAGGAACCAAACTAAGAATCACCTACCCAGCAAAACTGAGTGTAATGTTTCAGGAAAATATAGTTATTCAATGAAATAGAGAATTTTCAAGCATTCCTTTTTTTTTCCTTTTTAACTTTTGTTTAAGTTTACACCATTCATTTCCATGAGATTTTGAGTTAAAAATTTTCTCCCCATATTTCACCTACCCATCACCCCAAAACAACAATCCCACTGTATACCCCCTCCCCTAATATTCTCTCTCCTATATCCACCCCCATCATCCCTCTGAATTTCCCATAGGGCAAGATGGATCTAGGTCCCTACTCCAGTGCCTGTATATCTTATTTCCCAGTTGCATGTAAATAATAATAATGGTAATAATAACTATATATACATATGTGTGTACATATATATTTATATATGTATATATATATATATATGTATATGCATACCTACATACACACAAAAATTGTTGGACTACCTTTCAAGTTCTATTTTGCCCTCTGGTTCTAAAATATCAGGGCAATTTTCCTTGAGAATTTCTTGAAGGATGCATTCTAGGTTCTTTTTTTTCATCATGGCTTTCAGGTAGTCCAACAATTTTTAAACCATCTCACCTGGATCTATTTTCCAGGTCAGTGGTTTTTTCAATGAGATATTTCACAATGTCTTCTATTTTTTTTCATTTGTTTGCATATGTTTAATAGTATCTTGATTCCTCACAAAGTCATTTGCCTCCATTTGCCCCAATTGAATTCTGAAGGAACCATTATCTTCATTGAGCTTTTCAGATTCTTTACCCATCTGTCAAATTCAGCTTTTTAAGGCATTCTTCGCATTGGCTTTTTAGACTTCTTTTGTTATTTAAGTTAATATATTTTGTAAGATGTTATTTTCTTTACTCAGGTTGTTTCACTCTTTTCATGATTTTCTTGCATCATTCTCATTTCTCTTCCCAATTTTTCCTCCACTTCTGTTACTTGGATTTCAAAATCCTTCTTAAGCTGTTCTATGGATTTTAAGCAGTCTACATTTTTTTTGGAAGTTTTTGGTGAGGGAGTTCTGACTTTGTTGTCTTCCTCCCATTCCATGCTTTGATCCTTTTTGTCCCCAAAAAAGGAATCTAAAGTTGGATTGTTGGACTTGCTTTCTTTCCTTTGCCTGCTCATATTCCCAGTCAATTATTTGGCTTTTGGGCTCGGTAGAACTCTTCTTCTAGAGTAGAGAGCTCTGTCCTAAATTGTTGGTATTTTTGCAGCTGGCAGAGCTATTAGGAGGCTGCTGCAGCCCCCACCAGCTTTGGCTCACTTATCATGGACCTGAGGAACACCACGCAAGACCATGATCTGGATCCAGGCAGATTAAGGGAAGAGCACTTAGCCTCTGAATGATTGCTTGGCCCCTCCTTCAATCTGCAGGCCACAAGCTCTGATGTAGCCACGTGCAGCTGGCTGCAGAGCCACCACTTCTGCTGCTTTTTTGCTCTGGGAGTAGATGGCTGGACCCACTCTTTTCCCCCAAATTTAGCTGAGTTCCACTGACCTTTCCCTCTGTTCTTGGCTCTTATGGGTTTATAATTCTGGAAAGTGCCACAGCTAGTGGTGATCCAGTCTCCTGAGTGCTCCAGCTGCAGCTTCTCCTGGTCACCCTGCGGCTATGCCATGGTTTCTGGCCAGGTAAGTTTCAGTTCCCAGTGCACTGCAATTCTGCTTGCCACACTGCCTTCAGTGGGAGCCATGTTTCTCTGCCATTTTATGAGTTCTTGAGCTATAAAATTTGGTTAGAGTCATATTTTATAGGTTTTTGAGGTGGTTATGGCAGGAGGTCACAGAGTTCTCCTGCTTCCACACCGCCATCTTGACTCCGCTGATTTTCAAGCATTTCTGATAAAAAAAAAAAAAGCAGAGGTGAACAGGAAAACTGACTTTGAACTACAAGAAGCAAGAGAAGCATTAGAAGGTAAACAGGAAAAAGAAATCATTACAAACTTACTAAAGTTGTAATATTTACATTCCTACATGAAAAAATGATAATTATAACTCACAAGACTTTTCTCAGTGTGAGGATAGTTGAAGGGAATATATATATGCACACATACATATATATGTATGCATATATACATACATGCATATATACATACATATATATGTGTATATAGGAGGGTGTATGTGCATATAAATATATATGTAAGTGTGGGTATATGTATGTACATCTCTCTCTGTCTTCATATATATATATACAGGCAGACAGAGTGCACAGGATGAGTTGAATATAAAGGGATGATATCTAAAAATAAAAATTAATATTTGTGATAGGAATATAATGAGAGAAGGAGAAAAGGAGAGAGAGGTCAGGGTACATTATCTCATATAAAAGAGACAAGAAAAAACTGTTAGAATGAATCGGAAGACCAGAAAGGCCAAAGAGAATGGGTCAGCCTTACTCTCATTGAATTTGGCTTAAGGAGGGAATAATATACACACTAAATTGGGTATCTTACCCTACAGGAAAATAAGCAGGTAGGGGATAAGAGGTGGATGATAGAAGGGAGGGCAGATTAGGGGACAGGGTAGTTAGAAGCAAACATTTTTGAAAAGGGATAGGGTCAAAGGAGAAAATATAATAAATGGAAGGTGGGCTGGGATGAAGGGAAATAGAATTAGTCTTTCACAATACAACTACTATGGAAATGTTTTGCATAACTACACATGTACAACCTATATTGAGTTGCTTATCTTCTCTGTGTGGGTGGGTAAGGAGGGAAAAAGGGAAAAAATCTGAAACTCAAAGTTTTAAAAATAAATGTTTTAAAAAATGTTTTTTACAGGCAACTGCGAAATAGGATATAGAAGCACTGGGGTACAAAAATTCAACTTCCCCTGTTAGAAAGTTAGGGTGTATGTGGGAGAATGTAAGAGAGAAAAGATTGGGGCAAAGGCTTGTTATTTTGGGGTGGAGATAATGGAAAGATGGGAGAAAAATTGGTAACTCAAAATCTGGTGGAAATGAATGTTGAGAACTAAAAATGAATAAACAATTAAAAAAAAAAAAAGAATGCCTGTGAACAGATCCCAGGTCAAACATTTTTACTGAAATAAATGTATCACTTCCATTCTTATTCTTACAAGTATAACTTGTTATATAATTATAATTCTATCTGCTTGCACTAGACCCAGGCTTGAAACAATTAAAATATAATTCAATTTGATTCAACAATCATATATTAAATATATTCTACATCAGGCATTGTGTCAGGTACTTCTTGAGAAGCTTCCTTTCTAGTGGATGGAAACAACATGTACAAAGAGAAGTAATTACACAGTAAATGTGGAATATTTTTAGAGAAAAGAGGATGACACTAAAGAGTAGGAAACAGGAAAGGCCTCCTTTTGGAGTTGGCATTTGAGCTGAAACTTGAATGGAGCAAAGTATTCCAAATAGTGCAGTTTAAGACAGCACTTTCTGCATGGAGAGCAATGCTAGCAATATTGCTTCTCTCAGGATGGGGCCTATAGTGTTAATACCTTAAGTAGAAGGAGGGAACATTACACAATTTCTATTTTAGTAAAGACTTTCAAATATCACAGTAAACCTAAAAACTAACAGAAATAAAATGTCATAGCGTATAACAGTCTTTTTTCATGAAGTAAGAAATTGAACCTTGTGATATGCAACCAAAATATAATATGGTAAAGCCTACAGAGATGTTTGCTCTAGGGCCTGTAAAATTGTTTTCTCAACATTTTGATAATTGCATTGCAATACAATTGGTTTCTTTTTTAATTCTGTACATTTTATTTTTCACGCTGAAAAATATTATTTTGAGGAGAGATCCATAAGTTTTATCAGACTGCAAAAGGAGTCAACACAAAACCAGTCAATAACCAAAAAGAAAAAAAAATTAGAAAGTTGTACTACATAACCTCTAAATAATTGTCCAGCTATAAATCTATAAAACTATATATTCCAAATGGACTGGGAACCATAGAGATTTTCTATTAAAAAATATCAACATTAAATTTTAAAGGGTATTTTATGTGTTGATTATACAGATAAATAACAGTTCTCCATCTGACTTGGCATGTAAAGATACAACTTATATATTTATGGAAGTCTTAATAATGAAGTCAGTGAAAGTACAAAAATTTAAACACGAATTTCTTCCTAAATAATGAATCATCTTTTGTTTATGAACTGTTTTGTGTATGACAAACCATTGTTTCTTTTAGAATCAATTAAACCAATTTGTAAAAGCCTCTACAAATGTAACATTATTAACAGCTCTATGAGAAATTCACTTATATGCACATTTTTTTCATCAGAAACATGAAATTTGAGGTCATCTAAGTTACCCACAAAAAACCCCCAGAGATTTGCCCTGAACCACTTAGAAAATTAGTATATGCCAACAAATAGTGTGCTATACTGTTATCTCCCATTTCAGAGCATATTATTTTCTCTTTGCTTTTGTCCATAGGTTTTAAAACCTAGAAAACATTAAAAATGTTTTTTTTCTATTAAAAAATGTGGAATCCTCAGTGCACATTAAGGTCTGTCAAAGAAGTAAGAATCTGAAACTAGTTGAATTTTTAGTTACAGAATCATTAGAAGTTGTGAGTTCCCCTCTAATGGAAATTATTAAAATACAAAGCCTGGATCACCATTTATTGGTATAGAGGAATCATAGTCAGATATATATTTAACTAGATAGCCTCTAAGGTACCTTCTTGCTTATATTTTATGATTCTATATCTGAATCTGTGAACTGGATCTTGGTTCCTATGTCTTCTGGTGATATGTTGTGTAAGGTATCATTAACAAGGAGGGTAATAGCTAGCCAGTTAATGTAACTTAGTTTTGTTACTTAAAAAAATAAACAGCAGCTTAAACAGAGGATGTCTGTGAATGAGATTTGGATTTCTGGTCCCCAGTCTTAAAATGCAGGAATGCTGAACTCAACTCACTAATGCATAAATTGAGTCTATATTAAGAATTGACAAGTTTTGTGATTTTATGGCATCTTTATTCCTATTTCCTTCCCAACACCAGTGCTTAAGGCAGATGCATTATTAATGCATAAATTGAGTCTTTATTAAGCATTGACAAGTTTTGTGATTTTATGGCATCTTTATTCCTATTTCCTTCCCAACACCAGTGCTTAAGGCAGATATATAAACATGTTCTAACATCCATAAATGCAATACTGACCAGATTAATATGTAATTTGGGAATATTTAACAAAATAAATGAAAATAAAGTTCAACAGATAATATTACATTTTATAACTAAATTTACATGTGGCCTAAAGGGATCCTTACATACAGATTATAGGTCCTAGTTTTAATTTGTGTATGACATCACTGGCACAGTGTATAATTTGGTTATATGATCAGATTTCTCCCTCCTTTTTTTCATTTTTAACTTAAACTAATTTTTTTAAATTTTATTATAGTTTGTATCATTCATTTCCACAAGATTTTGAGTTACATATTTTCTCCCCCTCTTTCCCCCACCCACCACTCCAAAACAGCCATCCTAGTGTGTCACCACCCCCCCCCCCAGTCTATTGTCTCCTATGTCACTTTTTGGTAGGGCAGGATGGATCTCCAAACCGCAGTGCCTGTGTATCTCAAGTTCCAGTTGGATGTAGTCAATAATAATAACAATAATAATAATTGCATATATATATATATATATATAGATAGATAGATAGATAGATACACATTCATAA
>CM053585.1:452932197-452955189 GCA_028646515.1 Pseudochirops corinnae | reverse complement strand
ATATTGGTATGTGTGTGTATGTGTATATATACATGGATTACTTAGTTTCCAATTGGGCTTAACCTTTCTTTACATTGAATATAATTTTATTGCATTGTGATCTAAAAAGAATTAATTTAATATTTCTGCTTTTTTGCATTTGATTGTGAGGTTTTAATAGCCTGATAGATGGTCAATTTTGTTTAAATGGTTTGAACCACTGAGAAAAAAATATATTCCTTTTTATTCCCCCTCAGTTTTCTCCAGAAGTATGGCATATCTAAATTTTCTAACACATTCGTCTTCTTAACTTCTTTTTTTAAAAACTTTTTTGGTTAGATTTCTCTAGCTCTGAGACGGAAAATTTGAGGTCCCTCCTCGTATAGTTTTACATGTGTATCTTACTGTAACTCACTTAATTGTTTCTTTAAAATTTTTGATACTATGCCATTTGGTACAAATAAGTTGAATATTGATATTACTTAATTGTCTATGTTAAATTTTACCAAGATATAATTTCCTTGCTTATCTCATTTAGATACATTTTTTTCTTTTTCTTTGTCTGAGATCATTATTTCTTACACTGCATTTTTTTTTTTTACTTCATTTGGAGGATATTAGATTCTGGTCCAGCTCCTTACATTTATTTTGTGTTTGTCTCTCTGCTCCAAATGTGTTTCTTATAAACATATTATAGAGTTTTGGTTTTTAATCCATTCAGCTATTGCTATCATTTTATGGACAAGTTCATCCCATTCGCATTATGATTACTGTTAATTTCCATCCATCCAATTTTTTTTCAGTTAAATTTATTTTTATTCTTATTTACCACTTTTATTTTGCCCAGTTATATGTAAAAACAATTTTAACAATCATTTTACAAACTTTGAGTTTCAAATTCTCCCCCTTCCTTTCCTCCATGCCTCCCCCCCTCCCCCATTGAGAAGGCAAGCAATTCAATATGGGTTATAAATGGGTAGTTATGCAAAACATTTCCATGTTTGTCATGGTTTGAAAGAAAAAATAAATGAAAAAACTCAAGTAAAGGTAATAAATAAATAAATATGTTTCAGTTTGTATTCAGACACCATCAGTTCTTCCTCTGGGGATGGATAGTATTTTTCATCATAAATCTTTCACAGTTGTGTTTGATTGTTGTATGACTAAGAATAGTTAAGTCATTCACAGCTTATCATTTGAAATATTGCTGTTACTTTGTACACAGTGCATTTCATTTTTCATCAGTTCAAGTAAGTCTTTCCAGGATTTTTTGGGAGCATCCTACTCATCATTTTTTAGCATAATAGTATTCCATCATAATCACTCACCAAAATTTGTTCAGCCATTACCCAGTTCATAGATATCTCCTAAATTTTCAATTCTTTACCTCCAGAAAAAAAGAAGCTGTTACAAATATTTTTCTTTTTTTGCCTATATAGGTCCTTTTCCTTTTTGTTTTGCTTTTTATCTCTTTTGGGATACAAATCTAGTAGTGGTATTGCTAACTCAAAGGACAGGCATCATTTTATAGCCCTTTGGGCATAGTTCCAAAATGCTCTATAGAGTGGTTGAATCCCTTCACCACTCCAACAATGCTTTAATGTCTCATTTTATCCCACGTGTCCTCCAACATTTGTCATTTTCCTTTCCTGACCTAGTAGTCAACCTAATATGTATTAAGTAGCACCTTTAAAGTGTTTTGCTTCTGACTACTTCCTTCCCCAATCTTCCCTAACTTCTATCTACCCCTCAGTCTGTCATTCTCTTCCCCCCCTACTTTCCTATGGGGTAAGATAGATATCTTTGCCTATTTGATTGTGTATTATATATCCTCTTGGAGTCAATTATGATAAGAGTAAGGTTCACTTACACCCCCTCACATCATTTTTTGTGAGTTCTACCACTCTAGAATTTGTTTAGAGTCATTTACAAGTCTTTGTAGGAGTTTGGGGAAGAGAACTGATGAATCTCTGCCTTTACTAAGCCATCTTGACTCCATCTCCCAATTTTTACTTTTTAAGGAGTTGTTTTCTTCATTGAATTTTATATATCTTTTTTTCTTTTCATTTTTGTGCTTCCTTTACCAAGTTGTTGACTCTTTTCTCATTATTCTCTTGTTTCACTTTCATGTCTTTTCCTAATTTCTCTTATACATCTTATTTATTTTTTTAAATTCGTTTTTGAGCTCTTCCAGGAATTCTTTTTTCATTGGGGCTTTACAAATAGCAGTTTTGACATTGTTGTCCTATTTTGAGTTTATTTTAATTTTCCCTGTCACCCTAATGTTAAAGTTGGGCTCTTTTTCTGTATTGAAAAGAATATTATCCTAAGCTTCCAGGTTTTTCTGCTCCTATTTTCAGAAATTTTTCTGAGGACTTGTAAGTTTTCGATTCATCCAAGATGGTATGATCTAAGAAGATGCATGGCCCCTGCTCTCCTGACTTGTGCTCTGCTATATGAATGACAGCAAGCGTTCTTTTCTGCCCTGGACCTGTGTGAATAGGATCCTCTGTGGTATCCTATTCCCTGTGGTATCATGTTCTAGTGTATTAGTGTTTCTCCTCACCCTGGGAATATGGTGTGGGTTTATGACCTGAATCCTTGCCTGAGTAATGTAACAGAGTCCTGTCCCTAGTATTAGCCAAATGTCCCCTGTAATTTCCTTCCTTCCTTCCTTCCTTCCTTCCTTCCTGCCCCCTTACCACATGTAGGCTGAGAACTCTGAAAGTCACTGGTCCTGATTCAGTTGTCCCCAAGGTTTCCACTGGCTTATTGGAGGCAGGGCCTGCTGTTGGTTTCTATTGGACAATAGACCTTTCTGCTGTCTTATGCTGGGCAAATTGTTTCTCCCCATCCTTTTGTTAGTTATGCTACTCCAGAATTCATTTTGAGGTATTATTTTAAAATTGTTTTCATGGGGATTTGGGAAAGCTTAGGCTACTTCGTGCCTTGCCCCATCATCTTTGCTCTTTCCTCTGTTTATTACCATCAAATTTAAAAATATTTATTGAGTACATACTATTTGCAGGGCACTATGCTTGGCATTGGGAGAAATACAATTTTGAAATTAGATATGAATCATTTACTCATTGGACTAAGATTCTACAGGTTCAAAAGGAAATAGAAATATATCACAAAATAATTCGCAATAAGCCTATTAGGTAGAGGGAATAGAGTGATATGTAAGAGTGCAAAAAAAGATTATTACAAAAAGAGGTCAGAGAGTTTTCATGGAAGAAAGAGCATTTGAGTTTGATTTCAAAGGAATTGAATGGAAATTTTTCATAGAAGGGAGAAGAAAGATTTTGTAGACAAAGAGAAGAGTGTAAGGAAGGACATGGGTGTGCATATTCAGGGGATAAAAAAAAATAGTATCATTTGGTTTGAGCATGGAGTATGTGATGAGGAGTCAGGTTCTAGCGCAAAATCTAAAACAACAACTGCCACCAAAATAGCCACAACAAAAACCAAAAACATTAGCAGGTTAAAACAATGATACAATTCTAAGAAGATCAAATGTAATAGAATAAATACAGTAAAGACAATAAAGATAAATGTAAAGTCCCATCCATACTCAAATAGATATTCCATATCATAGCCAGGGGAATGTTTCTAGAATCACATAAATGAAAGTCAGCTAGCGCTCACCAATTTTCAATGACTATTCACTGTCCAGAGGATAAGGTTTAAAAATCTTAGTCATTCATTCATCAAGAATCTAACCCCAAATTGCTTTTCTAACCACATTTCTCTCTATTCCCCTACACACACATTTTACTTTAGTCAAAATTATGTAATTACTTTATCACTAACCACATGCTTTTCAGATGTGGAGACTCTGAGAATAATATTCCTTTTACCCATGATGTCCTGACTCCCCTACTTCATTTATTGAATGAAAAGCACCTCTTAAGCATAAACTCAATTTCCATTCATATCACTGAAGAAATCATTGGGCCCCTGATGATCATTTTCTCAAATCTAGCAACCTGTAGTATATGTTTCACTTGTTATGCTGCCTTACAGTGTGGTTATTTGTTTCTAAGTTTCTCATAATCCCAGTTAGATTGTAAGTGAAGGATGTCAGGGTCTTATACCTTATAATTTTTTTTTCTTATAATATGTACTACATGAGTTCTGTAAATATGTGTTAGCAATGATGATGACAACAATGATAACAATGATAGAATTAATTCTGACTATCTGGAGAATCATATACTTGAACCAATTACCAATTGTACCTTCTTGATTATCATGTAATGGCAAGTTCACTATAGCAATTGTCAGAAGGTTCCTGCTTAGAATTACATTTGTTTTTAACTATAGATAGAAATTTTAAGCAAGTAATTGAACCTCTTTTAGTAGTTCCTGTATCTCTAAAATTAAAGTGTAAGTTAGATGTCTTTTCATGTGCTTTCCAAATCCAAAATTCTATAGTTCTGTGATGAGATCATTGTGTGGCATAGAATCAGATGCACCATTAAGACAGATTACATCTACAGACTTGTTTACAGTCCTGACCTTTCTGCCACAAAAAGGTACTAAATTCACACAGCTTGTCTTTATCTTCACAATGATCAGTCCATAAGAATTCATTAAGTACTGACTATCTTCCAGGAACTATACTAAGCACTGATGACAAAAAACAAAAATGAAACACTTACTGCCCTCAAATGACTACATATGTGGAGGAAATTATATATCAAGCAAATAAAAATAATTTGGGAGTATGACAGTAGAATTTCAGGAGCATTGGGGTGTCCAATGAGATATATCATGTTGGCAATATTCTAAGAAGTGCCAGAAAAAACTGGGTATATTCCAGATATGTGACATTGCCTGTGAAAAGGCAAAGATATGGGAGACAAATTGACCTGAGTGAGGGAAAGCCAACTAAGTAGTTTGGCACAAATGTGAATAATGTGTCATAATTTGAGAAAGGTAGGTTAGAGGCAGGTTGTGAATGGCTTTAAATGTCACTTAGAGTAGATTATACTTGATCTTAAGGGCAATTGTGGGCCACCAGAGATTTTTGCATGTGTTCAGGATCTTTACCTTAGGAATGCCATTTTGATAACAGTATGGGAAATGAATTGGAGGCAGGAGAGAGGTGAGGGAGAGAAACCTATTAGCAGGTTATTGCAGTGATTTATGAAAGAGGTGATGAAGACCTTAATTTGGATAGTGGGTAGAGAAAAAAGTGATGGATATGGGAGATTTTGTGGAAGCAAAAATGACAAGATTTAGCAATGGTCTGGATAAAAGACTGGGGGGAAAATGGGAAGGGGAAGTGTGAAAAAAATTCGTATTTATAAAGAAACTACTCAAGGTTAAGTAGCATAAGTGTTATCTATGATGCAACATACAATCAAGTTGAAATCAGAATTATGTACAAAACTAAAAGAAGTTGATGACCAGTATCCCACTTGAAACATTAGTAGTATGTGTTCTTATTGCCATAGTTACTTGCAGTCATAAATTATTCTGACAGTTCCACAAGATGAAGTTAATCTGCTTTATGTACTAATATGACAAATATGTGATTGGAGATACTTACTGCCAATGACTTTCCACCTTGTGCTAGAACCTTCCTGTGTTTATCCCAGTTAAGAAACAGGTGTGCTAGATGTATAAAAGCAAAAAGAAAAAGAAAGAAAAGAAAGCACTGAGCTGAGCATCAAACTAAATATTTTTAGATTCCAAGGGTTGAGTGAGCTTTTGTGATTTATTTTCATAGGTTCCTACTTTCAACTGACATTGCACTAAAGATGAAGGATCTGAAAAAAAAAAAGTATTTCAGGCTTCTCCTTGAGACAAAACCATGGAAGAATTGAACATGCTGTGAAAAAAAAATATTTCTATATACATTTTCAGCAGTGTATTTTGAGTATGGAAGTTCTTTTTCAATGAGCCAAATTCTGCCTCAGCTCAAAATATTTTTTAAAAGAAAAAAACACAAAAAGAGAAACATCTAACCACATTTTCTTAGACATTGAGAATTCCACTGAGTACAAGGAAGTAATGATGTACTTGAGATCTGAAGGGGCATGTAGGTGACACAGTGGACAGAGTGCTGTCCTTATACTCAGGAAGACTCCTTGAGTTCAAATCTGATCTTGGACACTTATTTACTGTGTGATCCTAGGCAAGATACTTAACCCTGCTTGCTTCAGTTTTTCAACTTTAAAGTGAATTGGAGAAGGAAATAGCAAACTACCCCAGTATCTTTGCCAAGAAAACCCCCCAAAAGTAGTGATGCTGAGTCAGGTGCAACTGAAAGAAAAACAACTAAACAACAACAGAGAGTTAATTGAAAGTCTAATAATGACTGATTTCTCCCAGAGAATAAATTCATCACTCAAAGATTCTAGTTCAACATAATACCGAAGCCTGTCATCTAATGCCCAACCATGTTGAACTTGCTCTAAGCTACTTATATATCACTGGGATAGAATAGTGTGTCCTATCACACATTTAGGAAGAGATTTCTTTACATGTATTAGATCGTAAGCCTTTCATAGCAAAACTTGTATGCTCTTTGTCATATTCACATCATTTCCATGGAGCATCAAACAGGCCTCCTTCACCTCCTAAATCAGTGGTTATCAACCTGTGGGTTGTGTTTAATTTAAATACATCCTGCATATCAGATATTTACATTACAATTCATAACAGTAGCAAAATTATAGTTATGAAGTAGCAACGAAAATAATTTTATGGTTGGTGGTCACCACAACATGAGGAACTGTATTAAAGGGTCAGGGCATTAGGAATGTTGAGAACCACTGTAAATCATCTACATACTTGTCTTTAAGGTTTTCTATAATCTGTCCCTACTTTATTTCAGAATCACAGAACCTGACCTCAGAGGTTCTCTATTGCAACCTACCCCTAAACAGTAATCCTTTCTCTAATATCCTTGAAAAGTTATTATCCAGCCTCTACTTGAAGACCTCCAACAAGATGAAAACTACTGTTTCTCTAGGTAGCCCCTTATACTTTTATATAGCTTTCATTATAGGGAAGCATTTTATTACTTTGAGGTGAAGCTGTCTCCTTTGCTATGTACTTCAACTCATTTCTCATTATTTTGCCATCTGAGGATAGTACGTTCAGTTTACCTCCTACTATTCTGTAGTGTGAACTTTTTGCTTTGAGTGTGATCTACTTAATGACCTACACAAACCATGCTTTTCCCCAGTTCACCTCTGTTACTCATCTAATGTTATTACCTCTACCTGTGATGTCTTTGCCATCTTCCTATATCCTACTAATTCTTCAATGTTTTTATTCAAGGTTCAATTCCTCCATGAAAACTGCCCTGATTATCACCATTCTTAACCTATCTCCCTTATGGAAACCTTTCTATTTCTTTTAGGCAATAGTGCATAATATAGAATGAGATTTTATAGTTGTTTTATATGCATTAGTTTTATGTCTTCACCCTGATCTTCAGACTCTTGAGGGCATGGTTTACAATCCTTTTGTATCCCTCAGAAAACCTGACACAGCATTAATGTTCCAGTGTTTATTCAACAAATACCCATTGTTTGAATGTTTAGTTGGTGTGCAGTCTTCCTCACCATCTAGAGAGCAAGGTTTCATTTCTGGACAGCTTATACAATGAACATATAGATGGTAGCTTAGAAATTTTCTAGTGTAACACCCTGATTTTTCAGAGAAGCACACAAAGAGGCATAGAGAAGTGATCTACCCAGGATTATGCAGACAAATAAGTAGCAAAGCTATATTCTATTCCAGGATTCTTTATTCCAAATTCAATATTATTTCTACTATAGAAGGTTAGATATTTTCACTTTCAGGTAAATATCTGTATTGATTCCTGTGTAAATGACTTATATTGTGCCCTAATTCTCATTTTATCTATGCTGGCATGACAGATCAGCTTTTAAATTTCTCAATCCTTACCCTAACATTGTGTTCTCTCTGTGATTTTATTTCACTCCCCTGTTGATTACAGGTTTCAGTCCATCTCCCCACAAGTTCCAACCTGTGCTTTACACAGTTATTCTTTGCCACCACTGTCCCAGACGGTAACCCTTTTGTGATCAAAAAATCACCTGGCGAAATGATAATTGTATACTTTTGGCTTCTACCTCACATATGATCTAAAATGATAATGAGCTAGAGATAACATTTTTTTAAAATCTCCAAATAAAAATGATACCTTTGAAAACAAATGTCCACTTTTAGTAAATAACTGACTTTACATATAAAGAATGAACACATGGGGTGGGGGTGGAGGTAGAGATAAGATGGCAGAAAGGAAGCAGCAGCTTTTCAAAGCTCCTCCAAGAATTCTGTCGCTAAAAGCTAAAAAGTGAATTTGAATGGATTTAAGAGTGACAGAACCCATTGGGAGATGGAGCAGGGCAGATCCCCAGGCCAGAAAAATGCCTACTCAGATACGGGCAGGGAGAAAGGCGAGCACACAGGAGCTGCACAATTGCAGATCTGAGAGCAGAGTACAGCAGACTGAGAAGAAGCCCCAGTCAGCCAGCAGACTCACCCAGCCAGAGGAATATGGAGCCATCTCACCACATGACAGAGGATCTTGAGAGCTGGGTAGGAGAAAACTCCAGGCTGACAGCAGGGTCAGCAGCTTTTCCTGGGACTAACAGCCCACAGCCTGAATGTTTAAAAGCTACATACCCAAACTTCCAGAAGTCAAGATGGAGGAATAAAATTTAGTTGTTCTGATCCCCTCTCCCTGTAACTCAGAGGAAACATTGAGAGTCCTGGCCTTGACCTTAGTCCAGTCACTCAGACACAACAGTTCACAAAGTTAACAACCAAAACCCTACCTTCCAAGCTGAGAAGCTCAATATTTCTGTGCCCGAGAAGCAGATACCCACTCTAAAAATCCAGGACATAGGCAACCACAATGGGGAAGAAGGAAACTGCAAAGGCAAGGACCATCAAATATTTTTATAGGGAGCAAGAACAACCAAATTCAGAAGGCAACACAGACTCTATACACACAGTGGAGACCATAGAAGGAAATGAGGATTGGTCTCAAGCCCAAAAAGCTTTCTTGGAGGACCTCAAGAGGGATTTCAAAAATGAAATTAGAGAGGTAGGAGATAAATTTAAATCTTCAGTGACCAAATTGGAAAAAGAAAATCTCACTGAACAAAACAAATCTCTAAAAAGTACAATTGGAGAACTAGGACAGGAGGGCCAAAATCTACCTGGAGGAAATACCTCCCTAAAAATGAAAACCAAATGTATGGAAAAGGAGATTCAAAAATTAATTGAGGAAAATTATTCACTAAAAATTAGAATCAGTCAAATTGAAGGTGAGGTCTCCATGATGCAGCAAGAGCAAGTCAAACAAAACATAAAGATAGACAAATTATAAGAAAGTGCAAAATATCTCACTGGAAAAACAACTCACCTGCAAAAGAGATCCAGGAGAGATAACCTAAGAATTATCAGCCTACCAGAAAGCCATGATGAAAAAAGCAGCCTGGACAGCATCCTCCAAGAGATTGTCAAAGAAAACTGTCCTGAATTCTTAAAATCAGATGGGGAAATAGTCATTGAAAGAATTCACCAATCTCCTCCTGAAAGAGATCAAAAATTGAAAACTCCAAGAAATATAGTAGCCAAATTCCAGAGCTACAACGTCAAGGAGAAAATAATGAATACCACCAAAAAGAAACAATTCAAATGCCATGGAACTACAGTCAGGATTAGACAGGACTTAGTAGCTGCTACATTAAAAGATTGGAGGGATTGTAATGTGATATTTCATAAAGAAAAAGAGCTAGGACTGCAAACAAGGGTCAACTACTCGGCAAGACTGAGCATATTCTTTCAAGGCAAGGAGATGGCCATTTAATGAAATAAAGAACTTAACAGACTTTCCTTATGAGAAAGCCTGAGCTCAATGGAAAATTTGATCTCCACTTACCAGACCCAAGAAAGACATAAAAAGCTAAACAAGGAAAACATGCACTCACACACACACATACACACAGAGATGCTCACACAAGCTCATAACTTGGGACTCAATAAGAGCAAACTGTTTACATCTTTTTAAGAAAAGCAGATACCTGTCAATACTGAAATTTATATAAGTATTTGACACTTAAAAGGCATGTACATAGAAAGAAAGTGTGATTATAAGTGAACTAATCCGAAGATTTAAAAAAAACCTATTAAGGGGAAGAAAGGAATTGTAATGGGAGAAAAGAAAAGGTAGAGGCAGAAGATGGTAAATTATGCCACAAGAAGAGGCATAAAAACATACTAAAATGGAGGGGTGAGAAGGAAGGTGATAAGCATCATATGATCATTACTCTCATTGGTTCTGATTTAAAGAGAGATCAATAAAAACAGCCAAGTTTAGATTCTAACATGAAGAGACACAAAAACTCATAACAATAGAGGGAAAAGAGGGAGGGAGAGGAGCAATGTATGAAATTTACTAACATTGGTTTGGGTTGAAGGAGAGAATAACATACTCTGTTAAAAATAAAAATCTATTGTGCCCTACAAACAGTAGGAGATTTAGGGAGGAATTTGTAAGAAGGGGGAGGGTGGGCAGAAGGGAGGAAAAGAGTAGTAAGGGGAAAGAGTAGGTGAAGAAGGGGGGACACAGGGAGGGAATACAGAGGGAGGGGGCTGTCAAAAGGAAAACTCTTAAGGAGGGGAAGGGAATAGAAAGACACAAAGATATAAACAGGGATGTTAATAAGATGGAGGGAAAGACAAAGATAGTAATCATAACTGTGAATGTGAATGGGATGAACTCTCCCATAAAACAGAGGCAGAGAGCAGAATAGATTAAAAACCACAATCCTACAATATGTTGTCTACAAGAAACACATTTGAAACAAGGGGATACGCACAGGGTAATGGTAAAAGGATGGAGTAGTGAAAGTAAAAACAGCAGGAATAGCAATCCCTATCTCAGATAAAGCAAAAGCAAAAATAGATCTAATTAAAAGAGATAAGGAAGGAAACTGCATCCTGCTAAAATGCATCATCAAGAATGAAGCAATATCATTACTTAACATATATGCATCAAGTGATATAGTGTCCATATTCCTAGAGGAAAAGTCAAGGGAATTAGAGGAAGAAATACACAGCAAAACAATACTAGTGGGGGACCTCAATCTCCCCCTCTCTGAACTTGATAAATCTAACCACAAAATAAACAAGAAAGAAGTTAAGGAGGCAAATAGAATATTAGAGAGGTTAGACATGGTAGATTCCTGGAGAAAACTGAATGGGGATAACAAGGAATATATCTTCTTCTCAGAATGTAAACTTAGCCATTTATATTGGCACATACACAAAAATTGACCATGTAATAAGGCATAAAAACCTCACAATTCAGTGCAGAAATGCAGAAATATTAAAAGCATGATTCTCAGATCATGATGCAATAAAAATTATATGCAAAAAAGGGCTATGGAAAGATAGGCAAAAAACTAATTGGAAACTAAATAATTTAATGCTAAGGAATGAGTGGGTCAAACAAGAAATTATAGAAACAATCAGTAAGTTCATTCAAGAGGATGACAATAATGAGACATCATATCAAAACTTGTGGGATGCAGCAAAGGCAATTCTTAGGGGAAGTTTTATATCCCTGAATGCATCCATGAAAAAATTAGAGAAAACAGAGGTCAATGAATTGGGCATGCAATTGGAAAAAGGTAGAAAAAGAATAAATTTAAAATCCCCAATTAAATACCAAATTAGAAATAATGAAAACCAAAGGAGAGAATAATAAAATTGAAAGTAAGAAAACTATTGTCCTTGTAAATAAAACTAAGAGTTGATTTTATGAAAAAACACATAAAATTGATAGACCCTTACTGAATATGATAAAAATAAGAAATAAGAAAACCAAATTTTGTGTCTCAAAAGTGAAAAGGTGCTTCCAATGAAGAGGAAATAAAAACAAAAATTAGGAATTATTTTGCCCAATTGTATGCACATAAATTTGATAATCTTAGTGAAATGGATGAAGATTTACAAAAATAACTTGCCCAAACTAACTGAAGAGGAAGTAAATTACTTAAATATACCCATCTCAGAAAAACAAATTGAACAAGCTATCAGAGACCTCTCTAGGAAAAAATCACCATGGCCAAATGTATTTACTAGTGAATTCCATCAAACATTTAAAGATCAATTGATCCCAATACATCACAAATTATTTGTGAAAATTGGTGAGGAAGGAGTCCTATCAAATTCTTTTTATGACACAAATATGGTACTGATACCTAAATCAGGGAAAGACAAAATAGAGAAAGAAAACTATAGACCAATTTCCCTCATGAATTTAGATGAAAAATTTAAAATAAAATATTAGCAAAAAGACTACAGCAACTTATTACAAGAATACTACATTTTTATCAGGTTGGATTTATTCCAGGAATGCAAGGATGATCCAAAATTAGGAAAGCTACCAGTATTATTGATCATATCAACAATAAAACTAGCAGAAATCATATGATTATCTCAATAATGCAGAAAAAGCTTTTGACAAAACACAATATCCATTCCTATTTAACATACCAGAAAGTATAGGAATAAATGGAGTTTTCCTTAGAATAATAGGTAGCATCTACTTAAAGCCATCAGCAAGTATATGAAATGGGGCATAAACTAGAAGCATTTCCAAGAAGATCAGGTGTGAAACAATGATGTCCATTATCACCCCTCTTATTCAATCTGGTACTAGAAATGTTAGCAGTACCAATTAGGGAAGAAAAAGAAATCAAAGGAATCAAATTAGGCAAAGAAGAGACTAAGCTATCACTCTTTGCAGATGATATGATGATATACTTGGAGAATCCCAGAGAATCAAGTAAAAAAATTTTTGAGACAATAAATAAATCTAGCAAAATTGCAGTCTATAAAATAAACCCATATAAATCCTCAGCATTCCTATATATTTCCATCAAAGTCCAAAAGCAAGAGATAGTAAGAAAAATCCCATTTAAAGTTACTGTAGACATTATAAAATATTTGGGAATCTACCTGCCAAAACAAACCCAGTACCTTTATGAACACAACTACAAAACGTTTTCCCCACAAATAAAATCAGATCTAACTAATTGAAAAAAAATAAAACATCAATTGCTCATGGCTGGGTCAAGCTAATATAATAAAAATGACAATTTTACCTAAATTAAATTACATATTTAGTGCCATACCAATCAATGTACCAAAAAATTTCTTTGGAGAATTAGAAAAAATAGTGACAAAATTCATATGGAAGAACAAAACGTCCAGAATATCAAGGCAATTCATTAAAAGAAATGCTAGAAGGTAGCCTAGCCATACCAGATTTTGTTCTATATTGTAAAGCAGCAGTCATCAAAACTGCTTGGCACTGGCTAAAGTATAGAGTTGTGGATTAGTGGAATAGATTGGGTACAAAAGACTCAATAGTCAATGATTAAAGTAATATACTGTCCGATAAACCCAAAGACCCCAGTTTCCAGGATAAGAACTCAATATTTGACAAAAACTTCTGGGAAAATTGGAATATAGTAGGACAGAAACTGGGCATAGACCATTATCTAACGCCGTACACCAAAGTCAGGTCTAAATGGGTGTATGATCTTGGTATAAAGGCTGATACTGTAAATAATCTGGGGAAGGAGGGAATAGTTTATCTGTCAGATTTATGGAGTAGGGAAGACTTTATGACCAAAGAAGAGTTGGAGAGCATTATAAAATACAAAATGGATAATCTTGATTACATTAAATTAAAAAGTTTCTCTACAAACAAAGCCAAGGTAACCAAGATTAAGAGGAAAGTGGGAAATTGGGAAAGAATATTTACAACCAGTGTCTCTGATAAAGGCCTCATTTCTAAAATATACAAGGAATTTAGTAAAATGTATAAGAATACAAGACATTCTCCAGTTGATAAATGGGGAAAGGATATGAACAGGCAATTTTCAGAGTAGAAACTAAAGATATTTATAAGCATTTTAAAAATGCTCTAAATCACTATTGATTCAAGAAATGCAAATCAAAACAACTTTGAGATACCACATCTCACCAGTCAGATTGGCTAAGATGAAAAAACAGTAAAATAACAAATGCTAGAGAGGATATGGAAAAATTGGAACACTAATGCATTGTTGTTGGAGCTGTCAACTGATACAACCATTCTGGAGAGCAATCTGGAACTATGCCCTAAGGGCTATACATAATTGCATACCCTTTGACCCAGTAATACCACGTCTGGGGTTGTATTCCAAAGAGATTAAAGAAGTGGGAGGAAGAGCCATATATATAAAAATATTTTTTGTAGCCCTCTTTGTGATGGTAAAAAAACTGGAAATTAAGGGGATGCCTATCAATTGGAGAATGGCTAAACAATTTGTGCTATATGAATACAATGAAATACTATAAGAAATGGGGAGGAGACTGTCTTCATATTCACCTGAAAAGGTCTATACAACCTGATGCTAAGTGAGAAGAACAGAACCAGGAGAAATTTGTACACAATCACAGACACATCATATGTGTGACGACCATTGGTAAACTGCACCCTTCTCAGCAACACACAGGTATAAGACAACTCTACAAATCTCACAATGGAGGGAGATATCTACATTCAGAGAAAGATCTACAAAGACCAGAGTTTAAATGGAGACTGAAGCAATCTACATGCTATGATTCTTTTTCATGTTTGGTTTTCTTTCTTTTTTCCCATTGTTCACTACATTGGTTACAACCCTTCTATACAACCAGACTATTGTACAATGTGAAAGTATTTGCAGATCCTATACTTGATTGTATGGCACCATGGGAGGGCGGAGTGCAGGGAGGGGAGAAAAATTGTAACCTAAGGGATTGTGGAACTTAATCTTGTAAACTAAAAGTAAATAAACAAGTCAATGAAAATTTTTTAAAAAGAGGCTAATGGTGAGCTCATAGGTTAGAATAACTTTTTTTTTCTTGCTGTAGACCCATTAAAATCTGCCAAAAAAAAAAATAATTAACACACAGAGGCCACTGTGTATCATGGTCTTTTATATTTAACAATGTCCTATTGGTGCCATTTTCTATCATGGTGATAATTTTACAAATAGGTTTCATATGGAAGCATTCAGATTCCATGGCCTCTCCAGTGCACATTGAATTAATCAGTAAATGAGTGTGTGAATAAAGCATTTATTAACCATTACTATGTGAAGCAGTGTGCTGTGTTGGAAATACCAATATAAAAGTAAACGGTCCCTCCACTCAAAGGAGCTTATAATGTAGTGGTAGAGATAATGCATATTGAAGGTTTTTATTGCAACTCATGGAAAAGTTCTATGGCCCTTAGGATGCAGTGTCAAAGTAAATGTTAATGCACCTTCTTTGTCGTTTAAACTGATAAATATTGCATTTTCTAATACTGAAATATTTATCAGTGTTAAGGACTTTGGTAAACAAGAGGTTTCTTTTCTGGGTCTTTTTCGGTAGCTACTACCCGCAGAAGTATTTGTCTGGCTGCATCTCCACAAGAGGTATTTCCCAGGATGATGCATGAGGTCACTGGGCTGCAACCGTTTCCAAGGTTCTTGGGCTTGGGGTAATGGCCTATCTATGTCAAAGTATGAGGAGAGATAGTGATCGAAGAAGTGGTGGTGGTTTTAATTGCCTGGCCCAGGCTCCATATTGTCTCTCCATCAGGATGACTTTACCTTTAACTTAACTAACTCATCTGTCTTTCAGTGGGCAAAAGGAAGAGCAACAGCATGGCAGATTAAATATAAAAGTAGTGCTTAGTCATTTGCTATAGACTCTGATCATTTTTACAATGGTCATTAGAGTGATTATTCTATTTGTTGAGGGGGGATAAATCCACCAAACCTATTTCCCCAAAGGCAAGATGAAGTGGCACATTGTGCAATTATCCAGAAAATTTGTTAACTGTATACAATTAATCTAGAATATTTAGTTAAGGGGAAATAAAACACATCTCAACAGGAAGGGTTTTTGTTGCTTTTTTTTTTTTTGGATTTGCTTGAATGACCTGGATAATTACTGTTAACTATCCACTTCTCATTGCTTGTGGAAACAACCTAAGAAGGCGACCATAGTTTAATTTCTAATACTATTATGACAGTGACAAAAACAAATTGTGCACATTGGGAAAGCAACCCTAGACTAGAGTCAACTTCTGTTTGCCCAGAAACAAAAATCTGAATGATTGCAAGACCTTTCGCCCTTCCACATGCAGGGGAAAGAATCCAAAGGCTTTTGGTGATCATATTATTTATTTATTTTTTAAATAAATACACCTTAACTCTTATTCTCAAAGTGTTCATTATGTGGCAGAGAAAGGCAAGGTTTTCCTTTTAACTGGAGATGCGCATTGAACCTATTATTTTTCTCTGTCATTGTCATTATTTAAAGCCTAATTATAGCAATTTCTGCTGGTACTGTTCTATTATAAGCCCAGTTTTTTAGGAGTTTATGACTCAATTGTTTTAATTCGAATAAGAACAAAAACAGTGCACAAAGTTTTCAAGCCTGCAGGCAATTTATTTTCTAAAAAAAGGATGTAAATGTGTTAGGGTAATTTTTAACACAAATAGTAAAAAATAATTTTGTTAAAAAATACTCTTACATTCAGTTGACCTAGAACAATAAAACAACTGTCTGGTTTTCTGGTTATTATTATTATAAATTTCCAGTTTTTCCATTTCAACCTTAAAGTCAAGTATTTTAATGCACAATAAGTAAAATATATTGTTAATGCTTCTCAAAATATTCACTTTTGTGGACTCTCATGTTCATTGTTATATTTAAAGGAATTTTAACTAGATGCCCAGAGTAAGGCTACCCTGATGGGGTAATAGAAAACATACAGATCTTAAGTCAAAGGACCTATGTTTAAATCCCGTGTCTCTTGAATAACTGTTAATGTTGTCAGACCTCATTGTTCTCATCTGTAAAATGGGATACTTGTACTAGATGACCACTATGGTCCTTTATAGCTATTAAGATATGAACTTATCCTATAAAAGTTCCTTCTTTCACTTTATGTCTATCATTCATATAGCACTTTGTTTCTAAAATGCCTCACATATTATTTCAAGTGACATTCATGACAACTCAGTGAAGCAAATTTTATTCTCATTTCCATTTTATAATCAAAGAAACCAAGTCTGAGATAGGTTAAGTGACATGCCCAAGGTCATTCGTACTGTTTCTAAGGCAGGATTCAAACATTATCTTCCTGACGCCAGGTCTACCATGTTAGCCACTATACCAGCTAACTGTCTACAAAATAATCCTGAAGTTATGTATGACTTCAATTGTTGTTCATCAAAGTACATTTTAAACACATTAAAGTGATTTGGTATTTAAGGGGATTAAAAATAGTCCTTTCTTATGGAAATCCTAACCTTACCATTCAACTCTGTAAAAACTACATTATTATCGACATTAAACCTATATATTTTGAGAATCATATAATTTTAAATTTGGAAGTTACCCTATGGATCAACTAGGCCAACCCACTTATTTCTAGGATGAGAAAATCAAGACCTATTTTGTTTAAATATGACTTGTCCAAGGGCATGCATCGTTGTAATTTTAAAATGTAACACTTAAATTCAGAAATATAAATAGAATTTCAGTAAAGATATAACTGTAGCATGGATTTTGCCACAGTGTGTCTGCCTATTATACCATCCAAATGATAGAAGGGGGATAGTGATGAAGGGGCTTTGAATTCCAGAATAGTTTGTGTTTGATCTTTGAGGTGATTTGGAGCTACTATAGTTTATTGAGTTATAGGGGTGACATAGTCAGACTTAAACTTTAAAAAAATTGCTTTGGCAGCAGAATGAAGGATGGATTGGAATGTGGAGAGACTTGTGGCAGACAGTCCTGTCAGAACATCATAATAGGAGGTGGTACAGTCCTATTTTTTTTTTTGTTCTTTAAATTTACACATGGTATAATAAAAAAGATGATTGCACATAAAACTGCAAATCTATCATGTACAATTTACAATTCCTAAATATACAACAAAATTATCATGTAAATTTGTTTTTCTTCTTTTTTTTTCTCCCCTCCCCCCAGTCCTACAGTAGGAATGGCTACCATTATATGAAAGTGGGTTTGCATTTATAAAATTATTCTATACATACTTATATTTGTCAGCTCATTCTCTGGATACAGATAGTATTTACCTTCATAATCCGTGTATTTAAAATAAGTCAAAAATTACTTAATCACTCAAAGTCTTAATAGAACATAAATTGATATCATCATATTTTGAAGAAATGTGTTCATTTGTTTGTTTAACTCTTTTCTTCCTTCAGTACAGTATAGTGCAGTTTCCTTGTATGGCTGAGATGTAGGGGAAGCAGCGAGCACTGTCCATTGAAATAACTACTGCTTATGTTTCTAAATATGTTCTAAATTAACTGAATATTAGATACTACATAAAAAACAAATCTAAACAATTGATCAATGTCCTATCTTTTAAAAATTCTACTAATTTAACATTTACATAACTACCTTTTTTGGAAAAAAACCTGAGAGGCCAAAGAACTTAATTTTAATCCTAGCTTTGCCATCTTTGTTACATGGGGATATGCCTTGCATATAGCAGACGTTCATTAATGTTGAATTGAATTGGATTGAACTGAAATGAAGTCACTATTATTTGTTGCTTTTATTTGCGTGTGTGTGTGTGTGTGTGTGTGTGTATAAAGTGAGAAGTAGGAACAGATTATTCATCAAATTGCCCTCCAGATAAAAAGTATTGGGATTCCATGCACTCAAGATTAGCATTAGATTTTAATTTCAATCTTTTCAAACACTTACGCTTACCATAAAAGACAAAACTATGCCAAACAAACAATTTCTATTAGAGGCAAATCTATCTGGACAGAGAGCCATTAACTCTAGTATCATGTGAAAAGTATACTATGGGTTTGGACTGAAGTTCTATGATTCAATTTAACAACCATGTATCAAGTGCCTACTAACAACAAACATGTCAAGTGCCTAAAGAGAGCACCTTTGAGGCATTATCTTTCTATACTAGTAATTTCCAAACAAATAAAAAAAGATTGAGTAACCTTTGTGTTTATGTTTCCCCAAACATCTATAACCCACAGAGCAGTTTATAAATAGATAGATAGATAGATATAGATATACATATGTGTGTATGTGTGTATGTAAAAATGTATATTTAGTATACATGCACATATATAAATTTACTCAAATTTTAAAATGTAGCAAATTTAGATTATTATTTTCTCAGTTTTATAATTTCTCATCGTCTCATGATCATTGGAGATATTTTCTAATCACTGCTAGAAGTAATAAAAAAGTGAAGTTGAAAAAAACACCTTCTCATTGCTTTTTCTCACCAGTTCTGTGTTCTCACATAAATTCTTATATTGTTCTTGCGTTTAACAAAATTTATTACTGCTGTCCCTTCCATTCTTTAGTCTGCCTTGTAAAGAGTTACCTCAGGACTAAGTTCTTCAAGATTTTCCTATAAAAAAATCCATTATAGAGAATTCCAGGAAGATGGCAGAGTAGGTCAGAAAATTCCAAGCTCTCCAAATTTCCCCATAAATCAGGTAAAAAATTTCACCTCAGGGAAAATATAGAGTGGTTAAAAATAAACAAGAACTGGTGCACAACAGTGGTCTTGATTTTGGTTCCAAGTCATAGAGGAAAACCAAAGGAGGCTGTGAGGCCAGAGCACCATCCCTCATTCCCTCATACTCAAGATCTAGCAGCAACTATTAAAAAAAAAAAAAGGCTGCTATAAATTTGTAAAAAATGAGCAGGTGAAGGAGAAAGAATACAAAAATAGAGAGTTACTATGGGAATAGAAAAGACTGTCATTCATCTTCAGAGGAGAATACTGAGGTAAAAAAAAAAAAAGTCTTCTACCCCAAAGAGTAATATCAAATGGTCAACTGCAAAAATAGAATTCATAGAAGACCATTAAAAATCAAATGAGAGAGATTTGAGGAAAAAGTAAAAATAAAAAAGAACAATGAAAGAGAAACAAGAAAACTGAGAAAAGGAAATCAAACAATTAGAAAAGGAGATCCAGAATCTTGAGGAAGAAAACAACTCCTTTAAAATAAACATAGGGCAAGGGGAATCCAGCAAAGTTATGAGGTCAATAAATAATAAAACAAAAAATATAAAGAATGAAAAAAGAGAAGAGAAGGTGAAACATCTCACAAAGAAAACTTCTGATCTGGAGAACAGATCAAGAAGAGATAACTGGGGTGTCTAGGTGGCACAATATATAGAGCACTGGCCCTGGAGACAGGAAGACCTGAGTTCAAATTTGGCCTCAGATATTTAACACAAAACTAGCCATGTGACCTTGGGCAAGTAACTTAATCCCTACCTCCCCTCCTCCAAAAAGCAAAAGAGAGAGAGAGAGAGAGAGAGAGAAAGAGAGAGAGAGAGAGAGAGAGAGAGAGAGAGAAGACATAACAGGAATGAAGAGGTTACATGAAAGCTACAACAAAAAATAAAACTTGACACAATAATTCAAGAAATAATTAAATGAAATTCCCCTGGACCATTAGAATAAGAGGGGAGAATAGAAATTGAAAAAAAAAATCCACTGATCACCACCTGAAAGAGATGCTTTGAGGAAAACCCACAGGAATATTAGAGTCAAATTTCAAAACTCCTAGCTCAAGGATAAAATATCTGCATCAACAAGAAAAAAAATTAAATATGTGGTGCCACAATGAGATTCCCACAAGACCATGTAGAAGCAACACTAAAGGACCACGGGTCTTACAACACTATATATAGAAGAGGAAAAAAAAAACTGGTATAGGAGCTGAAAATATATTAAATATATCTTGAAATGTATATAATTATTTATTTAAATACACATTATATATATATATATATGTATATATATATATAATATATATTTAAATATATATTAAAGCTAAGCACAATACTGAATGGGAAAAAGACATTCAATGAATTGTCAGACTTTTGGGACTTTGTTAAAAAAAAAAAGGCAAGAACCAAGATGGCAGAGTAAAGGCAGGAAGTTGTATGAGCTCCTGCTCCAATCACATCCAATACTTCTAAAATATTACTCAAAACAAATTTTAGAGCTACAGAACTCAGAAAGTGACAGAGAAAAACAAGTATCCCACTGAAGGTGGCCTAGAAGGCCAACAGGGAGGGTCTGTCACATTAAGCTGGGAGCCAAGCACAGTCCTGTGTGAGTCACATGGTCCCAGACTTGGAGTGGCCCCAATCACTGGCCCAGACAGCCAGAGAAGACATCAGGAGAGTTAATCACCAGCAGCTATTGCAGTTTCCAGACTTCTCAACTTATAAACACAAAAGAGAAAGTCAAAGATCAGTGGAGAACTCTGTTGGAACCAGGAGAAAGAAGAGTTTGTCCAGCCCCTGCCCCCAGAGTGAGAGGTGGGAGAGTCATGGGCAGCTTCAGTTGTTGCCTGGTGGCTGCCTCATAGCTCCTGATCTGCATGTTGTAGGAGAACCAAGTGACCATTTGGAAGGTAAACACTCTCTTTTTGACCTGCTTT
Organism: Pseudochirops corinnae; assembly: GCA_028646515.1. Lineage (NCBI taxonomy): Eukaryota > Metazoa > Chordata > Mammalia > Diprotodontia > Pseudocheiridae > Pseudochirops > Pseudochirops corinnae. The sequence goes on along the minus strand of CM053585.1, from coordinate 452,933,638 downwards.
GATCTAGATAGTGGTCTTGGGTAGTGGGCCTGTGGAGTGTGGCCAGAGTGCCAGAGCTTGGGGTGAAAGGGAACTCTCCTTATGCCTCTGACAACATTTTTAAAAATCCCAACGGTTCAGTGACAAAGCTCTCTCTACTCTAGCAGTAGAGTTCTAATGTGGCAAAGAATTCAAAAGTAATTGGCTAGAAAGGTGAGCAAGCAGAGGAAGTGAAATCAGACCATAGAGTCCTTTTGGGGGACAAAAAAGATCAAAACGCGGAACAAGAGAAACTCAACAAAGTCAAAATTACTGAATCGAAAGCTTACAAGAAAAATATGAACCAGTTACAGGCCCTGGAGGACCTCAAGAAGGATTTTAAAAATTAAGTAAGAGAAATGGAGGAAAAATTGGGAAGAGAAATGAGAATGATGCAAGAAAATCATGAAAAGCAAGTCAACAGCCTACTAAAAAAAAGACCCAAAAATATTGAAGAAAATAACATCTTAAAAAAATAGACTAACTCATATGGCAAAAGAGGCCCAAAAAGGCAATGAGGAGAAGAATGCCTTAAAAAGTAGAATTTCCCAGATGGAAAAGGAATTTCAAAGTCACTGAAGAGAACAATTTCTTCAGAATTAGACTGGAGCAAATGGAAGGTAATTTCTTTATGAGAAATCAAGATACTATAAAACAGATCCAAACAAATGTAAAAAGAGAAGGCAATGTGAAATATTTCATTGGAAAAACCACTGACCTGGAAAATAGATCCAGGAGAGATGACTTAAAAATTATTGGACTACCTGAAAGCAATGATCAAAAAAAGATCCTAGGAATCATCCTTCAAGAAATTCTCAAGGAAAATTGCCCTGATATTCAAGAACTAGAAGGCAAAATAGAAATCAAAAGAATTCACCTAAAGCCTCATGAAAAAGATCACAAAAAGTAAACTTCTAGGAATATTATAGCCAAATTCCAGAATTCCCAGGTCAAGTGGAAAATATTACAAAATGTCAGGAAAAACAATTTGAGTATTGTGGAAAACACAATCAGGATAACACAAGATCTAGCAGCTTCTACAGTAAGAGATCAAAGGCCTTGGAATATGGTATTCCACAGGTTAAAGGAGCAAGAATTAAAACCAAGAATCACCTACTCAGCAAAACTGAGTGTAATGTTTCAGGGGAAAATATGGTCTTTCAATGAGGTAGAAGACTTTGAAGCATTCTCAATGAAAAAAGCAGAGGTGAATAGAAAATTTGACATTCAAATAGAAGGAGCAAGAGAAGCATGAGGAGGTGTAACGATACTAGGATTTGAAGATCTTCCACACCCCTTGAGCTTGCTGACGTAGCAGGAAGGGGTGGAGCAAGAGAACGCCGGAACCAAGCTAGTCTCCCTGAGGTGAGGACTGGAAGCGGCGTCAGAGGCAGTGGCTGCGGCTGCGAACTCTTTTTGCTTT
>CM053585.1:452918873-452931697 GCA_028646515.1 Pseudochirops corinnae | reverse complement strand
GACTCAGTCTTCTGGTATTTAAATGAATGCACTATCTATATTTCTTATGTAGAGAGCCTGTTCCATTTTGTGATTAATAACTATATCAGCATATTTATAGTTACTGTAGGCATTGTGAATACTGCATTGCTGATACAGGAGGTAAGCAGGGAAAAGAAATAATAAGGGGCTTATCAAAATTGAACTATTTACATGCCTACATGGAAAAATGATCATTGTAACTTATGAAACTTTTCCAAGTATGAGGATAGTTGAAGGGAATATAAATGTATCTATCTATCTATCTATCTATCTATCTATCTATCTATCTATCTATCTATATGTATAACATAAACATATATATCTATATAGGAGGGTATAGGTGCATATGAATACATATGTGAGTGTGTATATATATGTGTACCGGTCAACTTAGACAAAGGGCATGGGATCAATCGAAAAGGAAGGGATGGTATGTAAAAGGTGAAATTGAGATGTGAGAGAGGAATATAATGAGAGGAGATGAGGAGAAACAGATTGGGGTAAATTATCTCATACATAACAGGCAAGGGATAATTTCAAGGGATACTGGAAGGGAGGAACAGAAAGTCGAAAGGGAATGGGTCAACCTTTCTCTCATTGAACAGGAACAGGGACAAAGTAGAACAAGTGTGTGGGGGGGATAGGATGGAGGGAAATATAGTCAGGCCTCCACAGTATATCTACCATGGAAATGTTACATGTAACTAGACATATATGGCCTATATTGAATTGATTGTCTTCCCAGTGGGGGTGGGTGAAGAGGGAGGAAGGGAAAGAATCTGGAAGGTAAAACATTATATGCATATATATATATATATATATATATGTGTGTGTGTGTGTGTGTGTGTGTGTGTGTGTGTGTGTGTGTGTATGTATAAATATATATGTGTATATATATATATATATATATATATATATATATATATATATATATACATATAATAATTTACATGCAACAGGGAAATAAGATATACAGGCACTGGGGTAGAGAGATCCATCTTGCCCTACTTGAAAGTCAGAGGGGTGATGGGGGAGATTATAGGAGAGAACAGATTGGGGGAGGGGTATACAGTGGGATCACTGTTTTGGGGTGGTGGGTAGGGGAAAGACTAGGAGAAAATTTGTAACTCAAAATCTTGTGGAAATGAATGAGGTAAACTAAAAAAAAAAAGTTAATTAAAAAAAAAGAACTTTCCTATGAGCCATAGCTGTAAAATTAGACTGATAACATTGAATGTTATTTTTATCATGTGTAATTTTTGTTCATATTGTTATTTTCTGCTATTTTGAGCATATTATATTTGGTAATATAAGATGATTTCAAAACTTAATTTCTATTACAGTATATTTCAGTTTTCTCAGCAGTTCTTGTGAGATAGGAAGTCCTTCAACAAGTTAATTTGAGTTCCTGGGTCTGTTGAACACTAGATTATTGAAATTTTTTATGCTTTTTTTTCTTATTTTCTGTGTCCCATTGATCAAATTTTCTTAATTGTGTCAAATACTAAATAATTTTTTTCAAATAACTTTTGTATTAAATTATACTTTGTGGCCCCAAAGTTCTATGCTTCTTCCATTCATTTTCTTTTTCATTATTTTCCTTGTTACTCTAGTCCTTTTCTTCCTAGAAATTGATTTTATTGCTTGTCTAGCTCTTCAAAGTATCCCCTTTTTAGTTTGATTTGTATAACCAAAAAATAGTCAATTTATTTGGGCAATATTTTCAATTTTATTATAATAGCATAGTCCAACAATAACTAATGACTATCATTCCAATTAATTTTATTCTTTGTTAATTTAGTAAGTATTTCATAATTGTATATACAAAAACCTTGTTTTTCCTTCAATAGATTTTAAGCATTTTAGGTATTTTGAATGGCATTTCACTTTATTCTTCCTGAGTTTTTTAATTGATATGTAAAAACTGTTGGTTTTGTGGATTAAATTCTGTTTTATTGTAGCTTTTAATTATATTACTTTCTTCACTGCTTCCATGGATTTTCTAAGTGGTCCATTAGTTGTCAGCAGACAAATGTATCTTTTCTTCTAGTTTCCTATATTTATGCCTTTAATATTACTCATATGTAGGTGTGTATTTGTATGGTTGCAATTGCTTTGTTCCTGCTGCCATTTCTATCAGCTTAATTCATTCCTAAGGCTATGTTACTAAATACATTATTGCTTATGAATATCTTGTAATTCTGTCCAAACTTCCTTTCCTGTGTATTTTAATCTCCTTAATACTGAAAACTTTATTATTGAAATTATAAAATTTAAATGCTTATCAACTGCAGTTTGATGCTTTCTTCCTACTCCAACTTCCTATGTTGATCTTTATATACTTTCAATAAAGACTTTGTTATCTTTAGTTTTATAAATCAATATTTCTTCAAAATTTCTAGGTAGTTTTCTTATTGTATTTTTTACAATAGAATATTCATCTTTTTGTCATGTCTTTCTAAAATATTTGTGATACTTAAATTGTGTTGGTATTTTGTTTTCAAATTTTGAATTGTCTTGTATAGAATCTGTGTGTTAGTTTAACCTTGATGCCTTTTGATTGTCTTCTGTCAGATTTTCTTCCACTTAAGTATTTTTCTCTTTTGAATCTGACCTTTTCCCTCATAACTTCTAGTTCATTGGGGAGACTACCTAATATTTATTCAGTGTTTCCTGTTTCTCTGTGTGTGTATTTAATTCTGAACTGATAGCTCTGATTTATTTACTTATTTTTATTTGAGAAATGAAAACTGTAGTTGAGAAACTGTTTACAAATTTTCCCCATTTTTCTGCTTTTCTTCCAATCTTGGCTACATTACTTTTATTAAACAAAATCTTTTTAATTTAATGTAATCAAAATTATCTGTTTTACTGTTTGCTCTCTATCTTTTGTTTACTCATAAATTGTTCTTTTATCCATACGTCTGATAGGTAATATGTTTCCTGTTCTTCTTTACATCTAGGTTTTGTATCCATTTTAACCTTTTCTTTTCATGTTAAATGGCTTAAGATATTGTTCTATACCAAAATTCTGCCATACTACTTTCCACCTTTCCCAATACTTTTTACCAAATAATGAATTGTTAGCTCTAATTTATTTTTAAAAATCTTTCTTTCTCTTTTTAAAAAGGTACTATTGTTCGTTGACCTCCAAGAGCTCTTAGGATTTTCTCTTCCATTGAGTAACTTTGATCAACTTGTTTTCTCTTTAAAATTTTACTCATTTACCCATTTTTTCTGGTTTTAATTATGTTCTTTGTTTATCTATGTGTGATCTGATGCTTTGGTTAAGCCATTTTTGCACACACATTTTATAGCCAGAGCAGCAGAAGAATCAGCTTAAGCAGTCTCAGCCTGTGCACTCTCCTGCTTGCCCAGGGATACCTCTCCTTCATTCATTGTCCCCCATTCCCTTTCCTCCTGCCCCTGCCCATGAGTACTCCTTCACATTCCCATCTCCTGTTGTTCTACTACATGCCTCCAATCCTTTCCTCCTCCCAGATCACTCTTTTCCTCTCCATCACCTTACAACCCAAGTTTTTTACTTCCATCTCCCACCAGTGACCAAAGATTTGACCACTTTACAAAGCCCAAATTACCAGAAAACTGTTGGAACAGATGCTGATTGATTGTCAATTAAATGCTATTCTCACCATTTGGGCTATCTTTTCATGGAAGGGAAGTTGGAAGCACTATTAGAAAGAAAAGAGAAGAAGTCAAAAGAGTGGTATACTCATCAGCATCTCAGAAGAGAATTGATCTGAAAACAATAATTACCTTGGTTGGACCCACCAGTGCCATCTTTAATGTCTTTGTTATGATCATTGACAAAGTATAAGCAAACATCTGCCACTTTATGATCAATAATGCAGTTATCAGTAAACCAAGAGGCTTGTGATACCTGCCTTACCTTGTGGCTTTCTCATTGGAAATGTAGGATACAATATTAAGGAAATAAAGAGAGAGCATAGACACTCAGGACAAGGTGGCAGATGATATGCTACCAGATTCAACTGAGAGGGCCGTCACCATTCTTGGCATCCCACAATCTATCACTGAGTGTGTCAATCGAATCTTCATGATCATCCTGGACCTATTTTTTCATAATGATGTGTGTGTATTTGTGTGAGAGTCAGTCCCAGATTTATGTGAAGAATGCTTCTATCATTAATCAATTAATTAATATTATTAATTGCTACTACTCATGCTATTCCATTTCATTAAGTGCCTTTGCATTGAGCTAATTGTGTTAACAGACCATTAAAACAAATGCACTAGAGGGTGTCATAAATTATTTAAGGGGTGCTGGTGCCTTGAACCAAATTTATTGTTCCCAAGAAGACGCAACTTGTGAATACTGAGTTGTGGAGCAGCCTCCCCCTACCCTCCCTGGAAGCATTACAGAGTTATTAAAGTAGGACTTTAATGAAATGTGAGTTAGATAATTGCCTTGAGTTTTCATTTTTGACCAGCCTTATATTAACCATGAAATGGGAAATTTGGGGGTTCAGAGGGATGTTATATTGGCTAAGTGCCAAGAAGATGAAGCAACTTTTATCTAGGACTTAATAACTGCATAGGATTATCTGATGTTGTGAGGAGGGATAGGATCCACATCTTCACCTGTAAAATCAACTTTCCTGTGGCAATGACTCCATAACTAGATCCCACATATGTTGTTCCAGTCCTAGATTTTTGGTCTTCCTTTCCTGTACTTTCCTTTCCCAAAACTCAGAGTGTGGTGTTTATCATTCTTGAATGAACATGATAATATGACAGTCTTCTTTCAAAATCTGCCTCAGTTTAATCTGTATCTCTTTTTGATGATACTTGTACCCTGGACCCTTCAATGACACACAAAAAATTGTCCCACAGTTTTCCAACTTTGCCACTTTCAGACATAATTACAAAGCTGACTAAAATATAAGCAAGATAAATTCATCAACTTGATAGCAAGGTACTAAATTTAATGTCCTTTAAATCAAATTAGAAGAGTTGTACATTTTTACAATTTTTCTGTGGCTATATTTTATAAGTGTCTCAAATGGCATGCATTTTTATATTCTACCATTCTAAATTCTCTTGATATTCTATAGATGAGCAAATCACTGATCTTAATTGGATCTAGCCTCTCCTCCCAACCAGGTAGTCTTCCTGCAAGTAACTATCCAAACATCCACCACTCTTTCTCAACTCAACCACTCCATAGGTTACCACATTGTACCAAAGTAATTTTAGCCATTTGGCCTTTTTAATAACCAAAACTAATCCTTTTGAGGAAAGCAACAAATTAAGTAGAATTACCAAAGGACCTACTACACGTCAGGCCCTGTGCTAGGCACAGGGAACAAAGAAAAAAAATTAATAGTCCCAGTCCTAGAGGACTTTGTAATATATTGAAGAAGACAAAGCATATATTTATAAGTATACACATATGTATGAGTATATACATATATATATGCATATAAATATATATTATATATACATATATATTATATGTATATTTTAAGTGTGGGTGGGTATGGATGGGTGGGTGGGTGGATGTGTGGGTATTGCTATGGAGAACACTTGTTGTTCATCCTTAGTTTTTGAAGAGAACCAATGGTATAATTGGGTGATATTTTGACTTGTGCATGAACTGAATTTAAGTAAGGCAGAGTTGCACAAAGCCATCAGCCACACTCTCTCTTCCAAAGTTAGTAAAGTCCAGTGGCAAGATAAAAGGACAATTGGTGAAGGCCTGAGATACAGTGGATGACCTTGACATCTTCAATGTCTGACCAATCTCTAAGTACCTACTTAACAAACTCCATAGCTTTTGGAACAAAATATTCTCATTTACACATTCTAGAAGGGAAATATTCACATGCTTGGGGTAGATATTTCCCTAACTCACTGATGGTTTTGAGGCCTGTTAGCTACTCTCAACCTGATCTAGCCTATCTGCAGACATTATTTTATCCAGGTTGCATGACATAGTTTCTTGAAGCCATAGTTAAGAATTGGGTAAAAAGTGGAAGTCAAAGGTCGATGAGCAGCCCTGAAAGGGACTCAACAGGTCCTCATCCCAGAAGTGCTAATCAGGGAAGATGTTCATAAATACCTTGAGGAGAAATTTTTTTTATATGAAAGGTGGTGCTAGGATTCAGTTTTGAAGGAGAGAAGGCAAACTAAAGGGTGAAGATAAAGACAGAGTACATTCCAAGCAAGGAGGACAGTCTATACAAAGGTACAGAGATGAGGATGAGGCATTATATGTGAAAAATAGCAAGAAGGCCAATTTAACGAGACCATAGACTGTTGGAAGAGGTATAAATAAGGCTGAAAAGACTGATTGCCATCCTTTTCCTGTCCCATCATATTGTGGTCAGAATGGAGAGAGGGGTAGCACCATTGCTGGCATGTTAATATTCCTTAGACCAATGTCATTAATTGCATATGTGGTCAAGTTTGTTTTACAAGTCTAAAGAGTCAATCAGTAAATCAGTAAATGATCTTCAGAAACTTTTCATTCAAAATCAACTGTGAAATTCTCACGTACTCATATAATTTTCCTCTCCAGTTTTAAAACCTCATCATGCCCACACTACAAGGAACCTCTCTCCATTCCCCTCATTTTCAGGTTCATAGACGTTATCTTCTTCATTAGATTGTGAGCTCCTGGAGAACAGGGACTATCATTCCTTTCTTTATATCCCCAGATCTTATGGTTAGTGAATTTTTATTGACTTTTGACTCTATCAATCAAATATTTGTTAAGCCCCTACTGTGTGCCAATAACTGCACTAAGCACTGGAGACACTGTGATAAACCCTGGGAATTTATTAAGTGCCTACTATGTTTGAGGCAGCTCTCTTGAAGTTAGCATTTCTAAGATAAAACAATATTTTAACACTTAAAATATCCCAGCATTTTTTTTCTTTCAAAAAATCTTTTCTGTTACTTAATCTCTCTCTGCTTCATAAACTATATTCCTTTATCCTTTTATTGAATTTCCTTTCCCTTTTACGTTGCCTGTCCTCTTTTTGTTTTATCTTATTTAGGACATGAGAACTAGTATCAGATAACTCCTCAGTCATAAGATCATAGATTTAAAGATAGAGGGACCTTAGAGGTCACCATCTAATTGGCCACATCTTACAGATGAAAAAACTGAGACCTAGATAAATTGAGTTGCTCACCAAAAGTGGAACAAGAAATAAATATCATATTTCTCTTAAGGAGGGAATAACATACACACTCATTTGGGTATCTTACCCTACACTATAGTAGGGGAAAAGGGGAGAAGGGGGAGAAGATAGAAGGGTGCGCAGATTGGGGGAGGGGTAGTCAGAAGCAAACACATTTGAAAAGGACATGGTCAATAGAGAAAATTGAATATATGGGGGATGGGATATTATGGAGAGAAATATATATAGTCTTTGACAATATGACCATTATAGAAGTGTTTTGCACAACTACACAAGTATAACCTATTTTGAATTGCTTGCCTTCTCAATGAAGATGGGAGAAAAGGGAAGAAGGGAAAGAATCTGGAACTCAAAGTTTAAAAAAAAGAACACTTGTTAAAAATTGTTTTTACATGCAACTGGGTAATAAGATCTACAGGCAATGGGGTATAGAAATATATCTTGCCCTACAAGAAAGTAAGACAGAAGGGGTTCAGTGGGAGTGGTGATAGAAGGGAGAGGAGATGGGGGAAAAGATGCATGCCAAGTTGGGGTTAGGGGAAGGGAGATATAGGGAGAAAACTCAAAATGCAAAATCTTGTGGAAATGAATATTGAAAATAAGAAATAAATTAATTTTTAAAATAAAATAAAGTACATGAATTAAATCCATAGGATGACAAAGGAAATCAATTACATTGAAAAATATGAAAAGAAATAAATATCGTAGATGGAATTGAAACCCAAAGTTCTGACATTGGAGCTGGTTTTCTTTTCCTATAGAACTACACTTCTGTACTTCCTATATCCTCTAGGTATGGTAAGAGGTTTTTTTTTTAAATTTATTCATAATGGAAAAGAACATCTCAGAATATCAACAAAAACTAAATTATAATTGCAAAATTCTTATCATGATTCATGACAATTTTACCTCTTCATTAAGAATTGCAAGAGAAAGTAGAACAACCTACAAGAATTGTTAATGCCATATGACCATCTGTTTCTTCAGGGCTTTTACATTTTTCCTTCAGCTAAATGTTTTTGAGAATGAACCGGGGCAGATCATCTCTAGTGTCTCTTGACAGCACAAAGGCAATTTTGAATATCTGACATTGCCCAGTAATATAACATCCTTCAGAACAGTTATGATGAAGGAAGTGCTTATACAATGATACATGAATTGGCAGTACTTTCTCAAGCTGTACTTGACATGCTTGCTTTAAAGGGAAAGTTAGGAAATATCTCCTCTTGGAGTAAACTGATTAAAGACCTCACTTTTAAATCATTGCATTCTAATGCAGAAAACTGTATAAGCCAGACACTCTACTTATATGTATATTACTTGGTGAGATAACAAATTTAATATATTTGAATTCAACTAAAAAAATGCACCGCAGTGATTGATTTAAAGTGTGATATGAAATAAACCAATTTCTGAATTATTTTGCAATACTTCTCACGTTTTTATTCTGGTTGCTGTAACCCTTTGGAAATATCTATGTGAGTATTTATGAAATATGACCTATATGAAATTAATTTCTGACAGAATACAGGTAGATTTGTCTATATAGAAAAACACTTTTTTCCTTTCCCAAAATATTTTACATCACAGAATCTTGGAGTTATAAGCTACTTCAGAGTTCATCTAGACAAACATGTAACTTAACAACAGTCTTTTCTCTATCTGAAAAATGGTCTGACAGTCTTTGCTTAAAGACCTCTAATAGGGGTAAACTCACTACCCATGTATGTAAGCCATTCCATTTTTGATAGCTGTAATTAAGATGAGAAAAATTAACTTTCCCAACCTGCTTGGTACCCACAACAGATCAAACAGATTTTTTTTTTTTTTGCTTGGACCAAGAGGGCAATTGAGAACTGAAAGCAGTGACTGGAAGTTGTAAAGAGGCAGATTTAAAGTAACATCTTTCCTTTCTTTTATGACAGAACATTGTTGACAATCTTTTGTGATTCTTCTTGCTAACGTTTTGCAAATGATTTCATACTCTGAACTGTTTATACCTCTTGGCTTCTATATCTTTCTGCTTGATAAAGAGAATTGCTTGGTGGTAAAAATGGTTTGTAAGCTAATTTTATTTATTTCACTGAACTGTCATTTTTGCAATGGTTAACTACTTTAAGAAATTACAAAAAATGGAGGTTACAATATATTTATTTTTGTTCATTTATTTTTTCAGAAGTTGTTTAGTTTGTTAGAACAGCTGTAATTGTCTTCCTATTTGTTCTTTTTTTTTCCCCATTTTGTTCTTACTTTGACTGAAACCAATCAAAGATCTAACTACCCAGAGAAAACTGATTCAGAAGTGATAGATATGTCTGTGATCAGTCAATTGTGGTTTGTTAAGATATAATCAACTCCATTTTTTGATGTTATTCAGCATTAACCACCAATAGCTCTTTCTCAAGAAATTATTCATGATATAACAGACAGGAAGCTTCTGAGTACTTTATTAATCTTTATAGACATTTTCATTTTTAAATATCTAAACATATTTACAAACACAGCTTTTATTATCCGTTCTTTTTTCATTGTTTTACATTAAAGCCACTTGTTATCAAAGAGTATGTTGACTGAAGTTGAAAGGTCTTAAATTGTTTTGCATAGAATTTTCTTCTCCTTCATCCTTTGCAATGGATGTCAGTCTAGAAGCTATACCCACTTTCATAATAATCTGTTTGCTTACACTTGTCAGGAACTTGACATATTGCAGAACTAGATTTGGGAGAGACATTCAGGTATGACATGTCATATCCCTTTATAGCCTTTGTCTGCTACAGAGTAGGGGGGAGTGGCTTAACTGATTATAATTCTATGATGATATTCACAGTATCTAGGAAGTAGTCATATTTCAGGTGTGTATTAAAAGGTGAAGGATGTGGAGCAGTAGAGGGTTTTAGGAATACCATTAGCAATAATCAGTTGTATGTTATTTGACATGAAAAGACTGAGTGAATGCTGGGATGGACAGGGACAAGCTGTCAAGCATAGCATTTACCCAAACTATCCTTCCAGTATTTTATTATCACTACATGTAGAGGACATTTATGATTATATTTATTCATTTGTTTTATTTATTTGATAGCTCTAGACTCCATGCTTTTGATACAAAGTATATATAAGTTATAATTGATGATGATGATGATAATGATGGTAATTGCGATATGATATTCAGACAATTACCTGAAACAGGTCATGCCTGAGTTTCCCTTTCCTGGAAAATAACAGCAGCAATGGTTATGGAAGAAGGTGGCATGAGAAAATTTTATAATAATTCTCATGAAAGATATATACATAAATAAAAAAAAGAAAAACTCGCATATATGTGGTTACCTTTGGATTCTTTGTGAAAGCAACACTTTTATTTCTCTTTTTTATTAATTTTTACAAATCTTAGAGAAAGACATATTGCTTTTGGCTAAAGAGTATCAAGGAAAACTCCATGAAGAATAAGATATTTGAGCCTTGCCTGTGATTATATCGTCTTTTTTAGAAACAGAACCTGTGAATCCCAGAGTGGGAGGGACTTGCCAAAGACTTGAACAGGAAGGATGTAAGAGGTGGATGGAACAGGGAAGATCTAAAGACCATATCAAAGCAGGAGCACAAACTGCAATAGAGAAGAACTGAGAAGAAGACCACTTGTGGTGTCCAGCACTCTGTCTGTTCTGTCTGTGTTGATTTGTTTGTTACTTTGTCAGACCGAGACATTCTGTCTGTTGATTGTGTTACTTTGTCAGATAGAAGCAATCTATCTGTTGAATTGGTACTTTGTCAGAAAGAAGCACCCTGACTGTTGCCTTTTGTTGATTTCACAGGCATAAAGTGAATTGAGATGATAGTGCTAGCAATATGTGTTGTTGTGGTTCTGTTAGGTTTTATCTTCCCAGGAAAAGAGACTTCAGAGGGCTTGAAGTGAACTGGTCACTGTGAACTTCAATATGGAATGAGAGCTGGACATGGAGCTGGATGTGGATATGGACAAGGAGCTGGACAAGAAGCTGAGAGCTGCCTCCCTGTGAATTCAGGTGACAGTTGGGTGAATTCAGGCAAGAGCTGGAGCATGGAAGAGGAAGAATGGAATTTGGAAGCCAACCTAAAATCAAGATACCCTTTCCTTGGGTACTTAGTGCTGACTGACAAGATCATAATTTATTGTGATGTAGGGGTGGGAGAACTTTGTACTTTGTACTCTGTATCTCTTAAGGGTGATTGAGTTAAAGATGACTGGAAGCTCGTCTCCAATCAAGAAGAAAGAAGACTTTCTGACTGAAGAGGTTAAGAAGACAATGTGACCTAGAAGTGGGAGACTTTTGTGCATTGTATCCTGAATTATATATTTTGTTTACAAGTATGTGACTACCTTAGTAATAAATTGTTTATGTTATGGCACTGTGAATGTTGAACTTTGATTTATGTGAATGTTTTGCTTTAGTTTATTGCTGAATAGAGAGTTCACTATAGTATGTAACAGAGCCTTAAAGCTATTCACAGCAGCCATCCTCAGGAAAGCTGCTTGAGCTTGGCTTTACAGTATCATAGTATATGTTCTTTAAAAGTTTATTGTTTTGGTATGTATTTGTGTTTTCATTAGTGTAGAGAAACTTGTGAGGAAATCACTTGTATCACTATAGCTCTACAATCTATAGTCTTATTTGTACGGAGTACTGACAAATTAATTGACTTTCACAGGATCACATAGACAGTATGTGGCAGAAGATGGATTTGACCCTTTCTGTCTAGCATTTATCGGAAATTGATACAATTCTTCCTAACTTACAGGTTGGACCACTTTTTTTTCCTACACTATACTATCTCTCATTAGAGCATTCTTCCCTCCCCTCCACCAACCTTTACATTATAAAATGTCTCTGGCCAACTTTCCTCCAAATATATTTTTTTTTAATATTGCAACAGCCACCAGATTTTAAAATCATAAAATCCGAAAGGCTTAGTATCCCAATTTTTTTGACTGTGTAATACTCAAAGTATTCTTTGTATATATTCTCATACTTCATGCAACTAGAACTGTGAAAAGGCTAATGAGGAAAATAAAATTCTATTTCTATTTCTTATAATTACATTTGCTTCATCTGGCCAGTGGGTAAAATGAGTTGATCATATGAATTTATAATCTGACCTAAAGTAATATCATCATCATCATCATCATTGTCATCATCATCAATGCTATTTACACGACGGATTAAATTTTATGGAACATTTTTCCCTAAGAAAACCTGTGGTATATTTTACACATGTTATTCTATTGGTTTTGAAATTGAGAAAATTCTTACTAAGAGAACTGAAATATTTTGCCTATTAGACTGATATATTTCAGAGCTATGATTTGGTCTTAAGTCTCCTGCTTCTAAATTTCATGCTTTTTCTGGTGTACTACAAAGTGGAAAGGTACTTATAAGTCATCTGGTGTACTTTCTAATTTTATACAGGAGGAACTGAAAACCTAGAAAGGTGAGCTGACATGTCCATAGTTACATAGTAAATTGATGAGAGAGCTTAAATTAGACTACAGATCTCCTAGGAAAAGAAATTATATTATATAACCTATAAGTCAACAAACCTGAAGATGATTCTTATCTGAATTATTGTGTATGG
>CM053585.1:452891743-452918773 GCA_028646515.1 Pseudochirops corinnae | reverse complement strand
ATTATTAAGATATGCTTTTCCTTACACAAAAAATTCATTTTTGCAAAGTTGTGAGTATAAATATTCAAAAAATTGTAAATAAAATCATATTTACATTTTGATAGTGTATCTACTTCTAGAAGGAATCTAATGATGAATCCTTTTGTAAACTGAATCTAAGTGAATATCTTGGCAAATCTTAGAATATTAACGATCATCTATTGAAGGTTAAAACAGATTAAGTTAAAAGTAAAAAACCAGAAATTATAAAATGTTTGACACCAGACACAAAGAAAAAATGATCCTTTAAAAAAAACTACAATGCCATATTTATGTGTACATAAGTAGAAGTCAACTTGATTGGTCTGACAAGAAGGGATGGACCATTTAAAGAAAAAAATCGATCTACTCCTCTTCAAAGGAAGGGAAAGAAGTAATTAGTTCTTTGTTTCTTTGAGATAAATAATTTTAGAAAAGCATTAAGGCAAAGGAAAATAAAAGAGGGGAAGAGAGACAGAGAGACAGAGAGAGAGAGAGAGAAGAAGAAGAAGAAGAAGAAGAAGAAGAAGAAGAAGAAGAAGAAGAAGAAGAAGAAGAAGAACTGAAGTAGAGAGATGAAAAAGAATTCTTCCATAACTTGTACAATATTCTAGTTTAATATATATAAACAACAGAACAAAGTTAGGGCTGTTCTTCAATTACTTAAGGATAGATTGTCCAAATACTTCTAAGATTTTGGGTCAAATAAATTTACTTATTCATAACATATTTAAAAATCAGAATACCTAGATTACATTTTTCTTTTTTTTTTTAATTGCCATCACAACATATATATTTTTTTTGTTTCTGTACTAAAATAACCCCCCAAAACAATGAACCTAAATTTGGAAGAGAAACAGACTGATGGGGGAAAATGTATCAACTTTCTGTAATAAAGGACTCTGTGTGTGTATACACATAAATGTATATAAATAGCATATATGTATGTGCATGTGTGTGTGAAACTGAATACAAGTCAGCTGAAAGAAATCATAAAAACAGATAATTTCAGAGAAAACTTGAAAGAATTATATAAACTAATTGTAAATTACATGAAAAGAACCAGGAGGGCATTTATATGATAACAAAAAAATTTTAAAGACAAACAACTTTAAAAGACTCAAGAATTTTGATCACCAAGATAATCAACAACAATTCCAGAGGAGTCATAATAAAGCATTCTATCCATTTCCAAGTAGAGAAATGATAGATTCAGATGATACATATATGGATAGATGTGAGTTTTTTTGGAAAAGGGAGGAATAGAAGGGGAGGAGACAAGGAATGTTTTTTCATGTACATAAAATTTTGTAACAGGGATTTTATTTTTCTTTGTTTCTCAGTGATGGTAGTAGATTGAGAGATTTTGAATCTTCTCATGCTTCTTGTGTTTGAATGTCAAATTTTCTGTTCAGTTCTGGTTTTTCCTTCAAGAATGCTTGAAAGTCCTCCACTTCATTGAATGACCATATTTTCCCCTGAAACATTATGCTCAGTTTTGCTGGGTAGGTGATTCTTGGTTTTAATCCTAGCTCCCTTGATCTCTGGAATATCATATTACAGGCCCTTCAATCCCTTACTGTAGAAGCTACTAGATCCTGGGTTATCCTGATTGTGTTTCCACAGTATTCAAATTGTTTCTTATTGGAAGCTTGTAATATTTGCTCCTTGATCTTTTATCTCTGGAACCTGTCTATAACATTCCTAGGAGTTTTCTTTTGGGGGATCTTTTTCAAGAGGTGATCACTGAATTCTTTCAAGTTCTATTTTGCCCTCTGGTTCTAAAATATCTGGGCAATTTTCCTTGATAATTTCTTGAAGAATGATTTCTAGGTTCTTTTTTTGATCATGGCTTTCAAGTAGTCCAATAATTTTTAAATTATCTCTCCTGGATCTATTTTCCAGGTCAGTGTTTTTTCAATGAGATATTTCATATTGCCTTCTATTATTTTCATTTGTTTGGATCTGTCTAATAGTATCTTGATTTCTTATAAAGTCATTTGCTTCCATTTGCTCCACTCCAATTCTCAAGGAATTATTCTCTTCAGTGAGCTTTTGAAATTCTTTTTTCATCTGGCAAATTCCACTTTTTAAGGAATTCTTCTCCTCTTTGGCTTTTTGGTGCTTCTTTGACATTTCAGTTAGTCTATTTTTTAGGTTGTTATTTTCTTCCATCAGGTTGTTGACTCTTTTATCATGCTTTTCTTGCATCATTCTCATTTCTCTCCCCAATTTTTCCTCCACTTCTCTTATTTGGTTTTCAAATTCCTTTTTAAGCTCCTCTATGGCCTCTATCCAGTTTGAAGTTTTCTTGGAAGCTTTTGGTGTTGGAATTCTGGCTGTGTTGTCTTCCTCCCATTCCATGCTTTTGTCCTTTTTGTCCCCAAAAATGGAATCTAAAGTTAGTTTGCTGCGCTTGCTTTGCTTCCTTTGCCTGCTCATGTTGCTAATCAATTACTTGGCTTTTAGACCAATAGAAAAATCTGCTTTCAGGGAGGAGAGCTTTGGTCCAAATTGCTGGGGCTTTTGCAGCTTCCAGAGCTATTAGGAGGCCACTTTTTTTTTGCAGCCCCCACCAGCTTAGGCTTACTGTAAACATGCCTCAGGACTACCACTCAAGACTGCAATCCAATCCAGGCAGCTCTCGGCAAGAGTGCTTAGCCTCTGAAAGAACACTTGGGCCCCCCCCTGCAATCTGCAGACTGGGAGCTTCTGAAGCAGCCATGTGGAGGCAGCTGCAGGGCCCCAGCTTCAGACTGCTGCTAGCTCTGGAAGCACTTTGGCCAGACCTTGTTCCTCAAATTTAGCCTAGTTCCACTGACCTTTTCCCTTTGTCCTTGACTGTTGTGGGTTGGTTATTCTAGAAATTGCCACAGCTGCTGATGATCTGCTCTCCTGAATGTTACAGCCACAGCTTCTCCTGGACACCCTGGGGCTGAAACCACATGGAGCTGGGCTTTGCTTCCAGCAGCCTGTCATGACCACCTGCCAGGCTGCCTTCAGTGGGAACTTTGTTACTTCATCATTTTTGTGGAGTCTGGAGCTCTAAAATTTGTTTAGAGTCATATTTTATAGGTGTTTGAGGTGGTATTGGGAGGAGTTCACAGAGTTCTAGTGTTTCTATGCTACCATATTCTAGATTACATTTTTCTTGAGGTATTCTCTGTGGTAGAATAATCAGAGAAACTACCCATATTTGTCTCTATCTCTGTGTCTGTTTTCCTCTGTATTTGTTTCTCTATATCTTGGTCTCCTGCCCATCTCTGTCTCTGTCTTTGTCTCTGTCTCTGTCACTGTCTCCTTTCCCCCTTTCTCTCTGCCTCTCTTTCTTTCTTTCCTCAAAATTTAATTGTTAAGTAGGGAATAGCACAATATAATTTTAATCATAGAGTGGAAAAATATTATAATTAAGTGGATAATTCTACCTTTTATTCAAAAATTACTTTTGGAGAAAGGCTGTCATTTTATACTGGTCAGAAAATCATACAATCACATATTACTTAAAGAATAAAACCTAGTGTAAAGACATAAAATAAAATTAATGGATAGTTATTTAAAATGGGAAATTATAGGGGATGTGTCAGAAACAGTGGAGATTCATTCCAAACACCTATAACAGCGGTTCTCAATCTGTGGGTTATGTTCAAGTTATACCAATGAAAATGCATCTTGCATATCAGATATTTATGCTACAATTCATAACAGTAGCAAAATTACAGTTATGAAGTAGTAATGAAAATAATTTTATGGTTGGGGGTCACCACAACATGAGGAACTGTATTAAAGGGTCAGGGCATTAGGAAGGTTGAGAACCATTGACCTATAACTTTTCTATCTACAGCATTAGAAGAAGAAAATGAATTGGCAATGTAATGATTTTGGGACATTATAGGGTCTTGAATTCAGGAATGTTCTTATTATAACCATTATGTTTTGTTCCACTAATGTAAGAAAGTATCCAATACATTTTAGAAAGATTTTGAAATAGGGACTAAAGCAACAAAGTAAAAATACATTTAACCTTCAGTTAACTGAATAAATCATCTAACCAGAAATATCTCAACTATGCCTAAGAACTGATCTATCTCTGATACTGTATGTCTTACATAATCAAGCATACTTCCCATGATGCCAGAATAGTCTAAAATAAAAATCCTTTGCAGAAGATGATTACTTCAACTTATGATTTCAAAAGATTTTGAAGAATGGTAGCTATCATTTCAAAATTAAAAATTTTTCATAAGTAAATATATTGACAAGACTAATAATATGACCTCATCAATGTCCTTGGAGCATTCCCTATCTTTCTGAGGACCCCTGCTGTAGGATACCATTCTTCTATTCTAACTGCTGTTCCATTTTTTTTTCTAGATTCTGTTCTCTTACTAAAAAAAACCCTGAGGAGTTATTTTGTGATATATCAATTGATTATAAAGCTAAATACTAACTTAACATATGTTCGCAAATTGCATATTTGCATTTTAATAAATGATATCAAAGAATTAAGTCAAATGAATGGCTAATTGTGGAAGTTTCAGAAACTATAATAGACTTAAGGGCAAGATCTTTTTTGAGTAGAGAAATCTTGATGCATATCAAACCTTATCTCACAAGTAGTCATCTATTATACTTATGTGGGGTTTGCCCTCAATGGGAAAAATCACATATGTGTATGTATGTATGTATGCATATGTATGTATATTTATATGTATGTATAAAGTACTTGGAAGTCACCATCAGGCAGAAGATAGTATAATAAAATAGAATATTTGTTTAACTGGAACATTTAAGGCCATCTGTATTCCTTGGGATGTATACAGTTATACCAAAGTGGTTTCTAAAAGTATAATACAAGGAATTATATTTTGGAGCCCAACACTAACGATTTTAAGAAAGTATCTGGATTAATAGGACAAAATGCAGTTATCCTCTATAGCATGTCTTCTGATAAATTATGTCCCAAACATAAACTAATAACTTAAATGTTTATAGCAGTTTAAGATTTTGAAATATGTATATATATATATATATAATATGTACATGCATGTATAAATACACATGTATATATGTATTTGTATATATGCAATCATATGTTGTTCAGTTGTTTCTCAGTTGTGTCCAATTCTTTGTGACCCCCATTTGGAGTTTTCTTAGTACATATACTGGAGTGGTTTGCCATTTTATTCTCTAGCTCATTTTATAGAGGAGAAAACTGAGGCAAAGAGTATTAAGTAACTTGCCTCAGGTCATACAGCTAGCGTCTGAGGCCAGATTTAAATAGGAAGATGAGTCTTCCTCACTCCAGGCATAGCACTCTATCCATTGTACCACCTAGCTGCCCCAATGTATTCACACATGCACACACACACATAAACATATATAATACATATATTAACCAAGCACATATACATTGGCATACATGCATGTATGTATACATGCATGTATATATACACATAGGAAGTTAAAAGATATGAAGTTACTTACCCATAGTCACTCAGTAAATGCCAGGGGCATGTTTTGAATTCAAATCATTCTGAGCCCAAGTCTAAAATTTTATAAAATTTTAATCTTAAAAAAGGATGAAAGGCATAACATTATTTAACAATTCACTTAGGCCATTAATTGTCTTCATAAATGGTCTTTCCGAAAATCAAAGCAACCACAATATTTATGACAAAGTTATTGTATCTTAAAATTCCCTAGAGAAATCTTATCATATACCCTGTGTTCTGGAATACTATACAAATTCTTCAAAGGAATTCAAATTGACATAAGAGAGATTGATTTAACCATCCTTAGTGGAAAAGCAAAGGGGACCCCAAAATATAGCTTGCCTTGAGTAAGATTAATAGCTATAACTTGATCCACTGACACTAGCCTCTTTCAAATCAAGCAGCTATGGAGTGAAATGATATTTGCAAAACATTTAGCACAGTGTAATGGCAAGCAAAGAAGTAGTTCATACCTTGTTTCAGCTATTCAATTAACACCTCGTTTCAGTTCAGGTTCCTTTTGAGCCTTGTATCAAGTTTGTTAAGAAACAGAATATGTGAACCCCACAACTTGTGAACCCTAGAACTCATGAAATCCTGCAACAGGAAGGTGAGGAGCTAATGACCATATACAAGGAGAAGCCAGGCTAGAGACAGCCAAACTGAGAAGAGGACTCTTGTGGTGGCAGACTCAAGAAAGAGAAAACTTGTGGTATCTGTACACTCTATGTTAATGTGCTCTGTCTGTGTTGATATTTGTGATACTTTGTACAGAAGCCCTGGGACCTTACTGGAAGACCTGAAAGAGGATTTTCTGGTTGTATGTTTACAGAAGACCTGGAGGAGGGTGTTGGACATCCTGGGACTTTACTGATGATTTGTACTGACCTCTTTGACCTTGTTTCTGGTCCGTGTTGATTTCTATATTGATGATTTGTGTTGAGTTCTCAGACCTTGTTGGTGGGTCTGAGTTGATTTCACAGGCAGATAGTGAATTGATGATGGTGTTATCAATGTATATGATATTATTGTGGCTCTGTCAAGCTTTGTCTTCCCAAAAACAGGAACTGTGAAGGACTTGAGGTGGACTGGATACTGAAATTCAATATAGAGTGGGAACTGGACAAAGAACTGGACAAGAAGCTGGACAAGGAACTGGGAGCTACCTACCTTTGAATCCAGGTGATAGTTGGAGCTGGGACCATGGAAGAGGAGCCATGGAAACTGAGAGCCAGCTTCAAATCAAACTGAAAGAAGACTTTACTTGGATACCGTGTACTAACTGAGAAGATTATGATTTACTGTGACCTAGAGGTGCAGAACTTTGATTTTTGTACTTTGTGATTGAATTAAGGATTTTGTGATTGACTAAATGAATGTACTTTGTTTAAAGCTATGTGACCACTTTAGTGAAGACTCTGTGGCCATTTTAGTGATAAGCTGTTGAGTTATGATGTCATTGTGAATGCTGTGTTTTGATTTTTCTGTGATAAGTAGTAATATTATGAATGCTGTAGCTTGATTTTTTTGTGAATGTTTTCCTCTGATTTGTTATTGAACAAATAGGGAGTTCACTATACTATGTAATCAGAATCTTAAAAGCTGTTCACAGCAGCCATCCTCTGGAAAGCTGCTTGTGCTTGGCTTTACATCCAGTAACTATCATTTAATAAATGCTTGCTCCTTCCCTCAATTCCTCTTTGCTGCTCCTCAAACAAGACATTCCATCCTGTCTCCTGTTATTTTTTTCTGGCTGTCTCCCCATGCCTGGACTGCTCTTATTTCTCATTCTCTACCCTCTAAATAGCCTGGCTTCATTCAAGTACCAAATAAAATCCCACTTCCTATAGGAAGCCTTTCCAGTTCTTCTTTACACTAGTGCTTTCCTCTTCTTGTTTATTTCAATTCTATCTCATATATTGCTTGTTTGTTTCTTCATTAAGATTTGTGAGCGTCTCTCTCATTGGATGGTGAACTCCGTGAATGCAGGAACTGTCTTTCCCTTCCTTTTTATCTCTAGGTCTTAGTACATAGTAGTCACTTAAATGCTTATTGAGTGATTGTCATTAGTTTAGAAAGAAGTGTATCACGACAGCTAGGTGGGGCAGTGAACAGAGCATTGGTCTTGGAGTCTGGAGGACCTAAATTCAAATCCTATCTCAGACACTTAACATTTACTAGCTGTGTGACCTTAAGCAAGTCACTTAACCTCAATTACCCTGCCCTCTCCCCTCCAAAAACAAAATAAAAAAATAAAGAAACATTTTAAAATATTTTTTCAAACTCTTTTTCTTGAACAGTTAAACCAATTCACAATTCCATCAAAAATGTATTAATGTGTTTCTTTCTGTACTACCTGCAATAATGACTGATTCTAACTGTCATCCTTGCAAATTTCTTGAGTGTAATGTAAAACTTCAGAGCAGTTATAATATTCATTTGTCTTATTATTACCTAGTTGAAATAATTTTATACCTAGTCTATAACTATTGCACGTTCATATGTCTGCCTTTTAATAAGATCTTTTAAATTTTTCAGTCATATGTTCATTTGCTAATTATCACAGTACATTTTGTAAGATGCTTTTCAGAAACATATCTATCTATTTCTTTATTTTTATCAAACTTCTTTCCAGGTTTCTCAGAATTCCTTGCAGGATAGGGAATTGATCTCCAAGTAGTTTATCTATTGTATTCCTCCTTGACAAGTTGCATCGCATAATATACTTTTCTATTTTTTAACTAACACAAAATATTTTTTATAACTAATACTTTATAACTTTATGGTTTGGTTGATATTTTTCTTTCTGTTTCTAAACTTGTCTGTCTTACAGATGATTTTTAATTATTTTTTTCTTTCTTTTTGCTTAGTTGTGTCTGACTTCATTACCCCATTTGATATTTTCTTAGGAAAAATACTGAAGTGCTTTGCTATTTCCTTCTCCAGATCATTTTATACATGTGAAAACTGAGGCAAACTGGGTTAAGTGACTTGTCATTGGTCACACAGAAACAAAAATGAAGGCAGATCCAGATTTAAGAAATCTTCCTGGCTTCAGGCCCACAGCTCTAAACAGTCTACCACTTTTAAAGTAATCCTTCATATTTTGATATAGTCTAAATCTGCATATTAATATAAATAGCCTAGATAGATTAGTATAGATAATGTCATTGTTTGCATTGCATTGGTACAATTCAGTCTTTTGTACAGAATATTCCTTCTATTATTTGTCTTCTTTTATTTGTCTTACAATTAAAATTATGTAACTCTGAATGTGTCTTGGTAGCAATTTGCTACAGTGCATAGTTATTTTAATTACTATTTATTTTACTCTCATTTTTATTTCATTTTCTTATGTCTACATATAAAGTTTTGATGATTTTCATGAATTTATTTTGTGTTTTACTTTCCTGATGCTCTTAATTGTGTCCAATAATTTCTTTGTTACATCTTTAAACCTCTAGGTTATCTGAAATTATGGATAATTTTAGTTTAAAGGTGATTTAAGCAGCAAATGACAGAATGAATTAAAAACAAGTATTAACTACTTATTATATGGAAAGCATTGACAACTTCTGGGAATTCCAGTGAAGTAGAGAGATAGCTCCGATTATAAACGAATTTATATCCTAATAGGGATGGGCTGTGCATATGAAGCTGTAACAAGTGTAGAAAGGCTATTTAGATCTCAGTGCAGAAAAAAAAGGCTAGATAATAACTGCTGGTATAGATGGCAAGTAACACATTTTAGCTGAAGTGTAGAATGGAGATATTTCTGTTTCTTCAAATTGATAAAAAAAAAAAAAACATATCCTTGCCTAATGTTGAACCATTTAATTATGCCAATGCCTTTAAAAAAACTTTAAATAATGGATATAGATGTGCCAAATAATTGTGTATGTGGGGTGTGTTATGTGTGTGTGTGTGTGTCGGTGATATGAGGACTAGTTAAATTCAAGGAGGATTATAATCAGATTGGACACAAAATGATAAATTTTAGCTATGGAAACCTCCAAAATCCTTCCATTAAATAACAAAGATTTTAACATTTCTTTATAGAGGGAGGTTCCTCATTAATTAAATCATAGTTCACTGAAATAGTACAAAATATATTTATTTTCAGATAGATTCACATTTGGTGAAATGACTTAGAAAGAACAGACAAGTGCCACTATAATTCCATGATGAGAATTCTACAGTTCAAGAATGCAAAGAATTCATAAAAGTATAGTAGACCTTTGGCAACACTCAATGACTAAAATTTATCGAGTGTTTAGTATATGCCAAGCACTGTGCTAGGTGGTGGTGACCGAAAAAAAGGTAAAAACTGCTCTTTCCCTATTACATCATGCATTCTGCTGGGAGTGATATGTAAGTACCTGTGCATATATTATACATGCACATGTATATTTATAAAAGATATAAGGTCGATCTGATGATAGCCTTTTTTATAAGTGGAAGGTAAATATAATGTAAGAAAAAGAGAATATTACATTTTCAACTTTACATTTAGCATTTCAAATAGATTATATGGAATAAAACGGTTCCAAGTTTCATACAAATTAATAACATAATCTTTAAAAAAATCTGAATAACAGAAAAAACACAGACTGCAGTTATAAAATGTAAACAAAATAGACTTAAAATACACATATCTTTGTGAATTGTTGCTAAAGGAAAGAGGTAAATGTATCACTGTGAATATTTATATTTCTAAGGGAAAAAAAGAAAATGAGTAGAGGCCAGACTTAGATAAGTGAAATATCCATTGAATTAACAAGACAAAAGAAAGTAAAGCAAAACAAATAACAAATTCTAGAACATTAATAAATTTGAGAAAGTAGAATGGAATTGCTAAAGAATGCCAATTTTGGTATTTTTTTTACTTGTAAATTTTATTTGTAACATAAAATGTGACTAATCGCAAATATATATATATATATTAACATTTGATTTTAGAACTTTAAATTGTAGATTCTTTCCCTTTCTCCCTTCTCACACACCCCCATTGGAAAGACAAGCAATGCAATACAGGCTGTACATGTGTAGTTACACAGAACATCTCCACAATATTGTGAAAGACTGATTATATGTCCCTCTTTCCTATCCCACCCCCCACTTCTTCTATTCTCTACTTTGTCCCTGTCCCTTTACCAAAGTGTGTGCTTCTAAAAACCCTTCCCCCTGAACCTGTTCTCCCTTCCATCATCCCCCCTCTGATCCCCTTTCCCCTTCCTCTCCTGTAGGGCAAGATACCCAATTTAGAGTGAATATCATTCCTTCCCTAAGCCAAATTCAATGAGAGTAAGGTTGACCCATTCCCTTTTGCCTTCCTGTTCTTCTCCTTCATTGTAAATTATCCCTTGCCTCTTCTATATGAAATGATTAACCCCATTTTGTCTCTCCCTGTCTCCTCTCATTCTATCCCTCTCCCACCTCTCAATTTTACCTTTTAAAATATCATCCCTTCCTATTTAAATTGATCCTATGCCCTCTGTCTATGTACACATATATACACACACTTATATATGTATTCATATGCATATATACCATCCCATATAGACATATGTATATGTATACATATATATATACATATATATATACATATATATATGTATATATATATAATTTTATATTCCCATCACTTATCCTCATACTGCAAAAAGTTTCACAACTTAAAATTCTCATTTTCCATTTTGGTATGTAAATAGTTCAACTTTGATAAGTTCCTTATGATTTCTTTTCCATGTTTACCGTCTCATGCTTCTTGTGTTTGTCAAATTTTCCATTCAGTTCTGGTTTTTTCCTCAAGAATGTTTGCAAAGCCTCTACCTCATTGAATGACCATATTTTCCCCTGAAATATTATATTCAGTTTTGCTGGGTAGGCGATTCTTGGTTTTAATCCTAGCTCCCTTGATTTCCAGAATATCATATTCCAGGCCCTTTGGTCCCTTAATGTAGAAGCTGCCACAGTATTCAAATTGTTTCTTATTGGAAGCTTGTAATATTTGCTCCTTAATCTGGTAACTCCAAGACCTGGCTATAACATTCCTAGGAATTTTCTTTTGGTGACCTTTTTCAAGAGTTAATTGGTAATTCTTTCAAGTTCTATTTTGTCCTCTGGTTCTAAAATATCTGGGTAATTTTCCTTGAGAATTTCGTGAAGGATGATATCTAGGTTCTTTTTTTGATAATGGCTTTTAGGCAGGCCAATAATTTTTTAATTGTCTCTCCTGAATCTATTTTCCAGGTCGGCAGTTTTTTCAATGAGATATTTCACATTGTCTTCTATTTTTTCATTTGTTTGTGTCTGTTTAATAGTATCTTGATTTCTCATAAAGTCATTTGCTTCCATTTGCTCACTTTAATTCTGAAGGAATTATTCTCTTCAGTGAGCTTTGGAGATTCTTTTTCCAGCTGGCAAATTCTACTTTTTAAGGCATTCTTCTCCTCATTGGCTTTTTGGGCCTCCTTTGCCATTTGAGTTAGTCTATTTTTTAAGGTGTTATTTTCTTCAGTCATTTTGTTGACTCTCTTATCATGCTTTTCTTGCATCATTCTCATTTCTCTCCCCCATTTTTCCTCTACTTCTCTTATTTAGTCTTCAAAATCCTTTTTAACCTCCTCTATGGCCTGTATTCAATTCTTATTTTTCTTGGAAGCTTGTGGGAGTTCTGACTGTGTCATCTTCCTTCCATTCCATATTTGGTCCTTTGTGTCCCTACAAAAGGAATCTAAAGTTGGATTGCTGGGCTTGCTTTGCTTCCTTTGCCTGTTCATGGTGCCAGTTAATTACTTGGCTTTTGGGCTCAGTAGAATTCTGCTTTCAGAGGGAAAAGCTCTGTGCCAAATTGCTGGGGTTTTCACAGCTTCCAGAGCTATTAAGAGGCTACCATCTCCACAAACCCCACCAGCTTTGGCTCACTGAAAACACACTTCAGGACCACCATCTAAGACCGTGATCCTCATCCAAGCAGTTCAAGGCAAACACTTAGCCTCTGAACAATTGCGTCACCCTCCCTCCCCCCCCCACAATCTGCAGGCTGGGAGCTTCTGAAGCAGGCCCGTGGAGGTGGCTGCTTGGCCATCTCTTCAGACTGCTTCTAGCTCTGGAGGCAATTTGGTCAGACCCTTTCCCCCAAATTGAGCCAAGCTCCACTGACCTTTTCCCTTTGTCCTTGGCTCTTATGGGTTGGTAATTCTGAAAACTGCCACAGCTGTGGGTGGTCCACTCTCCTGAAAGCTCCAGCAGAGGCTTCTCCTAGATGCCCTGGGGCTGAAACAGCATGGGGTTGGCCTCTGTTCCCAGCATGCTGTGATAAGCCCTTTCTGTCTGTCTACTGGGCTGCCTTCAGTGGGAGCTTTGTTACTCTATCATTTTTGTGGGTTCTGGATCTCTCAAATTTGTTTAGAGTCATATTTTATAGGTATTTGAGGTGGTTATGGGGGGAGCTCATGGAATTTTCCTGTTCCTTAGCCTCCAATTTGACTCTGCCCTCCCTGGAATCCACTTTCATTCTTTAAAAAAGCAGCAACATTGAAAAACCTTTTGCCCAATTAATAAAAAAGAAAATGAAAATTAATGATATTCCAAAGTAAAAATGCCAGTTTAATTAGCAATAGAAAAATACTAATTAAAAATACTTCATGTGCCTGTTACATTAAAAATAAGCAAAAATGATTAAGTCCTCTGTTGACAGGAAGGAGAACAAACAGGTATACAGATTTGTTGTCATTTGCCCCAAAATTTGGTCTAGTCTTTCTTTCAGTAGAGCAATTTTAACACAAACTAAAATGTATTCATAAACCTCTTGTATAGTAACTCTACCATTAGGAATTTAGTACAGGAAAATAAATCCCAAAGAAGGGAAAGTCCTTTGTACAAAGATGTTCCTCATAATCTTACTTACATTAGCAAAACAGTTGGGGGTGGAAAGCTAGAAACAAATCAAATATTTCCTCAATGAGGGAATGGCTAAATTCATGGTCATGAAAAAAATAATAATAAAAAACAAATAAACACCATGACCCAGTTACTGTGCTAAATGATGGTCATACAAATACAGTGAAACAATGCCTGTCATTAAAACCAAAGGGTTTATATTCTTTTTTTTCCATTCTAAAATCTCTCTCTCCTCCTCCCTCCATCTATTGAGAAGCCAAGAAATACGATATCCATTATAAATATAAAGTGATGCAAAACATATATCTGCATTAGCTGGTTGAAAAAAAAGAAATAAAATAAAGTGGGAAAAATATGTTCCAGTCAGCACCCAGAGTTCATTAGCTCTCTCTCTGAATGTGGACAGAAGTTTTCATCTGAGTCCTTTGAAAATTTCATGAATCATTGCATTGATGAGAATAGCTAAGAGTTTCACAGTTGAATATTGGTAAAATTTTGCTATTACTATGTGCAATATTCTAGTTCTGTTCACTTCACTTGGCAACAGCTTATAAAAGTCATGCCAGATTGTTGTTTTGTTTTTGTTTTTGTTTTCTGAAACTGTACATTTTCCTTTCATTTCTTGTAAAACAATAATATTTTATCACAATCATATACCACAACTTGTTCATCCACTCCCCAATTGATCAGCTTCTCCTCAATTTGCAATTCTTTGCCACTGCAAAAAGAATTGCTTTAACTATATTTGTGAGTTCTTTTCCTTTTTATTTTGATTTCTTTGGAATACCAACCCAGCAGTGATAGTGCAGGGTCAAAGTGTAGGCACAGATTTACAGGTCTTTAGGCATAGTTCCAAGTTGTTTTCCAGAATGCTTGGACCAGTGGTTAGATCCACCAACAATGAATTATTGTTCCCATTTTACCACATCAAATGGTTTATATTCTGATAGGGAGAGTCAACATAAAAAAGCAGTGGCTGACTTTGAACTGAGAAGTCCTAGGATTGGTAAAGTAATTTATCATATCAATCACATATGCTCTTCCTCTTCTCCCATGATTATCAGTTTATATCAGTCAGCCATATTGAATTAGGTTTTAGAAACTAGTATTCATTCATGGCAGTGGTATAACTGTTACTAAATCCTCCCCACTCCAAAGTCTATGACTCCTTATACCATTATACATAGAAAATCCAAAAGAAAGTGGGCTTATGCTTGCAGTGCACAAAGCAAAGGAGTTACTTCCAGTTCCTAGAAGTCATGTCCTCAAGATATTCCCCCTAAGTATAGTTTGTTTTTCAGCTGGATCCTCTGTAGATTTTTGAATATGTTGTCTTCATAATATCCAGTGTGTCTTAGGTTCACAGTACAGGCACAGCTACCATCATTACTAGAATGTCAATGAAAAAGTTCAGGTCCTTTAGTTCTATGAAAATGTGTTTTGTACACAATGTCTTGGAGCAATGGTAGTATTTGAATACTGTTGTCAGAGCATGTTGAACTATTATAGAGTTATTAAAAGGAGCACACTGTGGAGTACTTCAGTATACAGAAAAATATATGAGATAATAAGACATAAAATAGTAGTTATGCATAGGATATTTCAGTATAAAAATGCAGAATAGGCAAATAAAAATCAGAATAGAATTTTAAGTGATATAAATAGTTTAGAATACATATTCAGTAATATTAATTTATAGAGGCCTTTAAATTCCTGATAAACAAAACAAACTCCTGATAATCTACAAAGTATTAGAAAATTTGGACCAAGTAAGAACTATTTATATTTAATCCATTACATGAGAGATCAGTGGTTATTTTAAGAGTGGACTAACTTTTGAATTAAAGTACTTCTTTTTAAATGGCAAAGACAATCTAGAGAAGTGAAATCCTAAATTTAAGAGAGACCTAAGGTTGTCTATTTAAAATCTCTATGACTGGAAGATTTCATAGTGCCTCACATGAACTTGTTTTGTTTGATTTTAAAGGAATTCAATGTCCTTGCCACAGTCTACCCCACCACCTCCCTCTTTACATTTCCATTTATCATAGCAGCTCAAATTAAATAATTGACATTAGAACTCAAGAGCTGGAGCTAATGATCACTTCTGAAACTATTTGGACAATATGATATATTTCCATGGAACCTGATGCTGACTTTTTCAAAGATTATTCTGCACTGTTGTGCAGAAAAATCAAAAGAGAAATGAAGAAAAAAGTGAAAAAAAATTACACTCTATTCTTAATGTTAACATATTGATATGAGTGGAGGACTTTTCATGAAAAAAGGGACCCCTAATTCCAAGCCTTGCCTCTGATGCATTAAATATATGGCCATGGGCAAATCACTTAAACTTCTCAACTATTCTTAAAGAATAGTTGACAGAATAGATGGAGGGAGTTTATGCACTGAAGTTCCCTTTAGGGATGGAATCACCACTCCAGGATGAACCATATTAAAACAATAAAAAGAATTAGCTTTAAACATTTTAATTGAATTTCAATGAATATTTTATAAGCCTTAATAGAGCACCTGCTATATGGTGAGTTCTCTTAGAGGCATAAAAGAACAGTAAGATCACTGCCTTCAGTAACCTTATGTCTTTGCTGGAGAGATAAGATAAACAGAAAGCAATTAGAAAACATGGAAAGATAATAAATAATTAAATGCTAAACTGAATATAATCAGATATCCTAAAATTCATGACAGATAATAAGATACCTGAACAGTTAAAAGTGAGGAAGATCAATATTGAAAATGGTTATTCTTTTTTAAAAATAAAACCAGCTCCTAGATGTTGTATAGTAGTGATTTGTTTTGTTTTGTTTTACTTTTAATTTTATTAATTCTCCTTTGGTTTTCAGAATTACCTTGTTGATGTTTAATGGGGAATTTTTATTTTGATAGTTTTTTTTTTCCAATTTTGTAATTATATGCCCAGCTCATTGATTTGCTCCTTCTCACCTTTAGATATGTACACTTTCCCCTAAGTACTGCTTTGTCCACATCCCACAAATTTTGGAATGTTGATTTACTATTATCATTCTCTTTAATGAAATTATTGATCATTTCTATGATTTATTCTCTGACCCGTTCATTCTTAAAATTAGGCTATTTCATTTCCAATTACCTTTTAATCTTCCACGGCCCTTTATTAAATTCAATTTTATTCCATTATGGTATGAAACACATGCATTTATTATTTCTGCTCTTCTACCCTTACTTGTGAGATTTTTATGACTTTATATATGGTCAATTTTTGTGAAGGTAATATATACAGCTGGTGAAATGTATATTCCTTTTTATTTCCATTCAAATTTCTTGAGAAGTTTATCACATAAAGATTTTTGAGTTTCTATTAATCTCCTTGACATGTTTTTAATTTATATTATGGTTAAAATTATCTAACACCAAGAAGGGATAAACAACATTCCCCCCACCCCATCTGTATAGTTTTACCATTTTGAAGACACTGAGCATCCATGAGGGATTGAGTAATCAAAAATGAGAGAAAGGTTGAGAATGGGAAAAAGCCAGGTAAAGAAGGTTTTTAAAAAGAGGAGTGATATGAGCTTGACTTTGAAGGACTGGTAAAAAATACATTTGGAGGGAGAATTTTGAAAACAATGGGGATCCACAGGGAACATGAGCAAAGGCAAAAAGGCAAGAATGCATGGCAGAGTTTGGGGAGAGAAGCAAACAATAGAGAGCATAGCCTATATGCATTTATCAGTAACTGGATAATAGAAAATATGTTTGTAAAACCTTGGAAGTCCTATATGAATTAATTCAGAGTGAAGTGAGCAGATATAGGAGAACATTGTACCCAGTACTATCAATATAATAATGATAATTAGTTGTGAAAGACTTAGCTACTGTGATCAAGATAATAGTCCAGGACAATTCCAAAGGATCCCTGAAGAAAAATGCTATCCACCTCCAGAGAGAAAACTGATGGACTCAGTGCAGATTGAAACATACTTTTGTTCAGTTACTGTATTATTCTTGCTTGTGTGTATGTGTGTGTTTCCTTTTTTTTAACGTGGCTAATATGAAAATATATTTTTCATGAATAATGTGTATAAATACATATTTTACTTGTCTTCTTTGAGTGAAGCTTCTTTCCGTAACCTCCTTTTGTACCAGTAGGCTGGGTACCTCCTTAGAATTCCAGGAGTAATACTGAGGAGTTTGAGAATTTTTTTTTTCCAATGTTGTAACTCATGAGTCTGCACATATGTGCTTCCTCTCCTCCCATGATTATCAGTTGATATCAGTTAGCCATATTGAGTTAGGTTTTAGAAATTGGTATTCATTCATTTCAATGGTGTAACTGCTATAAAGTCCTTCCCGCTCAAAAGTCTATGACTCCTTATACCATTATACATAGAAAATCCAAAGGAAAGTGGGCTTATGCTTGGAGTGCACATAGCAAAGGAGTAACTTCCAGTTCCTAGAAGTCATGTTGGTGGAATCCTCAAGATATTTCCCTTAGGTATAGTTAGCTTTTCAGCTGAGGCCTCTGTAGATCTTTGAATATGCTTTCCTCATAACATGTAGTGTGTATTAGGTTCACAGCACAGACACAGCTACCAATCATTGCTAAAATGTCAATAAAAGAGTTTAAGTCCTTCACTTATATGAAGTTCACAAGGTGCCACTCTGGTCAGAGTCAGGAAGATGAAAAAAAACAATTCCTTCTTAGAGGAAATCTCCTGGACATTTCCAGAAACTCAAAATAACTAGGTTCTGAAATGGTCTGCTATTTTGTAAATTACCTACAAGGAATGACGAAGTTTTCTTAAGTAATATAAACATACTTCTTACTCAACACCACTTCAGGTCATCCAATAGCTTTCAAGGATATCTAAATTCAAGGATGTTTTACACTTTGTCTAATGCAAGAGTTCCTAACCTGGGGCATGGGTCTCAGGGATACAGAACAGGAAGTTCATGAACATAGATGTGGAAATACATACATACATATGTGTGTGCATGTACATATGTATATATGTGTATATTGTATGCATGCATGTATGTTTATAAATATGCATATATATATATACAATAGCCTCCATTTAAAATTCAGAATCCCTTTTAATTATGAATTTTTATTAATATTATTCTGAGAAGAAGTTCATAGTCTTTAACAGATTTCCTCAGCTGACCATTAATTTCAAACCTAATTTTGACATTTTCCTATATTAAATATTTTTCCATATCATATGTTATATATTTATGCAATTTTCAGTGTTTTCAAGTTAATATATCTTTTGTCTCATTTATATGATGATTGTGAGGTTACTACTAAAAATATTTTGTATCTTTTCAATTTGTATGGTAAATTTTTGTCTAGGAAAATGTTAGTAGTATATGAAACTAACCAAAAGCACAGAAAATGTTATTTTAATGATTTATTTTGGATACATCATATTTGGTTTTGGATGAGGTTCTCAAAATGAAATTCTAATAAATTATAAATCATCTCATGGAAGGAAAAAAAGGGGAGTTATGTAAAAGTATAATGTGACTTCACAGGAAGCTCTCTGATGGAGTAGTATTTTTAAAAGGGTACATACAAAGGACTGAAAAAATGGGCACATGAAGAAGAATTTGAAATATTAATATGGACCTGAACCCCGAAAAAAAAAAGATTCCAAGGACAAAGAAAGATTTTGTTGTTGTTTTTTAGGTGTGTTTTGAGCATACAGACATAAGCTGGCTATATCCTTTGATGGTACAGTAGTAAATCATGGTCACAGAAAAAAACAGTTAATTATCCAAAAAGCATCCAAATTTTTCCCCATAGCATCCAAATTATTTTATCTAACTTGACAGTAATTTATTTTCTTCCAATTACATGCAAAGATACTTTTCCTCATTCATTTTTGTAAGATTTTGAGTTCCCAATTTTTCTGCCTCCCTCTTTTCCCTTCTCCCTCCCCTAGACAGCAAGCAATCTGAAATAGGTTATATGTGTACAATCGTGTTAAACATATTTCCACATTAGTCATGCTGTGAAAGAAGAATCAGAACAAAAGGGGAAAACCCAAGAAAAAAAGTGAAAATAGTATGTTTTACTTTTCATTCAGACTCCACAGTTCTTTCTATGGATGTGGATAACATTTTCCATCATGAGTCTTTTGAAATTATCTTAGATCATTGTATTCCTGAGAAAAGTTGGGTCTATCATAATTTATCATTGCAAAATGTTGCTGTTATTGTGTATACTGTTCTCCTAATTCTTCTCACTTCACTCAGCATCAGTTCATGTAAGTCTTTCCAGATTTTTCTGAAGTCCACCTGCTCATAATTTCTTATAACACAAAAGTATTCCATTACATTTCTATACCATAACTTGTTCAATAACTTCCCAATTGATGGGCACAATATCAATTCTATGCTACAACAAAAAGAGCTGTTATAAATATTTTCGTACATGTGGGACCTCTTTCCTCTTTATGATTACTTTTGGATACAGATCTAGTAGTGGTATTGCTGGATCAAATAGTATTCAAGTACCCAAATCTTATTTTGATTCTCTTAATATCTATTAAAGAGAAATTCCTTCTAAGAGAAAAATCAATTGCAAGTGACCAAAAGGAAATTAAAGGCCAAAATAGATTATTTGTGAAATTGCCTAGTTGTTTAACAACTACTACAATAAATTTTTAAAAATACAGTAAGAGACATCTTTATAGTTTGCAAAATATATTAAATGCATCATTTTATTCAATCTTTGTATCAGTCTTGCAATTTATATGTAATTATTAAACGTATTTTCTAGATTAGAAAACAGGATCAAATGTTGAAATGACTTGATTTCCAATATACCATAAGAAACAAAAGGATGATCACTTATGCAAGTGCTCCTTCCAATGTCATAGATTGCAATTCATCTATACCTTCTTCTTTGGAGAAGAGGAGAAGCCTCAAATGACTGAAGATAGGTGAATGTACCTTTTTTTCCAGTTGTACGAAGGGAATAAGGAGCCATAATTTCCAAAATGCTTAAGGTAGAATATATCCAGAAGAAAGCAACCAAGATGGGGAGACTATTGGAGAAAATAATATCTGAGGATCAGTCCAAGAAGCTGTGCATATGTAATCTAAAGAGGAGAAAATGTACAGGGGCCTGTCCTTACATATTTGGATGGGCTGTTTCATGGAAGAGTAATTACTCCTGGTCTATGTGGTCTCAGATAGCAGAACTAGGATCACCTAATGGAAATTAGAGTGAGGTAAATTTCAACTTATTAAAGGAAAAAAAAATAGTAAAATGATAAGTTTCCATGTGGCTAGATAGGAGGCTTTCCTGATTGGAGACCATTAAGCACTGGTTAGATGACTGTTTATGGAGAATATGGTAAAAGAAAATCACTTCCGGTTATGGGTTTTGCCATAATGAAGGCTGAGGTCCATTCTCTCTTCAGTTCTATGAATCTGTGACTCTCAACTCATCTACCAAAAGACTCTTACTAGATATTTTTAAAAAAGTACTGATGGATATATTCTTTAAGGCTCTCTTATGGTAAAAGAGAATGTGCTTCTTCCTACTCTCATTAAAAGATTGACAATAAAGAAATTTTCTGTAAACTTACACATTTATATTTGCTATTACTTCTTTACCATATAACAATCCTATATTCTGTAATTGTTTCAGAGAAAACTCTCTGATATTTTTAAAGACTCAATGCATTCCAATCTGCCAATTCTATCAAGAGTCTTAAGTTTAACTCTTAGATAAGTGAATTAAAATTTAATAGACACATTAAATAGAAATAGGCACAGTATGATCTGTGTAGACCATAAAGGAGTAACAACATGCAAGGATATGTTTACATGAGCTGAGTCAGAAGCAACAGAACTCAACTCTGTATACCTGCTACCAAAAAAGACAAAGGAGACAGTATTATACTGGTACAAATTATTCATATTCTTGAGAATTGCCAGGAAACCCTTAAGAAAAACAGATCAGTTATAATGCAACGATTTCTATGCTTGTGTAATGTGGACTGTTTCTTGGTGATAACATTTTTATTCAATTATGTCTGCAAGCATCATAACTTCTATTGATGAACATGGATTGGCATAGTTGTTTAAGCCTATAATGAACTAAATGTTACACAGAATACAATTTTCCTCTCCATTTACTTTAATTTATTCAAGTTGTAAATGTCATTGCCTTCCATGATTACAGAATAAATCTCAATGTAGGATCAATTACTGTAGTTTAAGAATTAGACTTGAGAGTTGTGTTGTAATTATGAATGTTTAGAGGTACCATTTCCATTCACCACACCTCTTTGAAAAAGATTTGGAGACCTAATGAACGGCAGGTAACTCTGATGTTGGGCCACCAGGCACAAAATTATTAACATTATTGCAGCCTATTTATTCATGTTCAGTTAATTTCATCATTTTCTATGTATCTACCTAAACAGATGCTCACTGTATTTATTAAATGTTTTGTTTTGAGATAATTTGGTCCTTTAAAAAAACTGATATGTTTTTTGAGTTTTAAGAATTTCCATACTGACCTTCCTTTCTTTTTGACACAGTAGTGAGTAAAATCCAGTAATGATTTTGGCAACAGCCCTGTGTAAATATACTTAGCAATAAAGTATAAAAGGGAAAATACTTGTACCAACCAATGGAACTCATTACAAAGGATGATTGATTAATTTTGCAGCTGTTTATATTTAGTTCAGTGACAAATAAATGAAATTCATGTAAGAGTTGGTAGATATTTGCCATCCTCTTTTCCATAATAAGGTAATCATGATGCCAGTGTTTAGATATTTTTAATAACAAAGATTTATATTAATAATTTTTACCCTTCTCAAAGATGTTTTAACCAGAAAATAACATTAAGAACACTTTTTTAACAAAGATTTAAAGAAAAAAAAATCAAAACATACTTTAGCACAATAAACCTCTGTTAATAGGTTTTCATTTTTTTTTTCTTCAGTAATACATTTATACTTACATTCCAATAGGGTACTACTTAACTTCAGGAAACTTTTATATTCAGATCCAAATCACTCTTTGGATTAGACATACCTTAGAGGCAATATTAGAGATCAGACAGTTGGAAATCTCTCGAGGAAATCCCTCAACATGATTAAATATAGGAGTGCTTACATACATAAAATGAAGTATAGAAATGAACCAAGTTGCCTGAGCTAATTAGGCAAAAAAAAGTCTCTCTTGAACTAAATCATCATCATTATTGCCTCAGTCCTCCAATATACATTGGCTAGATGAATATATGTGGTGGAAATGGATAAAAATTGCATGATTCATCATAGCATGAAGCAATTTCTATAGAAAGACATGAACCGTTAAAA
This sequence comes from Pseudochirops corinnae, assembly GCA_028646515.1. Taxonomy (NCBI): domain Eukaryota; kingdom Metazoa; phylum Chordata; class Mammalia; order Diprotodontia; family Pseudocheiridae; genus Pseudochirops; species Pseudochirops corinnae. The sequence continues at coordinate 452,896,008 of CM053585.1, read as the reverse complement.
GACTTACAGATACTAATCAAGTTACTTGTAAGGGCATTTTAATGAATAGTAGAAATCAACTATAATGAATGTTTTGGTCTACCCACATAGTCTTATAGAGACATATTGGTACAAAGATGTAAATATAGACTTTCTTTTAAGGGAAGCAAAATGGTATAGTGGAAAACATGTTGCAGTCAGAAGATGTGGTGCAATTCCTAACTCTTTCTCTTGCTACCTGTGTGGCTGAATTGAGTCACTTCACTCCTCTGGGATTCAGTTTCTACATCTTTAAACTTAGAGCATGTAATGGTAATAAAATTTGAAGATCCCTTTGTATTGCTAAGCTAAGAGATACTTAGCACTTAGTTTCAAATTAAGCCTCTGTTGAAGAAACGGAAGGTATGAACCCCTGTTGCTGATGTAACAGGAAGGGACTGAACAGGAAACCCCTGTTTCTGATATGACAGGAAGGGGCTGAATAGGGAGAAGCTAATAGGTATGTAAGGAGAAGTCCTAGCTGGAAATACAGATCTCCTTGGAGCCAAGTTTGGAGTCTGAGGAATAGAGGCCCAGGCTGGAGAGAATTACTTTTTTTTGAAAACCTGGATGAAGTGATTTTGATTCTGGGAACCAGCTAAAACTGCAGAGGAGCTGCTGAGTCCAAGGGTGAGCCAAGCTGCTGAGGATTTCTGAGGACCAGCTGGAGCTGCAGAAGATTGAGGAAGGATGACTGTGGTGCCGCTATTTTGTCTGTGGCTTTGTTAAGCCTTGACTTCCCAGGAACAGAGATTGTGGAGGATTTAAGGTGGACTGGACACTGTGAGCTTCAGCATGGAACAGGAACTGCATGGAGAATTGGACAAGGGACTGGGAGCTGTCTGCCTTTGAGCCCAGATGACAGTTTTGTCAATTCAGGGAGGAGCTGGAACCATGGAAGGGGATACAAAGAATCTGAGAGCCTATCCCAAGTCAAGCTGAAAGAAGGCTTTACTTAGATACTGAGTATTGACTGAGAAGACTGTAACTTATTTATGACTGGAGGTGAATGGCCTGTGTGTTTTACACTACCCCTTAAAAGAGTGGTGAGTAGTGATTGATACTGTAACTTAGTGTGCCCCATGAGTGAAGAACATTGACTTTTGTATTTTGTGGCCCTTTGTTATGGGAATCTGAAGATCCTGAAGATCTTCTCTGCCCCTAGGCTCTTTGCTTAAGTGGCTTAAGTGGCTCTGAAAACCTTCATTGATTTGAAAGTATACTCTGCCCCCTTAATAGGCTGAATGTGGTCACATGGAGCCTTTGGCAGGATGCTTGTTCCTCAGGAATGTCCACACCGTATTACTTTGTGATTGGGCAATTGGTCAAGAGGGCTGTGACTGTCCCCAATCCAGGAGAAGGCTATATATACTGCTGATGTGAGGCTTTGCTTTGGGGCTCACTTTAAGAAGAGTTGTGTGATTTGACCAGATGAGACTCTGGGCAGCCATTGAGCCTCTTGGCTTTGAAAAACCCAGATGCTGGTGCTTCCCTCTCTGGTAATTGAATAGGTATGGATGTAATGGTCAAATGGTTGGAAGCCCATCTTCTTATCTGTTTCTTTGTCTGCTTGTAACTTCTGTTTGTATTCTCTGAAGTTCAGGGTGCTGACTTTTCCCCCTGTACTAGGTAAATGATATATGTTTAATTGATTAAAGTAAGCTCATTCACTCTTTTTGAGTTGCTTTCCTTTAGAAAAGCAGATCTAAGAACCTGTGCTAGCAGCCATGCTGGATATGCTAGGGTGCTTGCTGATACACCCTTAAAGAGGCAATCCACCTTAAAGATGAATGAATGATTGAGTTGATTGAATGATTGAGTTACTCAGTGATTGATTGACTAAATGATTGTACCTTGTTCAAAACTATGTGACCACTGTGGTCAAAACTATGTGGCCATTTTAGTGATAAGTTGCTGGGAATGCTGCATTTTTATTTTCGGTGATATGTTGTAACATTGTGAATGCTGTACCTTGATTTTCTGTGAATGTTTTGCTTTGAATTTTCATTGAATAAATAGAATGTTCACTGTATTCACTATACTATGTTATCAGAACTTTGAAAGCTGTTAACAGCAGCATTCTTCTGGAAAGCTGCTCATGCTTGGCTTTACAGAGCATTGTTCTAGATGAATACAAATGTCCATTTGAACTCTAAATGTATTATTCTAAGTTACATTTTGGTTGGAAGTATTGGGAGAGGTAGACATTGTCAGTATAGTGTGATAATTTGCTTTAAAAAGCCCTGACTTTAGAAACATGAAGTCTGCGATGTGAAGATAATTCTGATTTTTTTTCTATATATATAACAACCTCTTGTTTAGGGGCTGAAGTTACCTCATTTGTAAAATGAAGGAATTGGACTAGATGTTTTCTAAGGTCCCTTCTGGTGCTAAATTTTATGACCTATTCAAAACGAAAGCCTACTGTCCTTGCATAAATTGAATCTTTTGGATTCTTTTACAATTGAACTCTAACTTTTAATAAAGGATATTGAAGTGATTATGTACTAACTTCATATTTCATTATAACAACCAATTGATTTCACTTTGCTGAGCTGTCTCTGAATCAATCCAGATCATAATTCCTCTCCACTAGAGTAAATGTTTTAATAAGTATCTGGTCTTGAAAAATTACATCACTGCAACACAGTCTTTATAGACTATATGAAACCATTAGCGTCTGAAAAATAGTTGTTTCTTACATATCAGTTGCACAGTGGAAATGACAATTTGTGAAAAAATATCTATAACAATAAAATAATACAAATCCTAAGAAAGTTTTCATTTATCAGCTATAGAGAATTTTCTTGATTCCCTAAAGGGAAATGAAGAGAAAACAAGGAAACACCAATAATATACTATAACAAAACATGTGTTTTCACCCTAATGGTACTTTTGCCATCACTTAACTTTCTATATGGAAAGTTCCAGAGCTCTTTTAATATACCACTAAGGCTTAGTTGGAAGATCGAGCTTCTTTTTTTATCTTTTATTCCTTTTGTCTCCTTTCCTGAAAAAAACATAAAATAATACTCTCTTTACATTTAACATGTGATTATTCTTTTTTTTTTCATTCTTATAGCATCAGGGTCAAATTCTGGGTCATTTTGCTCCCTGTGCTGTCCTTACTCTTATTCAATTTGAATGTATAATGATTTTTAAATTGATATGAAATACTGGTAATCACTAGCTCACCAAATAGACTTAATTTTTTTTTCTGGAGAGTCACACAGAGAAAAGCATGATAGAGATATATGCATTTGGAGGGTCAGAAGTAAATTGTCTTTCCCCTACTTATGTGGAAGAAATATAATATGCCTGAATTATGATTGTTTAAAAAAGTTTCTGTTCTGCCAATGACCTTTTAAAAAATAGCTCCTACATTAAGAATGGAAACACTTGAGACTTAGATACAGAAAAGTTAGGCAATTGAAAAAAGTCTGCAAGAAGAATTGAAGTAAAATGAGGACTTTTACATTTCAGCTTTCTTTTCCATTGTATTTATCTCATGTAACATTCTTATATTTTAATTTTTCTTAAAGGTCACATATGGGGCGGAGCCAAGATGGCGGCGTAGCAGCAGCAATATATCGCAGCTCTCACATAGCCACCCCAAAAAACCCATGGAATAGGACTCTGGACCAACCTAGAACTTCAAAAACACACACAGATACTTTCCACTAAAGTCAGCTCGGCTACGAGGAACCATATCAGCACTGCATACCAAAACCAGCCTGGCCTGAAGCCAAGGCTGTGCCCCTGGGGGCGGCCGGGCGGGAGGTGCACAGAAAGCTCTCAAAAGCTCTCAGGTGAGCAGAGGATTAGCACCAGCTGTGAGGAGCGGGGATTAGCACCAGCTGCGAGAGTGGGGATTGTGAAAGAGAGAGATAAGCATCCGGCAGAAAGGTCTCCAGAGCAGAAAAGCGCAAAGGCGGAGGTTTTGCACCCGCCTCCTCGTTGTAGCTTCCCGCCCTCGGCCTGCAAAAAGCAGGGGGACTGAGCGATTGTTTTCAGACCAGGGCTCTCGCGTTGAGCGGCCTGGATCCGGATTGTAGTCTTGGGCCTTGGTCCTGGAGTCTTCATTATCCAGTCAGCCGGAAGTCTACGGCAGCTGGGAGGACACCAGCGATTTGGGACAGAGCTTTCCTTTCTGGAAGCAGAGCCCCACAGAGATTTTAAAAAAAATTCATGGTCTGAACAACCATGAGTAAGAATAAGCGTGGGAAGCTAAGTAAGAACAGCCCCCA
>CM053585.1:452871539-452891243 GCA_028646515.1 Pseudochirops corinnae | reverse complement strand
TCTCTCTCCCATGATCTTTCTTTTCCCCAAAAATGGAATCTAGGGTTTGGGAGCTGTTCTTACTTTGCTTCTTATGGTTATTCTTACTCATGGTTATTCCGACCGTGAATTTTTTTTTAAAAATCTCTGTGGGGCTCTGCTTCCAGAAGGGAAAGCTCTGTCCCAAATTGCTGGGGTCCTCCCGGCTGCTGTAGACTTCCGGCTGACTGGATAATAAAGACTCCAAGACCGAGGCCCAAGACAACGTTCCGGATCCAGGCCGCTCAACGCGAGAGCCCTGGCCTGAAAACAATCGCTCAGTTCCCCTGCTGTCTGCAGGCTGCGGGCGGGAAGCTACAAAGTGGAGGCGGGTGCAAAACCTCTGCCTTTCGCTTTTCCGCTCTGGAGACCTTTCAGCCGGACTGCTTATCTCCCCTTTTCACAATCCCCACTCACAGCTGGTGCTAATCTCTGCTCACCTGAGAAGCTTTTCCCGCCCAGCCGCCCCTGGGGCACAGCTGCGCCTTCAGGCCAGGCTGGTTTCGGTTCACAGTGCTGATATGGTTCCTCGTGGCCGAGCTGACTTTAGTGGGAAGTATCCTTGTGTGCATTTTGGAGTTGTAGTATTGGTTTAGAGTCCTATTTTATGGGTACTTTGGGGTGGCTATGTTAGAGCTGCGATATGTTGCTGCTGCTACGCCGCCATCTTGGCTCCACCCCAGGGATGGTTTATTTTAAAGAAAAAACTCAGGGTAGGAAAACATAAAGTGATGAGGTGCATGGACACTAGCCCTAGGACCATATATCTTCCCAATTCAAAGACCCTGTCTCTGGCAATTACTCATAAGTAGATTCAGTGAGGCAAACTACCTTTCCCTGTTAGAAGAAGAAATGGACCTTTGTAGAAGTTCCCTTATATGACCAATACTATCTCGTACCAGCAGAACTATCATGTACTGATTCCCACAGTTACCATATACAATACAGAGGTTCAGCTATAGATATGTACTCCTATGTCTGTCTTGCACAAACAGGACAGCCATGCCAATAGTGAATTCATACCTGTGCCCAAGGTATAGAAGCTGTATTTTCCTTTAGGAATTGATCTATTCTTGATCCTACCTACCACCACCTAGTTAGTATACCTGCCACAAAATTCACTCTACCTTTCCTATATAAGCTTTAGCTTTACTCCTGTTAGGTTGGAAGCTGCCTAAGAAGCTCTAGCTACTTTATCAGTGTAATAATAAACCTTTGCCACTTGACTGGAAGACTGAGTGTGTGTTATTTTCAGAAAACTCCACCCTGAACAACAGTATTTTGAGGGTCTCTGTACCCTTAAACTACATCAGAAGGAGAGAAAAGTACAAGAGTTGCTGCAATTAGGACAATAGTCAAAAATTTAAAATAAAAATGGGGAAAGAATACTACCAAAATTCTCTGCAGAGGGCAGTTTGATGACACAGGGCACTCAATGACTCATGTGAAAGGCATGAATTTTACAGGCATGGTTTACAGAAAGTGGGCAATTTATTACTCATATTTCTCACTGGTTTCCTGTTTCTGATATCTCATGCAATGAGATGCTAGAGACTGGTTGTCAAAACTTCCATTGTACAGAGTGGAATAATCCAGCCATATCAGATTCTTGAAAAGTGTAAGATTTCCAGGAAGAACCAACATGGTAGTCAGTTACCTTAAACATAGCTGGCTCAGTTATTCCATGACTTATATGAAATAATCATGTACTAATATTTCAACATGGTTGGACATGTTCAAACCTGCTTTTTAATGGCATAACTTTTGAGAATCCTGGATTACTGCCTAGATTTGGTGAGATCTCAAAGTAATAACAGTAGAGGATCGAAATAGAAATGAATAGAAGATGGGCACAGGAGTCCTAGAATCAAAGGTTTTTGGAAAACTTCCATGCCCACTAACTGATAACTATTATAACAGAGTGGAATTAGTTAATAACTTAGAAGTTCTACAAATATTGCACTTGTGATTAAAAAGTCATCAAGAAGACCTATTTGATTTTTAATTTGGTTATTTTCCAGATAAAAAAAGCAGCTGTCTGCTAGGGACATAAACAATGTTATTCAAAACAGTTGAGAAACACTTGAGATGTGTGACATGCTAACACTTCCCTTTGGCATCCTTTTTATATTTTAAATTTTTGTTTCAGTTCATTCTTTTTCAGTCGTGTCTGATTTCTCATGACCTCACTTGGGATTTTCTTGGCAAAGATACTGGAGTGGTTTGCCACATCCTTCTCCAGCTCATTTCACATATGAGAAAACCGAAGTAAACAGAGTTAAGTGACAAGCTTGCCCAGGGCCATGCAGCTAATAAGTGTTTAAGTTTAGATTTAAACTCAGAAAGATGAATCTTCCTGACTCCAGATCCAGTCCTCTATTCACCACACCACCTAGCTTCCCAGTTTGAACATAACCTCTTATCTCTCCATCCTTCTTTATTCCTCACACTTACTACATTTATTCCTTATGTTACATTGATCTGTAGTCCCTCAATACTTCAAATGTATCTCAGGCTCTCACTCCAGCTCTGGCTTTGCTTCCCCCTTCCTAATTGTGACCTTAATATTAGCCATTTCAATTCACCATCCATTACTCTCAAATACTTTTTACCTTTGACCTAAATCTACTCATGTTTTCCCAAACACCAACCCTGGATTGGTCATGTAATACAGTTCCTCTATTCCTACTTCTGTGCTAAAAAAAATGGTATTGGAGGAAATTGTCTTTTTTTTCTCTTAAATGTAGCTAGGTAGCACAGTAGATACATAAATGGGTCTACAGTTGGAAAATTTGAATCCAAATGAAGCCTGATACTTACTGATCATATAATCCTGGGTAAGTCATTTAACCTCTTTCTGCCTCAGTTTCTTCAGCTATAAAATGGGGATAATAATAGTATTGATTTCCCAGAACTGTTTTGAGAACAAAATGAAACAATATTTATGAATCTTAGCATATAGAAAACACTTAAAATGTTTTATTTTTCCCTTTACATTTCTGACTTCAAGTCACTTATATTGCTTTTTCTCTGCTTTAGTGGGGACCTTCTTGGATCATTGTTTGCTGATGGAAGCTGTTTGCTCTGTGTTCCCTCTTTTCTTCTTTTGCTGTTTCATTTCAAAATTATTTAGTATGTGATTTCCCTTTCTCCCTTTCCCTGAGTAATTCTAAGACTCAGAATGGGCTGATCTTAGAAAGGCAAGATAAGAAAAATTATTTATTTAGCCATAATGGAAGAATAATGGTGAGAGAAAGGCTAATTATCTTTGGTTGAAACGATAGGGTAACAATCCATGACAATAGCAAAAAGATCTACCTACTCAATTCATATTATTTTCCCTTTTTTTTTTATGCTGGAAAGAATGCACTTTGCACTGGGAATGACAGAACAAAAATACCTAACAAGAATTATCACTCAAGAAAATAAAGAGATTGTAACTGAATATCTAGTAGTTTATGATGAATTAAGTCACATAGCCCAGATGAATTACAATGAGGCATGAAAAGAACTATCAAATTTGACTGCTGAGTATTTGATAACATACTTTTTAAAAGAATATAAAATAGAGAAAAGCTACAGCAATATTATAAAAATGTCTGTTTTGTCCCAAATTCCAGCAGAGGAAAAAGAACAGCTTATAAACTTTAGGCCAGTGAGCTTGACATCAGTTTCTGGGAAAAAATTCTAGAAGGCCTTATCAGAAAAATGACTGGTGAACACCTCCAAAAGGAAACAGGGATTACAAAGAGTCAGTGTGTTTTCATTGAGAATAAGATAGAGCAGACCAAGTTCATTTCTTTTGTTAATAGGATAACTATATTGAGAGATGAGGGGAGGACTAGAGTTAACATTTATGTAGATTTTAGCAAAGCTTTGGAGCATGTAGTCCATACTCTTCTTGTGTTGAGGGAGAGATTGACCCTATACAATAATATATTTAGATGGAATAGAAACCAGTTGGATGGCCTAATGTAAAGAGAAGTTATTCATGATTAATGATAACTTGGTCATAGATCTACAGCAGAGTACCTAAAGTATCTGTGCATGGCCTTCCACTATTCTTTACTGAAGTCTTGCCTAAATATATAGGTAACTTACCAAATTTTCAGATGATAGGAAACTGGGAAAGATATCTAAATGATAGGATGACATAAGAAGGAGCCTCTTTTTTTGCCAAACCATAGTAGAGATTCCAGAGTTGGGTTCATTTAAGAAAAAAAAGGTTGGATTATATAGCTGATGTCGATTTTTAAAAATAGTATTCTCCTCACCCTCACCCTGTTCCATGTCAAGAAAATATTTGGCATTCATTTTTACAAGATTTGGAGTTCCGATTTTTTCCCTCATTCTCTCCCTCCCTTCCCCATTTCCTGCCCTCTTCTGAAAATGGTGGACAATTTGATATACTTTATATATGTGCTATCATGTAAAACTTATTTTCATATTAGTCACAGACATGAAAGAAGAAACATATCAAAAGCGAAAAAAAAGAATAAAGTGGAAATAAATGCTTTGATCCACAATCAGAGTTCATCAGTTATTTATATAGATATAAATGGCATTTTCCTTTATGAGACCTTTATAGTTGTCTTGTATCATTGTGTTCCTGAGAAGAGGTGAATCATTGATAGCTGATCATCATACAATGTTGCTAATACTATGTACAATATTTTCTTTTTTAAAAAATTTATTTCAAGTTTTCAACATTCATTTCCACAAGATTTTGAATTACAAATTTTCTTATAATCTCTCCCCCACCCCCACTCCAAGATGTCAAGCATACTGAATACCCCTTCTGCCAATCTACCCTCTTTTATATCTTCCCCATTACTTTCTTTTTTGTTTAAAGAATTTTAGTCTCCTTTATTTTTTATAAATTTATCTATATTATTTTATTGTCTATGGTACCTTTTATTTATTTTTTAAAATCAGATTTTATATTTATTTTACATCATCCATTTCTGCAAGATTTTGAGTTACAAATTTTCTCCCCATCTTTCCCCTACTCACCATCCCAAAACAGTGATCCCACTGTATACCCTCTCCCCCAATATGCTCTCTCCTATATTTTCTCCCATCCCGCCTCCCACTTTTCAGTAGGGCAAGATGGATCTCCCTAACCCAGTGCCTGTATATCTTATTTCCCAGTTGCATGTAAAAAATAATAATTTTTTAAACATTTGATTTTACAGCTATGAATTCCAGATTCTTTCCCTTCCTCCATCATCAACCACCCTTACTGGGAAGATTACCAATTCAATACAGGTTGTACATGTATAGTTATGCAAAACATTTCCATAGTGGATATATTGTGACTATATTTCCCTCAATCCTATCCCACCCCCCACTTGTTCTATTCTCTACTTTAACTCTATCCCTTTTCAAAAGTGCGTGCTTCTAACTACCCTTCCCCCAACTTGCCCTCCCTTCCATCCTTCCCCCATCATCCTCTTCTCCCCTAATCTCCTGTAGGACAATATATCCAATTTAGTATGTATGTCATTCCATCCCTACACCAAATTCAATGAGAGAAAGTTTGACCCATTCCCTTTTACCTTCCTGTTCTTCTCCTCCATTTTAATAGTTATCCCTTTCCTCTTCTATATGAGATAATTTACCTCATTCTGTCTCTCACCATCTCTTCTCATTATATTCTTCTCTCACCTATCATTTTTACCTTTTAAATATAATCCCTTCCTATTCAATTGATCCTGTGCCCTCTGTCTATGTATACTTTTACCCATATATACACACATTCACATATGTATTCATAAGCACATATACCCTTCTATGTAGACATATATGTGTATGTATACATATACAGATTGATAGATACATTGATTGATTGATAGGTACACTTATATTCCCTTCAACTATATTCATACTGATAAAAGTTTCATAAGTTGCAATTATCATTTTTCCGTATAAGCATGTAAATAGTTCAATTTTGAAAAGTTCCTTATGGTTTCTTTTCCCTGTTTACTTTCTCGTGTTTTTCTTGCTTCTTGTATTTGAGTGTCAAATTTTCTGTTCATCTCAGGATTTTTCATCAAGAATGCTTGAAAATCCTCTATTTCATTGAATGACCACATTTTCCTCTGAAACATTATACTCAGTTTTGCTGGGTAGGTGATTCTTGGTTTTAATCCTAGATCCTTTGATCTATGGAATATCATATTCCAAGCCCTTCAATCCCTTAATGTGGAAGCTGCTAGATCCTGTGTTATCTTGATTGTGTTTCCTCAATATTCACATTGTTTTTTCTTGGCTGCTTGTCGTATTTTCTCCTTAATCTGGGAGAATCTGTCTGTAATATTTCTAGGAGTTTCCTTTTTGGGATCTTTTTCAAGAGGTGATCAGTGAATTCTTTCAAGTTCTATTTTGCCCTCTGGTTCTAAAAACATCTGGACAATTTTCCTTGAAAATTTATTGAAGGATGCTTTCTAGGTTCTTTTTTTGATCATGGCTTTTGGGTAGTTCAATAATTTTTAAATTGTCTCTCCTGGATCTATTTTCCAGTGGTTTTTCCAATGAGATATTTCACATTGCCTTCAATTTTTACATTTTTTTGGATCTTTTTAATAGTATCTTGATTTTTCATGAAGTCATTAGCTTCTATTTGCTCCATTCTAATTCTGAAGGAATTATTCTCTTTGGTGAGATTTTGAAATTCTTTTTTTTTCATCTGGAAAATTTGGCTTTTAAAGGCATTCTTCTCCTCATTGGCTCTTTGGACCTCTTTTGCCATTTGAGTTAATCTATTTTTAAAGGTGTTATTTTCTTCAGTCAGGTTGTTGACTCATTTCATGATTTTCTCGCATCATTTTCATTTCTCTTCCCAATTTTTGCTCCAATTCTCTTACTTGATTTTCAAAATCCTTCTTGTGTTCCTCCATAGCCTGTATTCAGTTCATATTTTTCTTGGAAGCCTTTGGTGTAGGAGTTCTAACTGTGTTGTCTTCCTCCCATTCCATGCTTTGATCCTGTTTGTCCCCCAAAAAGGAATCTAAATTTGGCTTGCTGTGCTTGCTTTGCTTCCTTTGCTTGTTCATGTTGCCACTCAATTACTTGACTTTTGCTCTCTTTGCCACAGTAAACTCTGTTTCCAGAGGAGAACACTTTGTCCCAAATTAGTGGGGATTTTGCAACTGCCAGAGCTATTAAGACGCTGCCATCTCTGTAGCCCCCACAAACTATGGATCACTGGTCACATACCTCAGGACCACCACCCAAGACTGCCATCCAGATACAGGCAGGTTAAGGCAAGAGCAATTACTCTCTGAATGTTGGCTTGACCCCCATGCAATCTGCAAGCCAGGAGCTCTGAAGTCACCATATGGAGGCAGCTACAGGGTCAATGCTCCTTGGTCATTTCTAGCTCGGGTGCCAAAGGCCAGACCAGATACTCTGTTCCCCCAGTTCCTACTGAGTTCTACACTGACCTCTTACTTTTTCTTTGGCATTTATGGGTTGATAATTCTGGAAGCCACCACTGCTGCTGGTGATCTACTCTTCCAAAGGCTGCTGCAGCTGCTGTTTAGGGCCCTGAAGCTAAAACCATGGGCTCATGCAGAACTGGGCTCTGCTCCCTGCATACTGTGATGAACCCTTCCAGTGCACCTGGAAAAAAAAGTAATTTTACTTTTGATATAATCCCTTCACATTCAACAGTGCACCTGCTGGGCTGCCTTCACCAGGAGATTTGTTTCTCTCTGTCACTTTGTGGGTTTTATAGCTCGAAAATTTGTCTAGAGTCATATTTTATAGGTATTTGAATTGGTTATGGGGGAAGCCATGGAGTTTTTCTGCTTGGAAGCCACTATCTTTCCCTTTACTTTCTTCTAGGGTAAGATGGGTTTCTATACCTCATTACCTGTGTATCTTATTTCCCAGTTGTATAACAACAACAACAACAAACAACAATATTTTTTAACATTTATTTTTAAATCTTTGAGTTACGCATACTCTCCCTTCTCACCTCCTCACCCACCCCACCGGGTAGACATGCAATTCAATATAGATTATACATGTGTAGTTATGCAAAATTTTTCCATAGTAGTCATTGTGAAAGACTAACTGTATTTCCTTCCATCCTATCTTGCTCTCCATTTATTCTATTTTCTCCTTTGACCTTTTCTCTTTTCAAGTGTTTGCTTCTAAGTACCCTTTACCCCAATTTGTCCTCCCTTCTATCACCCCCCTCTCTTATCCCCTTCCCCCACTTTCCTGTAGGATCAGATACCCAATTCAATGTGCATGTTTTTCCCTCCTTAAGCCAAATCCAAAGAGAGTATGGTTGACTCATTCCCTTTCACCTTCCTGCTCTTCCCCTCCAATGTAATAGCCTTCTCTTGCCTCCTTTATTTTAGATAATCGACCTCATTCTAGCTCTCCCTCTCTCTCCCCCAATATATTCCTCTCTCATCCCTTTATTTTACTTTTTGATATAATCCCTTCACATTCAACTCACCCTGTGCTTTTTGTCTGTATATATATGCACACACACACATATGCACACACACACATATACACACATATAAATATATACACACATACACCCACCTATACATACATATATATGTATACATACATATGTATATACATGTATGTACACATGCTTACATACATACAGACATATGTGTATGTGTGTGTGTATACATTCCTTTCAACTATCCTTATGGTGAGAAAAAGCTCATGAGTTACAAATATTATCTTTCAACCTAGGGATGTAAATAGTTCAACTTTAATAAGTTCTTTATAATTTCTCTTTCCTGTATACCTTTTCATGCTTCTCCTATGTAATTTTAACTTGAAGACCCCTTTGTATTGACAAGTAAGCAGGTAATTAGCACCATCTTTCAAGTTAACACCTTGTTTAAGCTACTTAATTAACACAGAAATAGTTAACACCTTGGGAGGAAGTTGCTGGTATAACAGGAAGGGGTTGGCTAACACAGAGAGCAGCTACTGCTTTGTGTATATAAGGAAAAGCCCCAGAAAGGGACATAGAGTATTTCTTGGGACCAGCATATGGAGGCAGAACATCTGCTAGAGAGAATTGAGAATTTAGAAATGAGGGAGATCTTCTTGGAGCAGCCTCTGTGAAAGCTGAAGAAGAGCTGAGCAGCTAAAGAGGAAAGGTCCCCATCCCCCCAGGCTGAAGAGAATGGTTTTGATTTTGAAAACCTGGATGGAGTGATTTTGATTCTGGCAGCCATGTGAGACTTCTTCTGGGTCCAAGGGCCAGCTGGAGCTTGCAAAGGTCTGATGATTCATGACTGTGATGCTGAGATTTTGTCTGTTTGTGGCTTTGTTGTGACTTGACTTCCCAGGAGCAAAGACTGTGAGGTATTTGAGATGGACTGGACACTGTGAACTTCAATGTGGAATGGGAACTGCCGGAGAACTGGACAAGGACCCGGGAGCTGTCTGCCTTTGAACCCCAGTGACAGTTTGGTGAATCCTGGTAGGACCTGGGACCATAAAAGGGGATCCAGGGATTTCAAGAGACCACTCCAATTGAAGCTGAAAGAAGACTTTACTTAGATACTGTATATTGACTAAGAAGATTATAATATACTAGTGACCGTGGAGTGGTGGGTATGTGTAGTTTCTGATGATTGAATAGTGAATAATGAAGGCTGATTGTTTGACTAAATGATTGTCCTTAGTAATTGATGACTGAATAAGTAATTGATTTGTAACCTAGTATGCCCCATGAGTGGGAAACTTCAACTATCGTACTTTGTGTTTGAATTAAGGAGTTTGTAAATGTTTGATTTACTAAATGATTATACTTTGTTCAAAACTTTGTGACCACTGTAGTGGAACCTATGTGGACATTTTCTGTGATAAGTTGTGAATGCTGTATTTTGATTTTCTGTGATAAGTTGTAATATTGTGAATGCTGTATCTTGATTTCCGTGAATGTTTTGCTTTGATTTGTTAAGGAATAAATAGAATGTTCACTATACTGTGTAATCAGAACCTTAAAAACAATTTACAGTAGCATTCTTCTGAAAAGCTGTTAGTGCTTGGCTTTACATCCTACTTCTTATGTTTGAAAGTCTAATTTCCTGTTCAGCTCTGTTTTGTTTTTTTCATCAAGAATGCTTGAAAGTGGGGCAGTTAGGTGGCACAGTGAATAGAGCACCAGCCCTGCAGTCAGGAGGACCTGAGTTCAAATCTGGCCTCATACACTTAACACTTACTAGCTGTGTGACCTTGGGCAAGTTACTTAACCTCAATTGCACCTCCAAAATGAAAAAAAAAAAGAATGCTTGAAAGTCCTCTAATTCATTGAATGACAATATTTTCCCCTGAAGTATTATACTCAGTTTTACTGGGTAGGTGATACTTGATTTTTATCCTTTCTTATTCCATAGCCCTTCAATGCCTTATTGTAGAAGCTGCTAGATATTGTGTTATCATGATTGTGTTTCCACAATACTCAAATTGTTTCTTCCTGACTGCTTGTCATATTTTCTACTTGACCTGAGAACTCTGGAATTTAGCTACAATATTCCTAGGATTTTTCTTTTTGGGATCTTTTTCAAGGGGTGATCAGTGAATTCTTTCTATTTCTCTTTTGCCCCTGGTTCTAGAATATCAGGGAAATTTTCCTTGAGAATTTCTTGAAAGATGATGTCTAAGCTCTATTTTGATCAGGGTTTTCAGGTAGTTCAATAATTTTTAAATGATCTCTCCTGGATCTATTTTCCAAGTCAGTGGTTTTTCCAATGAGATATTTCACATTGCCTTCTATTTTTTCATTCATTTGGATTTGTTTTATACTATCTTGATTTCTCATAGAGTCATTAGCTTTCATTTGCTCCAATCCAATATTGAAGGAATTATTTTCTTCAATGAACTTTT
This sequence comes from Pseudochirops corinnae, assembly GCA_028646515.1. Classification (NCBI taxonomy): domain Eukaryota; kingdom Metazoa; phylum Chordata; class Mammalia; order Diprotodontia; family Pseudocheiridae; genus Pseudochirops; species Pseudochirops corinnae. The sequence continues at coordinate 452,880,347 of CM053585.1, read as the reverse complement.
GAAATTTCTTTTCCATCTGACCAATTTGGCTTTTCAATGCATTCTTCTCCTCATTGGCTTTTTGGACCTCTTTCACCATTTGAGTTAGTCTATTTTTTAAGGTGTTATTTTCTTCAGTCAGACTATTTATTCATTTTTGTGTGATTTTTCTTGCACCTCATTTCTCTTCCCAATCTTTCCTCCACTTCTCTTACTTGATTTTCAATATATTTCTTCAGCTCTTCCATGGCCTGCAAGCAATTCCTATTTTTTTGGAGGCCTTTGATACAGTAGTTTTGGCTTTGTTGTCTTCTTTTGTTTTTATGTTTTGATCATCTTTGTCATTAAAAAGTGATTCTGTGGTTTGATTTCATATCCTCTGTTTGTTCATTTTGCCAGCCAGTTGCTTGCCTTTTAAGCTCTTTACCATGCTAGAGCTCTGCTTCCAGAATGGAGAGTGCCTCAGAACTGTGAGAAAGACTCCCTCTCCACAGGCTCAACAAGCTCTGCCATTCTAGCACTCCTCACTCGAGGACTGTCACCCAAGACTGAGACCCAGATCCAAGTAGGGCAAAACAAGGGAATCCTGTCTTAGTGCCAGCAAAGAGTCCTATGTTTACCCTTTGGACAGTGGCTTTCTCCTGCCATGATTTGCAGGTGTAGAGCTGAGGAGGCAGTTGCCTGTGAACGCAGTTGCGGTCACTATGACTTCCACAACCCTGGGGACTGGGGCTGAACCATGCTCTTCTCTCACCCAGGATCAACAGAGTTCCCCCACTGAGCTTTTACTTTCTCTTTGACATTTATGGGTTGAAAAGTCTAGAAACTGTCACAGCTGTGAGTGATTCACTCTCTGGAAGTTTGCTCTCGCTGGTCTGTGCCATATGTCTGTGCTGGTGCGGGCCCACATGGGACTGTGCTCCACTCCTACCCCATGTGGTAGGCTCTTCTTGTTGGACTGCCAGGCTTCCTTAAGTGGGAGATTTGTTATTCTCTGTCTCTTTATGGCTTCTGTAGCTCTAAAATTTCTTTAGAGTCATTTTTTAATGGGTATTGGAGGTGGTTGGAGTAGGAGCTCAAATAAGTTCCTACTTTTACTACACCATATTGGCTCTGCCCCACCATGTATAATTTTTCCTTGGTTCTGTTGATTTCATTTTGCATTAGTTTATACAAATCTTTTCATATTTTTCTGAAATCTATTCACTATTTTTTACTGCACAATAATATTTCATTACATTTATGTATCACAGGTTGTTCATCCATACCCCAATTGATGAGCAGCCCCTCATTTTCCAATATTTTGCCACTATGAGGAGTACTATAAATAGTTTGGTACATGTAGGTCCTTTTTCCTTTTAAATTATTTAAAAAATAATTTATTATTAATTTTCAAAATTTGCTTCCTTAAGATTTTAAGTTTGAAATTTTCTCCCCATCCCTCCACTTTCCACTCCCTAAGATGGAATGCAATCTGATATAGACTCTACATATGTATTCATATTAAATGTGTTTTCACATTAGTCATGATGTAAAGAAAACTTAGAATTATAGGGAGGAACCATGAGAAAGAAGAAAGAAAAGAAAACAACAACAAAAAAAGGAGAGCAAATAGTATGCTTCCTTCTGCACTCAGACTCCAAAATTCTTTCTCTGAATGAAGATACCATTTTCCATCATTAGTGTTTTGGAGATGAATTAGATCCTCTCATTGCTGAAATAGTTAAGTCTATCAAAATCAGCCATCACACAAAGTGGCTGTTACTATGTACAGTGTTCTCCTGGTTCTGTTCATTTCACTCTGCTCAGTTCATGTAAGTCTTTACAGGTTTTTATCAAGGCTTCCTGCTCAGTATTTCTTATAGTGTAATAGTATTCCATTACATTCATATACCACAATTTGTTGAGCCATTCCACAATTTATGGACATTCCATCTATTTCCAATTCTGGGCTACCACAAAAAGAGCTTCTATAAACATTTTTGTACATGTGAGTCCTTTCCTCATTTTTATGATCCCTTTGGCATACAGACCTAGAAGTGGTATGGCTGGGTCAAAAGGTATGCACATTTTTATAGCCCTTTTGGAATAGTTCCAAATGGCTTTCCAAAAAGGTTGGATCAGTTCACAACCCCCTCCCCAAAAAAAACACATTAGTTTCCCAATTTTCCCACATCCTCTCTAATATTTATAATTTTCCTTTTTTTTGGCATATTAGACAATCTGATATGTATGAGGGAGTATCTCAGAGTTGTTTTAATTTTAATTTTCCAAATCAAAAGTGATTTAAAGTGTTTATTCATAAGTTTGATTTCTTCATCTGAGAACTGCCTGTATATATCTTTGGCCATTTATCAATTTAGAAATGGCTCATATTCTCATAAATTTGACTCAGTTCTCTATATATTGAGAGATGATTTCTTTATCAGGGTCACTTGCTATAAAGATTGTTTCCAAGCTATTTGCTTTCCTTCTAAACTTGGTTTCATTTTTTGTGTAAAAGCTTTTAAATTTAATATAATCAAAATGATCTACTTTATATTTTGTAATGCTCTCTATCTCTTTTTTTGGTCACAAATTCTTCATTTCCCCACAGATTTGACAGGTAAACTATTACTTGCTTCTCTGATCTGCTTAGGGTGTCACCCTTTATGTCTAAATCACACACCCATTTTGACTTTATCTTGGTATCCAGTGTGAGATGTTGGTCTATGCTGAGTTTGTGTCCTATTGTTTTCCAGTTTTACCAGCAGTTTTTGTCAAATAGTGAGTTCCCATACAGAAATCTGGGGTCTTTGGGTTTATCAGACACTAGGTTATCCACTCTGCTGTTGTTTTCTTTTAAATGGGAGGGATAATCCCATTCACATTCACAGTTATGATTTCTACCTGTGTATTTCTCTCCTCCCTATTCCTTTTTGTCCTCTCTATTGTTTCACCCTTTCCTTCCTCACTGGTATTTTGCTTCTGTCTACCACCTCCCTTGGTCTTCCCTTCCTTCTCTCTGTCCCAACCTCCATCCCTTTACTTGATCTCCTCCCACTATACTACCCTGTTGGGTAAGATTGTTTTCTATATTCAACTAATTGTGTATATTATTCCCTCTTTGGTTCAATACTAATTAGAATAAGGTTCAAACAATGCTCATCACCCAATTTCCCATCTTCCCTTCCACTGTAATAGGTCTTTTGTTCCTTTTCACATGAAATAATTTAAACTTTTCTACCTATCCCTCCTTCTGTGCCCATTGTACTCCTCTTTCTCATCCCTTACATTTTTTTATATCATCCCTTCAAATTCATCTTGTTCTTGTAATCTCTGTCTATGTATGTTCCTTCTAGCTATACTATTAGTGGTACAGTTTTGAAGAACTACAAGTATCATCTTCCCATACACAGTTTAGCTCTATGGAATCACTTATGTTATGTTTTTCTTTTTTATCTGTTTATGCTTCTTTTGGGTCTCATACTGGAAATCATTTTTTTTTATTTAGCTCTGATCTTCTTATGAAAGCTTGAAATCTTTCTATTTCATTTAATGACTATTTTATTCCTTGATGTATTATGCTTAATTGTGCTGGGGAAGTGGTTCTTGGTTGCTTTCCTAGCTCCTTTGCCTTCTGGAATGTCCTTTTCCATAACCTCCAATCCCTTAATGTAGCAGCTGCCAGGTCCTGTGTAATCCTAATAGTGGCTCCCTGATATGTAAACTATTTCTTTCTGGCCATTTGTGGTATTTTTTTTAAACCTGGTAGCTCTGAAATTTGGCTATAATGTTCTCTGCAGTTTTTATTTTGGGATCTCTTTTCTGAGGTGATTGGTGGATTGATTTCAATGCCTATTTTGCCTTCTGCTTCCAGGACATCAGGGTAGTTTTCCTTGACAATTTCTTGAAAGATGCTATCCAGATCCTCCTTTTGATCATGACTTTCAGGTAGTGCAATGATTCTATACTGTCTCTCTTGGATATTTTTCCTAGGTCAGTTTTTTTTTTCCCCATGAGATAGTTCACATTTTCTTCATTTTTTTTCATTCTTTTGTATTTGTTTGATTGACTCTTGATGTGTCATAGAATCATTAACTTCTACTTGCCCAATTCTAATGCTTATGATGTTGTTTTCCTCAGTTATTTTTTGTGCTTTCTTTGTGTGTTTGGCCAAATGTACTCCTTAAGGAGTTGTTTTATTCAGTGGCTCTTTGTATCTCCTTTTAAATTTGGCCAATTCTATGTTTAAGTGAGTTTTCTGACCTTTTTATTCATTTTTCATCATTCTTTTGCATCATTCCTATTTCTTTTGCAAACTTTTTTTCTACCTCTCTTGTATGATTTTGAAGTTACCTCTTCCATGAGTTCTTTCTGGGCTTGAGAACATTTCCCATTTGTCTTTGGTGTTTTGCTCACAGGTATTTTGAAATTGTTATCCTCTTCTACATTTGTGTCTTGGTATTCCTTGTCACCATAATAACTTTCTATGGTCAGACTCTTTTTTTCTTCTTCTTCTTTCTTGGAATATGTCCTTTCAAATTTGAGCTCTGGTCTCAGGGTGGCAGGGATACTGTCTCAGGCTTCTAGTGCCAGGGGCTACAGGCCCTGGCTGTTTACCTGGTGCTATACTGATGTTGTCCACAGGCCCATGGAGGGCACTCATTTCTGGTGCTGTGTTGAAGGTGTGGGGTTAAGGGTAGTTGGAACTCCTGGAGGGGTCTGGCAGCTTATTTGATCCTGAGATAGGTTCCTCCTGGTGGCATCTGACATGCACTGAGGCCCAGTAGGGTGTATGCATTTTCCAGGACTACACTCATATATGTGATGATCTGGCCACTGAAGAATGCCTTTTTTCCCAGAGCTGGGCTGAAACACATGGAAAACTATCTTCTGGAGAATGCCTCTTCACTTGGGGCTATGCTGAAGCATATGGAGGTTCTTGGAACTAGAGTCTTTTAGCTCCCTTGGCTATGCTAAGGCACATGGGGGGGAGGGAGCTTGGTATTGGCATTCACCTGCTCCAGCACACTAGGACCCAGGATCTCTTGCTGTTCTGCTAAGGTGAGGCTGGCTACTGGCTTGCTGGAATGCTTCCTCTTTTGGACTACACTACCTTTTTACCCAAGCTAGATGGATGTTTCTTGCAAATCTTCCAATTTTCTTGGGCTAAAAGATTGTTTCACCCTGTCTTTTTTGCTTGTTCTGCTATTTCAGGATTTGTTCTGGGGCACTACTTCATGGTTGCTTGGAGATAAATATGAGAGAGTCACTGCAATTCACTGCTACTCCTCCAATTTGGCTCCCAGAAGTAGTCCCTCAAGTCACTTCTAATTCTCAAATTCTGTCACTCAACTCCCTCACCATTTCTATGAAAGGAGAGAAAAGGGTGTGTGTGAAATCTCCCACTTCATTTTTATAGCTATCTTAACTAGGTGAGACTATATATTTTTTTCAGTTATTTCTGACTGAATTATCTGTGTCTGACTCTGTGGCCTTATTTGAGGTTTCCTTGGCAAAGATATTGGGATGGTTTGCAATTTCCTTCTTCAGCTCATTTTCTAGTTGAGGAAACAGGATCAACCAGGGTTAAATAACTTCCCAGGGTCACACAGCTAGTGTCTGAGGCAGAATTTGAACGCAGGTCTTACTGACTGCAGGTCCAGTGTTTTATCCAGTGTGCCACCTACTATATCTTAATCTATAGACTATATCTTAATCTTAATCAGTATATCAATCAAAATTCCCTGTACTAGGTATGAAAAGTCTTTGAAAGTCATAGGATGAAGTGAAATGATGTCAAACTGGAAGCTTGTTCTAATAGTTGGGGGAAGTTAATCATTTCTCTAGTTATCTATAAATGATCTGTTAAGTTGAGAAGAAGCTTTTCTAAAACATGGTACATATGATTTTCCAGCATCCTTCTAAGGAGGAATCAACTAGGGAGGAAGAAAAGGCTTTGTTCCATCTTTCACTAGCTGACCCTTCTCCATCCTCCTGTGTGATCAGCCATCCCAGTCTCCTTAACCATAGCTTTGTTAATACCACTGCCATAGTGACCTCATCCCATTCACAGGTTTGGCAAATCTATCAGCAGATCTTGAATGTCAGCATCAATTAGAAAATCAAACTGGCAAAGCTCTACATCTCCCATCCCTACTTAATCTTTTCTTACTTGATCATGATATTGTGGCACTGAAGTACTTTGTCAAATTTTCTACACAAATCCTATAAGAAAAGAGAATATAATAAGAAGCTGATGATACTGTAAAACCAATTCATCGCCAAATTTATTTCAGGGCATGGAGGAAACAAAACTCAATGACAAAGAAGTGGACTGAATGTACAATATACCATTGTACAGGATCTGTACTTGGGGGAAAAAGTCAATCAGTCATTAATGAAATCACACAAAGTGGCAACTGATAAAAATTAGACCCATTTATATTGTTCCACTGAAACCTGTTACCTTGATGAATATGTAAAATTCACCAAAGACCTAGGTGATTGTATAACCAACTTGCACAAAATGAGGGTGGATACTCATTTCAGGCATTTCAGGTACTTGTTCAGGCAAAATATGGAAGAAAATATTTTGAGGAGGACATCCTTGGACACTGTGACAACATGAGCTAGGCCTCAATCTGGCTTTCCCTTTCAACTCTGAACTGTGGATATGACTCCTTAGGGTCTCTGAATGCATTTCTTTGTTTACTTAGGATTAGCTAAGTGGTATTAAGTACTGGGGTACTGGGTTTGGAGTCAAAAGACCTGAGTTTAGATCTGGCCTTAGACACTTTATAGCTATGAGACGCTGGGTAAGTAACTTAATTTCTGTTTGCTTCAGTTTCCTCATCTGTTAGATCAGGATCATAAACCACTTCACACTTCCACTATTGTGAAGATCACATGAAATAATAATTGTGAAGTGCTTATAGTGCTTAGTGCATAATAGATCCTACATAAATATTTCCTATTATTATCTATCCTTTTTTTCCTTCCTAAAGAAAAGTTTATCATTTACATACTAAGAAAGTGACAAAACTGTTGGAGCAAAAACCAAAATACTTAAAGTTAGATGATTAAATGATTCTCAATTGATAATCTTTAGAGGGAAATATATCAATGGAAGCTTAAACCAATGACATTAGATATAGCTGCCCAATTGAACTTCCTGGATATTTTTAGAACTATAAAGGGGAAGAATAGTCAGCGTAGCCCTCAGAACCTTTTATTTCAGAGAGGAAGCTGGAGTGAAGATATCTCCAAATTTACATGGGCTACATTTTTTTTAAAATGGTCATCATTTAGTTGAAACTTTATCACCACTCATCTGAACAAATGCAATAGCCTTCAACCCTGACTCAGGTCCACCCTTTCTCCAGTTCATTTTTCTCACAATTACTGAAGAAATTTTCCTAATTCACTGTCATTTCCTTCTCAATAAACACTGGTGGCTCCTACTACTTCTAAGATCAAGTACAAATTCCTATGTTTAGTATTCAAAGTTCATTAGAAACTGGTTTGAACCTACTTTTTTTTCAGTTTTATTATCCTTTACTACCCTACATATACTCTAGCATGCAACGAAACTGTCCATTTTGTATTTTCCTTCACAGCTCATTTAATTTTCTCTTGTCTTGTTTTCCCCAGGTTACATTACATGACTGAATTGTACTCCCTTATCATCCCTTAAAATCCCTATTTTCTTGCAAATCTCAGCTGAAGTACTACCTTCCATGAAGCCTTTCCTGATCATCCCAATTGCTGGTGACTTCTCTTAAAAAATTTGTTGCATTTATTTTTATAAATACATTGTACATATTTATTTATTTCATGTAACCTTACTCCAGTTGAATCTAAGTTCCTTGAGGGCAAGGATGGTTTTCCTTTTGCCTTTGAATCCCTCTCCCCTAGCACATGCCCAGCTTAATAAGGGATTAATAATAGTTATAAGTAAGGGATTAATACATACTTATAGGTGGATCAAATTCTTCTTCCCAAACTACCAAAATAAAAATGTTTAAGTAGAGAGAACATCTAGAAGTAGAAAGCTCTTCTTCCAGCCAAAAGCCTTTAGGATGCTTCTGCATGCAAAATAATTCTAATTGTAAAGTTCCAAAGTGTACTATTTCATGAAGTAATGGATTAGTCAGAAGAGCCTTACAGTAGATGAAGCAAATTTCAGAATAAGTAAAAAAGTAGAGATATTGCCATGAATCCAAACATACACACACACACCTACACACACATGCGTGTATGCATACATATACATATACAAATATATGTATATGTGTGTCCTACTTACTAAATATCCAGTAATAACATAGGACAAAAACTTGGGTTAAAAAAGGATACAAATTTAACCCACACAATTCAAGAATATAAAGTCTCAATAAGAGAACAACTTGAAGCTCATTTGATATATACATATACACATATAAACATACATGCATACATACATATGCAATCATAACTGTTTAAAAAGCAAAAAAAAAATGGAAGTAATCTCTTTTGGCCAACAATTATTCTGACACTTTTCTCTGCATGGATTATTCAAATTATAATTATCAATCAGTTGTTTTGACAGCATGTATATGTGACCTTTTTTTTTTCTTTTTCTTTTTTCTTTTTTTTTAATTAATTTATTTTTTTTAATTTTATTATACTTTGCATCATTCATTTCCACAAGATTTTGAGTTACATATTTTCTCCCCCTCTTCCCCCCACCCACCGCCCCAAAACAGCCATCCCAGTGTGTCCCCCCTCCCCCAGTCTATTCTCTCCTATGTCACTTCTCGGTAGGGCAGGATGGATCTCCCAACCACAGTGCTTGTGTATCTCAAG
>CM053585.1:452856204-452871039 GCA_028646515.1 Pseudochirops corinnae | reverse complement strand
AATCCCCTTCTTCCACATCAACAGAGGAGTTCATGCCTTCTCAACAGTGGGACAGAGTTTGCACCTTCCACACTTAGCACTTAGTACTAAGTGCTAAGTATCCTGCTAAACTAATTACTATTACATATGCATACGGAAAATTGTTCTTTATTGAAAACTCTCTAGTAGTAATAGGAGGAGAAGGGGTAGGGGAGGGAAGAGGAGTAGTAGTAGTAATGTTTATATAGTATTTTCATTTTTTCAATTTCCTTTACGAATATTATCTTAATTTTTCTTCACAAAACCCTGGGATGTTGATGCCACTATCTTAATAATAAGTATCTGAAACTAGATTTCAGCTTATGTCTTCTTCACTCCTGGCTCATTGTTCTATCTACCATAATATCTTGTTGCCTATACACAGTTATATGCATTTTTTAAAATTACAATTAAATTTGTCATCTTTCGGGGACACATTTTATGCCCACTACATTTGTGTCTAGTAATGAATCTATCATTACTTCTACTGAATAGAACTGAGAGTAGTGTTCAAGTCAATGAGGTATCAATGGATAATATGAAGTTATATGGCTCTACTATAAAGTATATTAGTTAGCTATTTCACTTTTGTGGAAACCCTCCAATGTCATAAAAATGGCAATCGGACTGAATACATGCAAAATACTTGATATATACCCAGGGAAAAATAAAAGATGAACTAAAAGCTTTGGAAATTAATCTGGAAATCGAATTGAGTGGATCAAAGTGATATAACTATATTGGTCTTCATCAGACAAAAAAATAGATAAAATCAGTCACAATACCATCCAGGAGAAAGCTGAGGCTTTGTACGTTAACAGGTTGACTAACTTCCCGAAGCTAAAGCTTAACAGGGAGAAAACATTTAAAGGAATTAACACCTATACATCAACCGTCTTAAAATACATTTTTGGCATGGTAGAATAGATGTCAATGGATTTAACTGTCTGAACAACTCAAGGAAGCTATGGAAATTAATATGAAAACATCTTTTATGTACCTAAAGTATCTGCAGAATGTTAAATACAAAAGAACAATATCAATTTAGTTACTTTTGTTCTGAACTTCTGCCTGAACCCTATATAATATAAGAAGAAACAATAACAGAAATGGCAATATCTGTCATTTATATAAACCTTGTGTATTGTAAAGCAATTCAATGTTCATTTCATCATAATAACTCTGCCATATGAGCATAGGTATTATTATTGACATTTTACAGATGAGTTTCAGAAAAATGGGGACTTGAAGGACAAGGATTTTTTTTTTCCATAAGGGAGCTGACATCTACATGAATGACATAGTGTTAAATAATGTTCAGTCAGCTTCCTTGTGTTGTGTTAATTCCATGGTAGATGGGAACCTTCCATTTAAGCTGTTTCTTATTGAAAAAAGGCAGGCTTCTTTCTATACTCTACTTGTACTTCTTTTTCATTACCCTTACTCTGTTCCAGAAACCTTCCATCAAAACTGTCCTGAAATACAAATAAAAGTAGAAAGTGAGCCTTTATGCCACCAGTGAGTTAAATCCTTTCAATTAGAGAGAAGATTCAAAGTCCACAATGGTAGTCCATAGTAGTACTATAGAACAAGCTTATTTTCATAGGATAGTTCCAGTAGCTGTAACAATTACATCCTGCCAGATAGAAGCAGACTTTGTATTTGTAGTAAAGAGCCAGTCATATTTCCAGAGATATTTAAGAAATGTGCAGGTGCACAACTGGCTTATCTTCTAAGCCTTCAGTTTATCAAGATTTTCTGACCACTGGCCAAAGATTCTATAACATACAGCTGGCGGGAAGTGGAGCACCAGTCAGCCAATAAACATTTATTAAGTACCTTCTATTTTTCAATTACTGTTGTAAGTGCTGAGGACAGAAATGAGAGAGAGAGAGAGAGAGAGAGAGAGAGAGAGAGTCCTTTAACTAAAGATCATAGAATCCAATTGTAGAAGATTAGACACAAAAGAAAAATGAAAAGTGAGGGTGGGTTTGGGGAGAAGGGGTGCTCAAATATCCAGAGAAATGCAATGAGTGTAGCCACGTGATAAATGAAGACATGGCTGTCTTGGGGCCCTATGGAAATGGAGGTTTTGGAGCTCATGGCTCCACTTTCCAATCAATGAGGTATGCTCACCAATGAAATTCGTAGTCAAATCAATGTTTTCAGTATACAGGAAGGAAGCCTCTACCTACTAATGCTTTGATCTTTCTTTGTTCTTGAATTTTTTATAGATGAATTAATTCATCAAATCCATATTAAGTGACAACTATGTATAATGCATTGTGCTGAGTAGAAATAAAAAGAAATTAACAAGCAAAATATTTTTGACCAAAATGTCTGAGTTCTTAGTTCCTGGTAGAAATCATAACAGAAAATCTAGAAAATTTCATAAAAATGCTTAGTCACAAAAATATTTTTTATAGTTTTTTAATACCTCGTCTTGCATAAAAATAATGATTAATTCTTATAATGGAACTAGCTTCTGAGGAGCTTTCTTGAAGAGGTCAACTTTTTATTGAGGGAGGAGGGAGAACATATAACTGGGTCCTATCTTGCCCAGGCTGAAAGCCCAGAAGCCACTCATGGGACTGATCCTAATACTGATAAGTACAGATGCTTTAAACTGTTATGTTTTTCTGACCTCGGCCCATTTGTCCTTATTTAAGTAGCTTGGTACCCCTTTGCCCCACTGCTGAGGGCTTATAATTTTGGTGCCACTTCTTTACTAAGTCTGTGAAGATGCAAATCCTTTAGTCTTACTACAAATCAGAACTACAAGTCAAGCAGTTCACTAGATACAGCTTCTTCAAAAGCAAATATTATAGGCAGGCTTTTTTGTTTATATTTGTTTTGTTTGAGAGTCATAGTTTGCAAAAGACTACTAAAGGTAGTCTTCTATTTTCCTCCATCTTTTTTTACTTCTCATGTCATTACTCCCTTCCATAACTACCATGTCTCAATACTCATCTCTCTTTTATTAACATATAATACCCATTATGTCATAGATTGTCTTTCTTTTGCATGTGTATTCATCCCCAACACTTCATAAATGTCAATTTATATAAATAGCAAGGTGGTAGCATTTTAAAGACCTAGAAGGATGGGGGCAAATGTCTTTTTTTTTCCTATAAAATGGAAAAAAATACCGTTCTCCTTTTCTTGACTTTATTGTTCTCTTTTACCAAGACTACTATTTCTATTCTCTAAATCTAAGTAGGACCAGTTCTCTTAGGATCTTTCTAGGCATTGAATATCAAAATTACCCCCAAATTAATAATAATTAACATGGATTTGATGAATATTTCACATGAAAGATAAATTTATAATAGAATATGGCTCCCCACAACATAATGAATAAAGACTAAAAACTTTAAACCCCAGATTATTTTAAGTATAATAATTTTCAAATCTCTAGATCAAACTGACCAGAAATCCTTGTCTAGTTAGCACAATGATGTAGAAGAATATCACACAAACTCTTCTTTTTACATGCCATTTTTATGATATAATTACTGTTCTTTTGCCTTTTCTTGTGCACATTTGTTTTTTTTTAGAATCACCCCATCATACACAACTTAGTCCCAATATTTTTGCACTTAATTTTTTTTACCAATTAAATTTAAAGATAGTTTACAAAATTAATTTTTGTAAGATTTTGAGTATCAAATTTTTCTCCCTCCATCCCTTCTCTCCTGTAATTCTATGCACAAGCAGTTTCCCAAAAGAATGCTACTGTGAACAGCTTTTAAGTTTCTGATTACACAGTATAGTGAACACTCCATTTTTTCCACAATAAATCAAGGCAAACTTTCTCAGAAAATGAAGGTACAATATAACATTCACAACATTACATCTTATCACAGAAAATCACAATATAGTACTCACAAAAGCTTGACATTAAAACAGCCACATAGTTTTCACCAAAGTGGTCACAGTATTAAGAACAAAGAACAAAAGAATAATCATCTGAAATCCCAAAGGGAGTTTGCCTTCTCACTCAGTCATTCAGTCATCTCACAATACAATAATCAATCTTCCACTCATGGGGCAATTATAGATTAACTTTATCAGTCACTTATCTAGCAGTCAGTCACTAAGTATCATTAATCACTAAATACAATCATTAGAAAATTACGCAAACCCTCCACCTCTCTGTGTCTAGTAAACTTAAATTTTATCACACCTTCAATATCCAAGGAGAGGCCTTTTCTTCATCTTGACTTGGGATGGTCTCTCAGATTCCCTGGATCCCCTTCCATGGGCCCAACTCCTACCTGAATCCACCAGTCACCTGGATTAAGAGGCAGGCAGCTCCCAGGTTCTTGGCCAGTCCTCCAGGTAGTTCCTGCTGCACACTGAAGTTCACAGAGTCCAGCACATCTCAAAAACCTTCACCACTTCTGTTGCCAGGAACTCAAGGATCAACCAAGCCACAAACAAAGAAAATCTTATCCTGGTCATGCTTCTTCAGTCCTCCAGCAGTTCACCTGGCCCTAGGATGCAGGAGAAATCTCAGTCTTCCAGGCAGCAGCAGCCACTTCAGCCTTCCAGGCAACTCTAGCCTTCACCAGATCTCTCAGCAGAACAGCTTCTTCTAGCAGGAGTAAAACTTCTTGATTCTTACTGTCTCTCCTCTGGAGCCCTTCTTAAACACACACACACACACACACACACACACACACACACACACACACACACACACACACACACACACATTGGCTTCCTGTCTCAGTCAACCCCTTCCTGTTAGGTCAGCAACAGGAGACACCTTCTGTTTCTTCACAGAGGTACTTAGCTTTTAGTTACTAAGAAATGGAATCCCTTGTTTAGTTCATTTCCATTTATCATAAGAAAAAAAATTAATCCATTCAAGTGTTTGAGGAGGGTTAAAGAAATTATGATTTAACTTTTTTTCAAGAAAGAAAAGCAATCTGCATGAAAGCTTGTACAAATTCTCTGCTTTAACCGAGGGAAGATTATAACCTTCATAGAACAGCTATGTCTACAAGCATAAATATTTGTAGCTTTGACTAAGTGGTCAAATCTTTCATACAAAAATTCAGTCAACATTAGATCTGCCCATAATAGCTTTTGTTTTCTTTTTAGTGATCAAAGACAGTCAATTCATTAAGTCCTAGTAATAATTTGTTACTTTTTCTGACAACATCATTTTTCATGAATTACTTTCTTCATAAAGTTATGATATTCACTAATGGACTGTTTTGTTATCATTAACCGTCAAAATTTGAGAACTATTTCAGAAAAAAAATATTGTTTTTCTATTTATCAACAAGGCCCAAAGGGAAATTCAATCATATCTAATTCCTACCCACTCATTTTACAGATAAGGAAATTAGAGTCCAGAGTAGTAAAGCAGTATTCAAAGTCAAAGAGTTAGTTTCTTTAGTGGCAGGGTAGACACTATGATTGAGGTCTTTGTCAAGGTTTCTCAGGTGTAAGACGATCAAATTCTATCCAAATCCTAGATATATGCAGCTACTGTTTTGGGTCCATCATGATGCTTTGTTTGAAGCAAATTGCCAATATTTTAAATACTATTCCTGGTGCCATGTTGTCCTATTAGTCACCTCATTTTCCTGCAGATTTGGACCCTTTGTTATAATGATTAAATTATTTTTCCTATTGATCTCTTGGTTTCTATATTAATTTTGTTTTTATTCTGTGTGTATATCTAGACACACACATATAACATGAATTTCAAGTATAAGTGTGTGTATTTTTGTATGTATTATCTATATAATATACACATGTATATGTGTGTGTACATATGTGTGTACATATATATACATATACAAATGTGTATATATATATATATATATATATATACATACACACTTTATGTTTAAAGTGTTTACTTAAATTTGTACATGTTATTTCTCCCAATACATTATTTGTTTTTTGAGAAGAGGAACTATTTCAGTTTCGTCCTCACATCTCCAATGCCTAGCATAATACTTTGCACATAGTAGGGAGAGTTAGATAGATAGATAGACAGACAGACACAGGAGAGATATGCTGGGTCTCTGACACTAAGGACATTCCATCATGCCCCTGCATGCTTTCTTCCCAACTTCTATTTTCTGCTCCTTTTTACTTGTTTTCACTTATCAAAAACTATGCTGCTTGAGGGAAGGAGTTGTCCTTCTTTGTTGCTTATACTTATATCCTTCAGGATGGCACATAGTAAACAGTTAATCAATGTAAGAGAGAGAGGGAGAGGAAAATGGAGGGAGGGAAGGAGAGAAAGAGAGAGAAAGAGAAGAGAGAGAGAGACAGAGAGAGAGAGAGAGAGAGAGAGAGAGAGAGAGAGAGAGAGAGAGAGAGAGAACTGACTCCTGTCTTTGTTTTTGCCCCCTTTTCCTTTAGCAACAATGTATCTGAAAGTGGCACCCTTTTATTCCTGGAATGGGGACTTTTCAAGCAATGCTGAATCAGCTCACCTTTTGTTAAACTTTTCAGTATGAACATTTACCTGACAGAAGTAGACAAATGCTATAAATCAGGGTTTGATTTATTGTTTTGCTGATTGTCAACTCTAGACCTGAGGAAATGTTAATAAAGAAGATTAAATTTAAAAATTTTTCAGCCATACATTTTTCTTCATCTTGAAAATCAGTTGTTATACATTTACTAACTAACCCTATTCATTTTGCTTCTAAGATCCCTCTTTGGACTAGTCCCTGAGCATTGTTGAGACTTTAACCTTAAAAATCATCTGCTAATAACAGCACTAGGGCCAAGACCATGTATATCAAGTATTCAGCCTCAAGTTAAGGACTTATTTGTCAATAACTGTTAGATTAACAATAAAAAATAAAAAAATAATAATAATAAGTTAAATTAATTGACAGTTCCTTAATGGAGTTTTAGATGAAATAGTTATTAATTTTAGTGAAATAGAATTAGAAGCAGAATTTGTTCCTAGTGACTAAAAGATCTAATACAAATTTTGAAGATAATTCATTCCCCAAAAAGTAGAATAATTTCTGAGAAAATACAACTCAACAAAGATTTTCAAATCTCTGTCCACATAGTCTAAATTTTAAAATCTAGCCATTTTAGTTATGCACAATTGAAATATATAGGAATAACATCCAATTTTTAAAGGTCACTTTAAAAACATATTATATGAGGGATATAATAATCTTAATAAGAAGAAATAAGAATTGGTTTAGATAGGAAAAAATTTTTGCCCCAGTTTTTGCTAAAAGAGTTTTTAAAAGTATACACACACATACACGCAAATTGCCCCTTATTAGATAAGTCTTATGATCATATATGCATTTATACATAATTAATGAAACATATAATTTCTAATGAATCAAGACAAGGTCACCAGGGAGATCTTGCTTTATTCCCTTTGAACATTCATTTTAAATCACCCCATGACTTTGGTACGTGGGACAAAAATATCCATTAATTCTCCCTATGTTAAACATTTTAACCTTCCCTAGCCATAGGCAACTACTTGAAAAAAATGAAGCACTTTCCCATTATCATGGAAGTATTATTCCATCCACACTTTAATTGAATTCTCAATTTATTGTCCAAGGTTAGAAGGAGTGAAAGATATATTGTAAATATGGATGTATTTGGGGAGAAGAATGAAGGCATAAGAAGAATAATAGGTCTGAAATTATTTATAATTTTCATTTATTCTAGAAATCACCATTACAAGAAGTTTAGATGTATATTGATTTGACTTACTACTGGTGATTCATTTCTTCTGTTTTGAAAATTATCCTGGAAGGAATGTTTGTGACTGTATAAATGGAAATATGTGGCTTAATATCCTTTTCTTTAGTTGGTCCACAATACATAAAATACTAAGGATGAACTATGCATAAAATAACCTTGTCAAATAATCTTCCTTGCCTTATTTTCAATAAAAGATAATGAAGTGAAGATTTTCATATAACTCATTTTTACTCTCCTTTTAAGTGAGGAATAATATAGCAATCTTTATATGCAGCTCCCGTGAAATAAATCATGACATTTAAGGGAAAGATCATGAACAACTTTGCTAGCAGAATTAAAAACTTTTCTTTTAACAAAAATCAGTTAGTTTTTGGAGCTTGTAGTGGATATTTTTTGAAGATATGAAAATATCGAAAGATATGAAAAAAAACAAAAAAAATCATGAAGACAGTCACAAATATCGTGAACTCACAAAGGAAAGTAGGAATCAATCATAGCCAAAATATATGAGGAGGTGCTTGTATATGTATTTATTGTACAACACTATGCCTCTGTAGTTCATCTCTATGACTTTCATCAATGCTTGCCTTGTTAACATTGAGAAGCACTACCAATCTCCATAAATCCAGATAGATACCACTGTTTAGTGAGGCTTAGGGTGAGGGGAAAAAAGATGAAATTGATGTCATAAAATCCATTTCAACACAAGCAACATTTTTCCCTTCAATAGATATTTATTACTTACTAGTTCCAAAACATTCTAGTCAAGTAAGAAATACCCTATTTACTCACCAATTTCTCCATTCAGTATTTTCTCCTTCCTCAAATTTAAGAAGAAAGAAAAAAAAATAATTTCTATATATAAAGTGGAGGTAAGACATATTGCATAAATTTGAGGCTTACAGATACTAATAGAAACTTCTCTTTTTCCCGCATAAAATCTATATCTACCCTTTACACCATGGGTCTCATTTATGAATCCCTGTGCTATTCTGAAGATTAATGCAGTGAGTGCTATGCCATTTCTAAAATGGAATATTTGTATGGTTACTACTCATAGGGAGACTACCTTCCATTTGAACATTGCACCAGATATAACACATGATAGTGGAGAAATTTTTGGTGTGAATTTCCTTCTTATTTTTGCTTTGCTTTGTATTAAAAATCAGATCATTTAACAAACTTATCTCTGCATTTACATTGTTCAAAGAATTATATATGCTTTTGACATATACATGGAATACAATAATATACTTGTTGGAATTATGAATTAGTTCAACTATTCTGGAAAACAATTTGGATTATATTGAAAATGTGATTCAATGTCAATATACTTTGTCCCTGAGTTCTACTTATATGCATATTTACCAGGGGGTGGGGCAGAGATAGAAAGGTCACATATATTCAAAGATATTTACTACAATGCTTTTTGTGGTAGCAAAAAATTGTAGATAAAGTAGGCAGTCATTGATTGTTGAGTATCTGAAACAATTATAGTACATGAATGCAATGAAATATTGCTACACTATAGGAAATGACTAGTATGAAGAAAACAGAGGAAAAAAATGGGAAACGTATGAACTAATGCAAAATGAAGAAAGCAGGCGCAGAAAACCAATCCATCCAGTGAGAACAACAATATAAATCAAAACAACAAAAACTAGAACATTATGATTATAATAATTTAAAAAACCTCAGGAAAGAACTAAGAAAATGCACTTTCCCACATTCATTCCAGAAATGGGTAGCTATGAATATAGAATGTTACATGCACTATTATATGTGGTCAAGGTGTTTTTCTGAACTATTTGTTTTGCTCTTTTGTTTTTTGCTATGAGGAAAGACTTGCTGGGTAGGTAAAGATTTAGTAATATAATTTAAATAAAAGCAATATGAAAACAAAAACAGTATCAAAAGCAGCAAAAATAAGGAAGTAGCAAACATATCAATGGGAAGCACCTTTGTAAGCTTTATGGGAAAATTATGCATTATCAAATGGTTCTTATTAGTTAAAAAAAAAATAAGAACAGTTAGATATCTTTTAATATACATATCAATCAATTGCCTAACAAAGATATAGCCTGCTATAGAATGTCATTTCTGACAGTCCACCTATTCTTTCCCAAATCTTAAGCCAAGAAGGATTTTGAAAATTAAATAAGAGGAGTGGAGGAAAAATTGGGAAGAGAAATGAGAATAGTGCAAGAAAATCATGAAAAGCAAGTCAACGTCCTGCTAAAGGAGACCCCAAAAATATAGAATAAAATAATGCCATAAAAAATAGACTAACTCAAAAGATAGTTACTTTAAGAGTAATGAGTCTTGTCTTTTGTTAACATTATAAAGTTTTTGTTTGACCATTTGTAAAGTTAATCACAAGCAGCTCTCCTGAGGCCTGCTGCTGTGAATAACTTTAAGGATCTAATTGCATGGTATAGTGAACTCTCTATTTATTCAGTAATAAACTAAAGCAAAACATTCAAGAAACTAAAGCACAACATTCACAACAATGTAACATAACTTATTACTAAGGTGACCACATAGTCTTAAACAAAACATATCATTCAATAATTCAAAATCTCCTCAATCAATATAGGAATGCCCAAGTAAAGTCTTCTTTCATCTTAACTTGGGGCTGGGGCCAGCTTCCAATCATCCTTAAGCCACTACTGAGTACCCAAGTAAAGTCTTGTTTCATCTTGATGGACTTTGGCTTCCAATTATCCCTAAGTCAATCATCCTTAAGGGGTAGCAGAAAATACAAACACCATTCACCCCTAGTTCACAATTAGTCACAATCTCAACAGTCAATGCAAGACTACCCAAGTAAAGTCCTCTTTCATCTTAACTTCTGGTTGACTTCCAAACTCCATGCCTCATCTTCCACAGGCTGGCCACTCTTTGCTCTTGTCTGGATTCACAAGCTACCCAGGCAGGTAGCTCTCTGCTCCAGTTCTGTATCTCAGCCGATAGGGACTAGTCCACTCCAACTCCTTCACAGTTTCTGTTTCTAGAAAAGCTTAACAGAGCTACAACAATATTGACACATGTTGCTGGCACTATCATCTCAATTCACTTTCTGTCTGACAAAGTAGCACAAATCAACAGACAAAGCTTCTGTCTGAGAAATCAAACACAGATCAGCAGTAAAATCCCAGTATTTCTGTAAACAGCAGTAAAGTCCTCTTTTAAGAATTCTGTTTAAGAACAACAGGCAGGGTGCTTCTGTCTGACAAAGTAACACAAATGAACAGACAGTGCTTCTGTCTGACAAAATAACATCACCACACAGAACAACAATCAGAAAAACAAGCAGAGTGCCAGCATCACAAACCTTCTCTCTTAGCTCTCAGAAATTAAGACAGATTAACAGAGTGCTGAAATCACAAGCATTCTCTCTTTCAGTTCTGCTTGGTTCCAACAGGTGCTTGAGTTTTTCTCTGGTCTGCTCCTTTCTGTTCTACCTTTCCTGTTCCACTCTTTTGGCAAGATCCTCTCACGACTGGCTCTGTGTGATGACGTTAGGCCTATTAAGGGCAGGGAAGGTCTCCAAACTCCCTTAGGTGAATTAAGGGCAGCACAAATGTTTACTGTTTCTAGTAAATACTTGATAAAATCAAAGGCAAGGCTCAAAGCCATTTGAATGGCTGAAACAAGAAGCAAAGTACTATTTTGCTTGCCATTTCACCATGTTCAAAAAGGACACATGTTAGCACAGGTATTGAATAGATACTAATCCTTCTAAATGTGTTAACTCCATCATTCTTATAATAGTACACCAGTAAGTCTGTTAGCATAAATAGACTCAGATATCTCCTTAATAGCTTTTTCCTCAACATATCTTTCTTGAAGAAGAGCAAGATATTTGTGAATAACATCTTCAATCGTTGCTTCATTTTTTTCCCTCTGTATTCCGGCTTAAAGCCTTCACTCTCTAGTATTCCTTGGTACACATTAAAAATTATACTTATTGAGTTCACATGGCATTTTAATGCCATTGTTTTTGGAAGTCCCCCACCAGCTGAAGAAATTAAAATGCTTTTCAGGGCAGCTATATAATTCAATGTCATTAATGTAGATTGAAAGTAGCATATGTTGACACATTAAATATGCTAATATTCTTATTATGTCATGATAGATTTCACATGATGTATACTTGATATTTATTATGCATTATATCTTACCCAAGTACTATTTTAATCAACATTAACATCATGATAGATGCTGAGTGTAATTATAACATAGCATGCATTTTCAGTATTTACTTGGGCAAATACTGAACACATTTTTGCTGGAAGACACCATAGATCTAAGCATTATACAATATACAAATTTCAAAAAAGGTAATGGGTAGAGTCTAGACTTCCTAAGGATACACACACTCATATAAAAATGAAAGTAACTTCACTTAAATTGATAAAGATAATAAGAAAAGGTAGATGATTTCTACATAGAAATATCAGTTACACATCACCAACTTACCTTAAGTAGCATCAAGAAATAATTTCCCTGAAACTGAAATTTCTGTATCTTCCTTTCCATGTCACTGCAGGGTCCTGAGGCGTAAGAGGCACAATGGCTAGAACAATGGTGCTGGAGTCTAGAAAATGAGTGTTCAAATCCAGCCTCAGACACTTAGTAGCTTTGTAACCCTGGGAAGGTCAGTTAACCTCTTCTTGCTCTAATGTCAAGTATAAAATGGGGATCTTAATATCACCTGCAACTCAGAATTATTGTGAGGATTAAATAAGATATTTTCAAAGCGCTGGCACACAGTAGCAGTTATATGTTTATTTCATTCCCTCTTTCCTTTTCTCCATTTTTCTCCCCTTGTTTAGCTTCATAATCAAAATAAAATGTATGCTAGAAAGTTAATATCTCTCCTTTTAAGAAAAATATTGTGAAATTCATCTTCAAAATTAGAAAAATTCATAGTTAGGTAAAAGAATATTCGCTTAAATTGTCTATCTCAACTACTTAACAAAAATTAAGTATATTAACTGAGTACTAGTGGTAGTCATCACTTAAATGAAGATGTAGTGACTTTGTGTACTCTTCAACCAGGTAAATAGTAGAGATCAGGGGGCAGAGCCAAGATGGCGGCATAGGAGCGGCAAGGTATGGCAGCTCCCACACAGCCACCTCAAAAATACCCATAAAATATGACACTAAACAAATTCTAGAGCTCTAAACGCACACAAATATCCTTCCTGCTGAAGGCAGATCGGCTAAGATGGACCATCTCAGTACTGGGAGCCAAAACCAGCCCACCCTGAAATGGCGTCTTGGCCCTGGGGGCAGCCTGACAAGTTGAGCCGAGCCACAGATGGAGGTTCAGGAGAGTGGATCTGTGGCAGCTGTGGCAGTTTCCAGAATTATCAAACCATAAGAAAAAAAGGACTAAGGAAAAGGTCAGTGGAACTTGGCTAAAATTGTGGGAGAAAAGCAGGTCCGGCCAAACTGCCTCCAGGGCAAGGAAGCAGCAAAAGCAGAGGCCCTGCAGTCGCCTCCACATTGCTGCTTTGGAGCTCGTGGCCTGCAGACTGCAGTGGGGCTAAGCAATCATTCAGAGGCCACGTGCTCGTGCATTGAGCAGCCTGGATTGGGATCATAGTCTTGGGTGGTGGTCCTGGTGTGCGTTTTCAGTGAGCCAAAGCTGGCGGGGGCTGCAGCAGTCTCCTAAAAGCGTCAGCAGCTGGGAAAACTCCAGCAATTTTGGACAGAGATTTCCCCTCTGAAAGCAGAGTTCCACAGAGCTTAAAAATCATTGACTGGCCAACAATGAGCAGCCAAAAGAAGTAAAGTAAGAACAGCAACCAAACTCTAGATTCCTTCTTTGGGGAAAAGAAGGATCAAAGCAGGGACAGGGAGGAAGACAACACAGTCAGAACTTCTGCACCAAAAACTTTCAAGAAACATGAAGATTGCCTAAAATCTAGAGATCAGCTGAAGAAAGATTTTGAAAACCAAATGAGAGAAGTGGAGGAAAAATTGGGAAGAGAAATAAAAATGATGCAAGAAAATCATGAAAAGAGAGTGAACAACCTGACTGAAGAAATTAACACCTTAAAAAACAAATTAACTCAAATGGCAAAAGAGGCCCAAAAAACCAATGAGGAGAAAAATGCCTTAAAAAGTCGACTTTGCCAGATGGAAAAAGAATCTCAAAAGTTTTCTGAAGAGAATAATTCCTTCAGAATTAGAGTGGAGCAAATGGAAGCAAATGACTTTATGAGAAATCAGGATACTATCAAACCAAGGCCATGTGAAATATCTCCTTGAAAAAACCATTGACCTAGAAAACAGATCCAGGAGAGAGAATTTAAAAATTATTGGACCACCTGAAAGCCATGATGAAAAAAAAAGAACTTACAAAGCATCCTTTAAGAAATTCTCATGGAAAATTGCACTGATATTTTAGAAACAGAGGGCAAAATAGAACTTGAAAGGATTCACCAATCACCTCTTAAAAAAGATCTCCAAAAGAAAACTCCTAGAAATATTATAGCCAGGTTCTGGAGTCCCCAGATCAAGGAGAAAATATTACAAGCTGCCAAGAAGAAACAATTTGAATATTGTGGAAACACAATTAGGATAATCTAGGATCTAGCAGCTTCTACATTAAGGAATTGAAGGGCCTAGAATATGATATTCCAGAGATCAAGGGAGCTAGGATTAAAAACAAGAATCACCTGCCCAGCAAAATTGAGTATAGTGTTTCAGGGGAAAATATGGTCCTTCAGTGAGGTGGAGGACTTTCAAACGTTCTTACTGAAAAAAACAGAAGTGAAAAGAAAGTTTGAGACTCCAACACAAGAAGCATGAGAAGGTAAACATGGAAAAGAAATCATAAGGCACTTATCAAAGTTGAACTATTACATGCCAACATGGAAAAGTGACAATTGTAACTGATGAAACTTTTCTCAGTATGAGGATATGGGAAGGGAATACAAATGTATATATACATATACATACACATATATCTATATAGGAGGGTTTATATATGCATAGAAACACATATCTGAGTATGTGTATATATGAATACATAGAGGGCACAAGATCAATTGAATAGGAAGGGACAATACTCTAAAAGGT
>CM053585.1:452841228-452856104 GCA_028646515.1 Pseudochirops corinnae | reverse complement strand
ACTCTAAACTGGATATCTTGCCACACAGGAGAGTAGGGGGGATGGAGATGGGAGGTGGGATGATGGAGGGGAGGGCAGGGTCGGGGGGAGGGTTGATGGAAGCCACATATTTGTAGGGGGACAGGGACTGGTACAGGGTAGAGAATAGAACAAGGTAGGGGGTGGGATAGGAAGGAGGGACATATAATCAGTCTCTAACAATGTGCCCACTGTGGAGAAGTTTTGCGTAATTACACATGTACTGCCTGTATTTAATTGCTTGTCCTTCCAGTGGGGGTGGGTGACAAGGAAGGAAGAGAAAGAATCTAGAATTTAAAATTCTATAATCAAATGTCAAATATCTATCTATCTATATACAATTATTATTATTAATATTATTAACTACATCCAACTGGGACTTAAGATACACTGGCCCTGTGGTAGTGAGATCCATCCTGCCCTACTGGAAAGTCAGAGGGGTGATGGGGGAGGACATAGGAGAGAATAGATTGGGGGAGGGTTTATACAATGGGATGGCTGTTTTGGAGTCGTGGGTAGGGGAAAGATTGGGAGAAAATTTGTAACTCAAAATCCCGTGGAAATGAATGATGTAAACTAAAATAAATAAAAGTTAAAAAAATAGTAGATAAAAGTACATTCATGATATTAATGAAATGTTGCTATCACTAATGAAAATTCAGGGTGAAATATTCTAATTCATAATATCCCTTATATATTATCATTTTCTATTCAGATAGGAGTCATATCTTTATTTCAATAAAGTAAAATATTTTAGAAATTTCAGCCATAATGACTATAATAGAAAGATAAACTTTATTATTTTTTCAAAATTGTTTTGGAAAAGAATTAAACAGTAAAATAACTGATCCAAAGGAACTATCTACCATTATCTACCTTGGTTGAAAAAGAAATTGTTGTTCAACCTCATTTTGTACAAAAAAAAAATAGATAGGGGTGAAAAAACTCATGTAGAAAAGAAACTGTCATATAATCAACTTTTGATATTCAATCTGTCATGAAAATAAATGTATTTTGCAGCCATTTAATGAAGTTTGCCTCCTTCCACCAATATCCCATTCCAGACTTTCTAATTTAGATTTGTGTAATTTCAGTTGAAGCATGATAGATTCTGCCCTAGCTTCTTATTTTAATATGTTTATATGTTTCAGTTTTAAATGGGGTTCTTGTAAATAACATATAGTTGAATTCTGCCTTCTAATCCAGATATCTGCTTCTATTTTTATGGGTGAGTTCATCCCATTCATATTCAGTTATGATTAACAACTGCATTTCCCTCTATCCCATTTCCTTCTGTTTAGTTTTTTTTTTCCTTCTGTCCCTCCTCTAAAGTTTGTTTTGCTTCTGATCACCCCTCTCTTAATCTGCCTTTCCTCTTATCACTATTTCTCTTATCCCTTTCCCTTCTTATTTCTCTGTTGGGTAGTTGAATGTGTGTGGATTTTCATACATATACATACATATAAACATATACGTACATATACACACACATATATTCTTTCCTCCTTAAACAAATTCAGCTAAGAATGTTGTTCAAAAATTGCCTGCTCCCCTCTATTTGCCACTTCATTGTAAAAAATACTTCCTTATATGACTTTTCATGTGGAATTATTATACTCATTCTTTAATTCTCTTCCCCTTATCCTTCTATTCTTTTATTTTGAGATCATCTCAAAATAATAGACTCATACTCATGCCTACTAGCCAGATAGACTTTTTCCAAGTGCCCCGATGATAATTAAAGATCTTAGGTATAGCATGTATCATTTTCCCTTTGCAGAATGTAAACAACTTGACATTATTAAGTTCCTTATGATTTCTCACTCATGCTTTTCATGCTTTTCTCTAGTATTATATTTGAATGTCAATTTTTCTCTTCAAAAAGTTCAAAGGATCTTTTAGTCAAGAATGCCTGGAAGTCCTCTATTTCATTAAATATTTATTTTTCCTTTGCATGTTCCCTGTCACCTTAGTATCTTTTAATGGTTAAGTTCTCTGTGTTATTGTTGCATGTTCATTTTTTCAGCCTATTTCTTGACTTTTTCTTTTTGGTTAAAGTTGGACTTTTTACCCAGTTTGGCCTAGGCCAAGGTCACTCCCAACCTTAAAGCTTTTTTTGCGTTTTGTTTTCATACAAAGTTCTGGGATTAAGGGAATTTTTAATGTGTCTGAGGTGATGCGATCTGAGAAGTATGGTCCCTGTCCACTGGAATTGTGACACTGTCCCTCAAGATTTCTGAACCCTTGTAGCTACAAGCAATACTTCTCAGAGCTCCTGTTCTCTCAACACTGCAATGGATAATGCTCCTCATGACCCTTGCTACAGAAAGCACTCCGCTCTGCCATGGAATTCTAACCCGGAAGTGGGCATAAGGAATGGGGTTTCCACAAAGCAACCTGTCCTGTACCCATTGCTAAGAAATGAGTCCTTTGCTTTCTCTTTATAACTAGATGCCTGATCCCCTTGCTGACTCTTGTTTGAGAGCTTTCTAGGCTGATGTTTTTGCTGTCACCTTCAGTGCTCATAGCTTGTGTTGCAACTGCTTTTGCTCCAGGCCAGTTCCAATCCCATTACCTCAGACCTCACCTAGTAATCTCCTAAATTGTCTTAGGTTGGAAAAATACACCACTCTGACCTTTTCTTTGCTCTGTTGCTCTAGAAACTATTTGTGGAGTTATTTTAAAGTTATTTGGAAGAGGATGTTGGGAGAGCTCAGATTCCTCTACTCTACCATCTTGGCTTTGCCCCAGAAATTTCTTATAATTTTCCCTCATTATTTTTCTCAATTTTTTCCTCTACTGTTCTGATTTTTGGTTAGATTATTTTTTTCATTGTTTGCTATTTGTTTTATTCTTTTTCTTGACTTTGAACTTTACTGATGTGGATACAGAGGTGCCCTAAGGGTTAAAATAATTTTAAGGATTGCTTTCTCAGCACCACAGGAGGCCCTCCTGAGCCTGAGAACATCCTAACGTAAACTTTCCCCTTGTCCTGGACCATAAACTTCCTTGTCACGCCCCCCCCATTCTGGGTCATAAAATTTCCTGTCTCCCTTATCTTGTATCATCTATCTTCCTCATCCTGTGCCTAAATCTCCAACCCTAATTACAAACTCTCATTAGAAACTCTATAGACTGTGTAGCTTTCTGGCTATATAAGTCTGGTCCATTTTCTATATCATTGCCTTTGTTTAGCTCCTTATTAAGTCTCAGGCCCACATGCTTTTGCTTTAATAAACCTCCCTTTGGCTAAAAGAGAAGGTCTGATTGAATTCTTTCAAAAATCTGAACCAGCTCTCATGACTCTGAACCTCGACATTTATGCTTGAGTTAGGTTCTGCTTATGCCTTTGGCGGGAGTTACTGTCCCACATTTTAGGATCTTATCCTGCTGTTTTCATAGCTAGTTCTGGGAGTCTGTAAGTTTTTGTTGCTTACATGGTGGTGTGGTCTGTGGAAAAGGGTGGGCACTGATCTCTTTCTCTGCATGAGCTCTGGTCTTTACCCAGGGATGTCCCCTATTTTCTTGCTGTGGGAGCAGTCTTTTCCACTCTTGAACTGTGACCTAATTATGTGACCATAAGTAGATAATGAGCAAAGAAGTCCCCAGATATTTTCCAGTCCTACACACAGTGATAGCACAGGGATCCCCTACAATCTCTTTCTGACCAGATGTCTAAACCTCTCATTCTCTGTGCATGGTGAGAGTTCTAGTTACTGCTGCTGCTGCTGCACTGCCTACAAGGTCTGTAGCTAGTGAAGCCATGGCACTCTCCTCCTAACCATCCCCTAACCCAGTGGCATAAACCTTCCCTTCTGACCTCCTAAACCATTCTAGGCTGGAAAAATATGTCACTCAGACTTTTGTTTGTTATGTCATTTTAGAATTCAGTTCGATGTATTATTTGAAAGTTGTTTAGATGGAGAATTGATATAATTTGTTTTGAATATTCTCTTTACCATCTTGGCTCTTATAAAGCCTGACTTTTTTTTTTTAAGTATCTTAAATTGAAGTTGAATTCTGAACCAATGTTTCCATAATACCAATGCAATTGATAAAACATTGATCCATTCAGGTAAAATATATATTTTATTATTATCACACATAAGTGATCTCCATAAAAAGATCTTAAGGTGGAAATCCCTGTAGCATAATAATTCATTAAAGAGGTTAATTAATGTTTATAAGAAAATGCCCCTAAAAGAGTTTCACTACTTCATTATTTTGCACTATTTTCCAATACTGTCAATTCCTAAACCCCTGCACTATTCTTTCTTCCTCAGTATATGGAATTCTACCTTTTAACAAAAAAAAAATCAAGTTATGTTTTTAAAAAATGTTGTCATGTTGATGTCAGAAAATTTGTTTTTCATTTCCTACCTTTGGCTACCATCCCTCTACCAAGAGGATGGAGATATGTTTGATTACCAGTCTTTTAGAGGCGAGGTTTGTCTTTGCATTGATATAAATACTGATGCAGATGATAAAGAAAAGACTTCCTAAATTTCTCTAAATTCATATTTGTCATTACCTGTGGCACAAAATCATATTTCAGAACATTTATATGTCAAAATTTGCTGAACTTATTCATAATTGATGGGTATAAATTTTTAGACCATTTTTTTTTTTGCTACAACAAAATGGACTGTTATGAGAATGTATATATGGGATATTTGATCCAATATTAGATCTTCTTTTAGTATCAGCCCAAAGTTGTACAGCTAGACCAAGAGATAGGAAGAGTTTAATCATATTTTTAGTTTAGTGCCAAGTAGTTTTCCAGACTGCATTACTGAATCACAGCTTTATCAACAGTGTCTTAGAGATTTTGCCACTGATCTTCCTACAAAATTTTCAACACTGATTATTGTCAATTTACTTGTGAGATTATGTTAGTAATGGAATCTACCAGCCTCCTTTCTGCACCACTCCCACCATCCCCACTACAGATTAAGCCAGTTCTTTCCCTAAAAGGCAAGAAAGCCTTTCACAGACTTTACTACTTTGGGGAGGAAGAGGATGAGTATAAGGATTGGTTTTGAAGAAACATCCCTGTTACCAGACCAGGAAGCTAAGAAAACCTAGCCCAAGGTCCCTAGGAAGTTGCCTAAAAGTTTTCTTATCCCATTGCCTTCTCCCCAGGCTAATTAATAATTGGGAACAGGTGTTTTTGTTTTGTTTCATTTTGTTTTTCCCTTTTAGGGACAGGATCAGCTTTGGGGAACCTATGGTCTGGAGTCCACATGAGGCCCTCTAGATCCTCAAGTTGAGTCCCTTGATTGATTCCAAACTTCATAGAACAAATTCCATAAATAAAAAGATTTGTTTGGTAAAACTTAGACTTAGTCAAAAGGCCCCACCCAAGAACCTAGAAGGCCATATGTGGCCTCAAGGCTGCAGGTTCCCCATCCCTGTTACCTTGATGCATAAGGCAAGGGGTGAGGTGATGTTACACTGCTCAATATCACAGGTGTGGAACATCAGAACTGTTTTAACTTGAATCCCTTTTTATTAGGAATTTGGGGCTTTTTATGAGATCATTGATGCTTAGCATAACTTGAAAAAATGACTAGTACTGATCCTTTAACTGTTTCCATATTGAGGTATGGTCATCCTTTTCTGTAACAATTTCTAGTGTGCCATTGATATAATGAATTTATCAGAGATGTCTAATAAATTTTCATCTTACTCTGGTTACATTTATTTTATTTACTGTGTCAATTTCTAAGATGCTATTGATATTGAGACATTTCTGGGTCAATTTCTAATGTGCTATTGATATAATTTATCAGAGATATTTTATGTGAATGATTTCCCCTCCACCAAGTGTTAGATTTTCATCTTCTTTGGGTTGCATTTATTTTTTTACACTAAAAATCCTGAATTTCATTTCATAAAAATTGTTCATTAAAAAAACTGTGATCTACTGTAGTCCTTTCTTGAGTATATTTTTTCTTTAAAACTATAGTTCTGAAGAACATCTTTTTCTCTTTTCTAGATTTTTTTTGGGGGGGAAGATATTTGATTTTATGATATATTAAAATGACTGATCTATTTTGTGCTTGTTCTTTTATGTGGTGAAAGGTACTGGTATAAAACTAATATACAGATACTGCTTATGAGTTTTCTAAGCAGACTATATCAAATAAGTGCTGCTTTCCTAGCAAATTATATTCTTGGATTTATCAAATACTGAGATACTGTGTTTGATTTCTTCTAGGTCTGCTTTAATTTGTTCACTTGCTATTTCTATTTTTTTAAGCAGTGCCAAATAACTGATTATTCTTTCACAATATAGTTTGAGACTTGGTGATATTAGACCCTTGTCTTTTCAGTTTTTATTACTTCTTGGGAAATTCTGGACGTATTTTTATTCCTAATTGATTTCATTTTTATTTTGCTTAATTCTATAAAATATCTTTGTTAATTTATATGCTATACCTCTAAAACTAAATTAATTTAGAAAATATAATTTGTATTATAATGATGAACATGAATAATGCAAGTTTCCCATTATTTAAGGTGGTCTTTATTTCTATAAAGATCACTATATATTTATAGTTAAGTCCTGCATGTTTTGGTAAGTTGATTCTCAAACATTTATGCAGTTTTAATTACTTGGAATGGGTAAGGAACTCCTCATGGATAGAAATGATGTTTTAATCTTATTCCATCTTAATAAATATACTTGATAAATGTGCCTTATCAATAAATGTTTAAAAATTAGAAATGTAAAAATTCAAACACTTTTTGAATAAAGACAACTCTAATTTATTTTTAATGTAAATTTCCATAGTAGTTTGCAACATTTCATTTGGGTTTTATTAGGAAGTTATTTTTAAAAATATCTCATTAAATTTCTTGTTTCATTATCATAATTTTAGTTATAAATATGAAAATTATAAAGGTTTTTATTAGTGTATACTTTTTGTTACATTATTTCTATTTAAGATCTACTTTAATTTCAATTACTTTTAAAATTTACTTAAATAAGATATAAGCCCAGCAAATTATTTGTGTAGATTGTTTTGTCCAATAGTGAGGGGCCTGAAAATTTTTTATTTTGCTAAAACAATGGAGGTGTTATTACATGAAACTTTGAAGCCACCACCTTATGGAAATTTGTTTCCTTCTAAGCACTGTTCTTTTAGTGAAATTTTCTCATTCTTTATCATTTGGGGTAGGCAAGTAGTGAGAATTGACTTTGACTAAAACTTTTCCCTTGGCCATTTTGATCCATGTGTATTTATATTGAGCCTGTTCTTAGTGAGAACAATTGATCAATTTATCTCATTTCAGTTCAGACCTCCCAAGCTCAGACAATTGACAAGATCCACCCTCCATAGAAGCTTAGGATTAAAGGCATGTGCAACCAGGCATGGCTATGGATATTTTCAAACATTTGTTTCCCTGGCTTCCAATGGATACTTATCATAAAATAAAATAAAGTTGATGAAACAAAAATACAAAATTATGTTACTGCTGAAGGATATTTTAAAGATCTCATTTTTTTTTTAGCCCTGTCAATCTACAAAATAGTTTTTACAATGCTTATAAAATCAGTCCATTTTTAAGAAGGATAATTACTATTATTTAGCCTGATGCTTTGAGATTTTTCCTGCAAAAAAGATCAGGATTTTAGGCAATTACAAGCTACATATGAACCAACAAAATGAGGTGGTAACTAAGACAGTATGACTTCAATACTTGAATAGATCTTTGATTGCACCAATGGGGTACTCCCTTCATCAGTGTAGATTGCAAATCATTGATGCCTTCTTATCATGTGTGATTCTTTTTTTCCATATTCTTCCATAATTCCTGCACAAATAATTCATTGGTTCTGTACTTTATATGATTCAGACCAATAGAATACCAATAACATATTCAAGACATATATCATTCATTGTTCAATTATTTGATGGAACCACCTCATTTTCTGATTATACATTGCACCAAAGATGTGCTTTACACTACACATTTGAGTCTTTTAATGTGAAATATGTGCATATTTACATGTGACCACCGTATACTTTTCCATTTCCTTTTGGTTCTCATTGCAACGAGTCCACCTAAATTGTGATATTTTGATATTCACAAGAAAACAACATTTATTAGAACATTTTTTTTCTGGGATGAAATATGAGATTATCAAAAATACCAAACAATTCCCTAGATGCCAAGGAAACTATCATATGAGGTAAATGGTAAAACAATTAGCAGTGAGTTAAAGCAAAAAAGTACCTGAGGTAAGTAAAGATAACTTTCTCAAGGCATTTACTTAAAAAGGGGAGGAGAGATATAGGACAATACCTAGTGGAAATGGTCACATCAGAGGAGAGTTATTAGGGATAAAGTGACATAACCATGTTTATAGACAAGAGTAAAGAACCAGTAGATAGGGAGAGGTTAAGATAAGAGAGTATGGATAATAGTAGGGACAGTCACGTAATTGGACTTGGGAAGGATTTTGTGAAAAGAGATATGGGACAGATGTGGGCGATGAAAGACAAATAGAATGACTATTTTCTATGTAAGTGAGGCAGAATGGAGGAGTGAGTCATAGGAATTGAGTAGATTGAAGAATTATAAAGTAAGGGTAATTAAGAGCACATTAATACCTATACATATACATACATATGTGTGTATATATGTATACATTTTATATATATAGTGTATATATATGTGTATATATGTATATGTATGTGTGTGTGTGTGTGTGTGTTGATTGATTGATTCATTCATTGGATAGCTACTAGAAATCCGGAGAAAGTCTCAGGGTGGAGGAAAAAGCCAGAAAGCAGATGGCAGGGTCTTGAAATAATTGACATTCAATTTGTAATCAGGTACCTTTTTTTTATTTCATGACCTCTAACATTCCTTGACATTCTGAGATTCAATGGTTCCACACTTAGTGTGTC
Organism: Pseudochirops corinnae; assembly: GCA_028646515.1. Taxonomy (NCBI): domain Eukaryota; kingdom Metazoa; phylum Chordata; class Mammalia; order Diprotodontia; family Pseudocheiridae; genus Pseudochirops; species Pseudochirops corinnae. The sequence goes on along the minus strand of CM053585.1, from coordinate 452,847,165 downwards.
TTTTCTTTTTAAGATTCCCATTAAAATACATTCAGGCTACTTGTAGCACTATAAATATAAATCATTTTTGAGGAAATTTCACCTATGCAAAACAATCTCCAAACCTGTCAATATTGGTGGCTTTACTATAGTTTTTTTGTAAATGGAGACTGCCAGGATAAATAATGATCTATTCAATAAAAAGCCTTTCATCAGACGTCATCTTACTTTATTTATGTGGTGTATTCAGAACAATCAATCATAAGAATGTACTGTCTTCCTTTATTTTACAGGTGCTGCTCTCAAGTGGCATAGGTCTGCTCTCTCATATCACTCTTTTGCAATCTAAGTAGGTCTTAATTGTCACATTTGTATCTCTTAAAAGACTATCTCTCTTAAAAGACTATCCTTTCACTATCAACTTATTCTTTTTGCTCTTATCTCAGACCCTGTCCTGTGAATAATAGGAATAAACTTTACATTTGGACTTCTCACTTCTCATATCCATGGAGATTGGTGCTCAAGAGCGATAGTCTTATTCTTTAAGGATTTGAGTATCTCTATTGATTCTGTATAATTCCTTTTAGGTTAAGCCTAGTCCTCCAACTATTGCTAATTTAATATTTTTAAGTAATGAAAATGACATGTTGCATATGCATCTTAGAAATTGTTGATAAAATAATGCAGATTAAATTTATTTTTTAATTTTAAAATTTTTATTTAAAGTTTTGAGTTCCAAATTCTATCCCTCCTTTCCTCTGCCCTCCCCCCCTGCCAAAACCATAAGAAATCAAATATAGTTTGTACACATGCAATTACTAAAAATATTTCCATATTAGTCATTTTGTACAAGAAGAATCAAACAAAAGAAAAAACTGAAAAATGGAAATTGAAAAATAGCATGCTTCAGTCTGTCTTCAAGCAATACCAATTCTTTCTCTGTAGGAGGATAGTATGCTTATTATTTTGGATTATTACATTATTGAGATAGGTGTCATTCACAGTTCTTCATCAAAAAACATTGATGTTACTATTTAAAATGTTTTCCTGGTTGTGTTCACTTCACTATGCATCAGTTCATGTCATTCTTTCCATGTTTTCTTTTCTGAAATTATCCTACTTGTCATTTCTTATAGCACAACAATATTCCATTAAAATCATATGCCACCACTTGTTTAGTAATTCCCCAATTAATGGGAATCCCTTTGATTTCTAATTCTTAGCAATCAAAAAAAAGAGCTGCTATAAATATTTTTGTAAAAGTAAGTCCTTTTCCCCTTTTTTGGATGTCTTTGATATACAGACCTAGCAGTGATATTGCTAGATCAAAGGGTATGCACAATTTGATAACCATTTGGGCATAGTTCCATATTGCTCTCCAGAATGGTTGGATCACTTCACAATTCCACCAATAGTGCATTAGTGTATCAGTTTTCCCACATCCCTTCCAAAATCCAACATTTTCATTTTTTGTCATATTAGTGAAGCTGATAGGTGTAAGGTGGTACCTCAGAGTTGTTTTAATTGTGCAGGTCTTTGAAGAACAATGTAATAAAATATTCTTCATTTTTCAACATTGGTCAAGACTGTGGAGGAGAAAGGATACATTTTTTTCAAAATTTCTATGGGTAGAGGAAAGTGGAAGAGAATTATTATTAAAAGAATCCTCTCTCCACCTCCAAGTGATCCTTTTAAATGCTGAAGAACAAAAGGAAACAAACTAACTCTTCCATAGGAATCCATATCAAACAATTTTATTTCTAGATATTGAAGCCAACTCTAAGACACATAAGCCAAACTTTCTGGTTAATGATTCCTAATTGTTTTTAATAAGAAAGGGATACATTATTCAAAGTAGTGATTTTGAAATCACTGAGTCTATAAATCATATAGGAATATTCCAAAGATATTGATGGACAGAGGCCATGCAGAGCTCCAAACAGCTGTTGGTTGATGTGTACATCTCTTCCAGATTTTAAAATATGCCTTGTTCATGTAAAGAGGGATCTTAAAAATAATGTGAAGTAGTTTATACATGGTAGACCCTACAAAACAATCTTTGGGCATTTTTTTTCCCTTAAAATTTGAAGAGCTGACATAATGGGATCAACAGAAAGTCCTTTGAGAACAATGATGTTATAAGATGTAAAACAAAATGGAGAAATTTTCATCTAAATATCCTAATTCCATATTGTCTAATTGAAGCTTTCAGAATTTTAATTAACTCTTTGAATCATGCTGGAAGGACATTAGGCAACAAGTCCAGCAGTTGCAGAATGTAGGTAGGTATTTTGTGAATCATATGCTCAACATCTTTTATCATTTTGATGATTTAATTTAATAAAAAAAAATAATGAAAGAATACTAGTAATGATAAAGTCTGGAAGTATTGTAGATCTCACTTTCTAAAAATGTATTCACTCCATAAATTGTAGGGTGGTATCCATGTATACTGGATTCATCCAGACACTTTCTGAAGGTGCATAATTTACTCCTGTGGAATAGTGGAGTTTTTATGTCATATATTTTATTTATTTTCAAAAGGCAACAACCGCAATACTTCGCCATTTCATCTCTAATGTTATTTGAAATAGATAGGTGTTATCTGTCATTATGTGTTTATTGATTTATAATTCATTTTTCAAAACTTCTCCAAACACTGCATACTAAAGATACTTCTACAGTATAATTCAGAAGCACTTGCAATATACTGTAGTACACTGTACCTTGGGACACAAACTATATTTCTCAGACCAATAGCTACCATAGATCCAAAGGCATCACCACTGCAATGAGGACAGAACCCAAACTCCTTAGGGAAACTTAGAGCTCTCTAGTTATGGGTATCCATCAATCTGTATGCATCTCCTCCCTCTATTCCTTAATATGATTCTTGTGCTTCTGGTAGTCTCTTTAACTCAGTTAGGAGACTTATAAAACTCTCTTACCTCCATGTTCATGTAATTGAATATCTTGTGCCACCTCTTTTCCATCTAGTAGTTAAATTCTCCTTCAGCCTCCAGATCTTATTCCACCTATTCCATGTTTTCTCCAGTCCATACTGCACTTTTCCTCTTCTGAACATCTAGCTTCAGCCATATATATACATATAGGAAATATGATTAGAAAGAAAGTTGATTATTCTTAGAAATATACTATAACTTTAACATCCGAATCATGCTTATCTTCTACAAAGAAGGCACATCAGAAGGCTAGACATTTATGTCAATTATGCAACAACTACTCTCTATATTTTGGAATTCCTCTTGTAAATTTCTCCAGTGATAAATTATGTGAACATCTTCAATTATCACACACCATTGACCTTTGGGGGTACCTTACACTTTTGTTAGTGGCCAAAAAGTCACTTGTAATAAAGTCTGATGAGGAAAGAGCCTGATTCACCTGGGAAATACCATTTTATTGTAAAAATCAAGGGAGTGTGTAATATCAAGAAGCAGTACTACTGAGATCTCCCCCTCCAAAGAACTCCCCCCCCCAAAAAAAAAAACCCTCTAAACAGATTTATAAAATGCACTGAATCTAATTGCGGGATTCCAATTAGGAACTGAATGAGTCACTTTTTTCCAGCCCAGACTAACAAAGGCATAGCCATCTACAGAGAGTGGTGGTGGGAATCTGGCCAGGAGCAATTGTATTGAGCATTCTAATGCCCATGGAGAGGCTGTGCATCAGGACAAGATGTCTCAGATTCTCCATGATGTTAATAAGTGCTATTTGGTGGAGTCATATATGCAGGATGGATTTAGGAGGGAACATGTGCCCATGGGTGTCATTCCTGTTAGAGAGGCCAGAAGCAGTGTCCCTAGAGAGAAATAAGTTCACAAGTAGGAAATGGTGTGGCTCAGATCCCCAGAGTCTCTGTTTCAGGTTCCAGCACAGTTCTAAGGCTGTAGAGGAATCCTAGACAAAGGAGATTCTGAAGTTCTCTCACCCTGAACTAGCAGAATCCCAGTTGGATGAAAGTGACTAATTCTAGCATTGAGTCCTGCCCATCTGAGGACAACATGTGGTCTGTGAAAATGGACCTCAGTTCTTTACTCCATTATTTCTTCTTTCATTTTGTGGAAGGATGTTAAAGTCTACAAACTAATGAGTTTTAAAGTCTCAATAGAACAAAGAGAGAATTGATCACAATTCAAAGGAAAGAGAATGCATGGATCTGGAAATCTGGAGACAAGGCCTACCTCTACCATGAATTAACAAAAAAAAATGCAAACATTTATTAAACCCCTTCTGGGTACAGAGCATTATTATTCTAGGGTCTAAGGGAGATATGAAATTGAGATAAGTCATAGTCCCTGAACTCAAGGTAATTGTAGTGCTGTAGGAGAAAATATATTGATAACTCTAGTACAAATTAATATGTGACGAATGCATTAGAGAACTGAAAATGAAGTGTGTTGTGATATCTGGAGGAGTGGGGGTAAGATTGCTTCTAGGAATGATGTTCACAAAATTTCCTGGAAAAGATGACATTTACATTTTACTTTAAAAGTACAGTTCAAATTCAGCAGAAACCAGATATGTCAGGGTAAGGGAACAGTGTGAAAAAGGAAGAAAGAGAAGTATCACCCAAAAAAATATGTGTTATGGTAACAAAGAATCATCCTATTTAGCAGGATGATGGAGTAGTATGATAGAAAGTAAATTTCTTGAAGACAAAACCAGGCTCTTTTTAATCTGTGTATCCAGAGGATCTCATTCTGGGACATAAAGAAGTATTCAATTAAGAAATGTTTGAGTGACTGCTTCATTCCTGCTATTGAAAATATTAATTATTTAATAGAATATAATTAGTAGTGGACACAGACATAAAGCCTGGATTTTTGATAATAAGAAATACAGTGTTGGAGGGGAATTCCTCACAGGGGAAGCAGAGGATAACTAATCCCTGAGATTACCCTCTTTTCTCCTAATGAAAATGAATGTAAGGCAAAAATGTTGTTGTTTTTAATTTATTTATTATATTATTTTCCCAAGTTACAGGTAAAAAATAATTTTTAAATTCATTTTTTAAAGTTTTGTTTATTTTTAGTTTATATCATTCATTTCCATGAGGTTTTGAGTTACAAATTTTCTCACCATCTGTCCCCTACCCACCAACCCAAAACAGCTATCTGAATGTATACTCCCTCCCCCAATCTGTTCTCTCCTATATCCTCCCCCATCACCCCTCTGACTTTCCAGTAGAGCAAGATAGATCTCCCTACCACAGTACCTGTTTATCTTATTTCCCAGTTGCATGTAAATAATAATAATGATAATATATATATATATATATATATATATATATATATATATATTTGTTTTTAACATTTGATTTTAGAATTTTAAATTCTAGAATATTTCCCCTCCTCCGTTGTCACCCACCCCCACTGGAAAGACAAGCAATTCAATACAAGCTGTATATGTGTAGTTACTCAGAACATCTCCACAATGGACATATTTTGAAAGACTGACTGTATTTCCCTCCTTCCTATTCTGCCATCCACTTGTTCTATTCTCTACTTTGTCTCTCTGTCCCTTTACAAAAGTGTGTGCTTCTAACAACCCTCCTCCAGAACCTGGCTACCTTCCATCCATCCCCCTCCCCCTAGTGGCCATCGCCCCTACCCTCCTGTAGGCCAAGATACCCAATTTGGAGTATATCATTCCTTCCCCAAGCCAAATTCAACGGGAGTAAGGTTAATCCATTCCCTTTTCCATTCCTGTTGTTTCCCTCCATTGTAACAGTTATCCTTTGCCTCTTCTATATGTGATGCTTAACCCCATTCCATCTCTCCCTGCCTTCTCTCATAATATTCCTCTCTCATCTCTCAATTTTACCTTTTGAAATATTACCCCATCCTATTAAATTGATCCTGTGCCCTCTGTCTCTGTACACATATATACACATACTCAGATATGGATTCCTACACATATATAATCCTCCTA
>CM053585.1:452821109-452840728 GCA_028646515.1 Pseudochirops corinnae | reverse complement strand
CATACTGACAAAAGTTTCATAAGTTACAATTATCATTTTTCCATGTTGGCATGTAAGTAGTTCAACTTTGATAAGTTACTTATGAATTCTTTTCCATGTTTACCTTCTCAGGCTTCTTGTATTTGGATGTCAAATTTTCTATTCAGTTCTGCTTTTGCATCAAGAATGGTTGGAAGTCCTCCACCTTAATGAATGACCAAATTTTCCCCTGGAACATTACACTCAGTTTTGCTGGGTAGGTGATTCTTGGTTTTAATCCTAGCTCCCCTGATCTCCAGAATATCATATTCCAGGCCCTTCATTCCCTTAATGAAGAAGCTGCAAGATACTGAGTTATCCTAATTGTGCTTCAACATTATTCAAATTGTTTCTTCTAGGCAACTTGTAATATTTTCTCCTTGATCTGGGCTCTCTGGAACCTGGCTATAACATTCCTAAGAGTTTTCTTTTGGGGATCTTTTTTAAGAGGTGATCAGTGAATTCTTTCAAGTTCTATTTTGCTCTCTGGTTCTAAAATGTCTGGGCAATTTTGCTTGAGAATTTCTTGAAGGATGATTTCTAGGTTCTTTTTTTGATCATGGCTTTCAGTAAATCCAATAATTTTTAGATTGTTTCTCCTGGATCTATTTTCCACGTCAGTGGTTTATTCAATGAGATATTTCACATTGCCTTTTATTTTTTTCATTTGTTTGGATCTATTTAATAGTATCCTGATTTCTCATAAAGTCATTTGCTTCCATTTGCTCCACTCTAATTCTGAAGGAATTATTCTCTTCAGTGAGCTTTTGAGATTTTTTCCATCTGGCAAATTTTACTTTTTAAGTCATTCTTCTCCTCATTGGCTTTTTGGCCTCTTTTCCCATTTGATTTTATTGATTTTTTAAGGTGTTATTTTCTTCAGGCAGGTTGTTGACTCTCTTTTTATGATTTTCTTGCATCATTCTCATTTCTCTTCCCAATTTTTTCCTCCACTTCTCTTATTTGGTTTTCAAAATCCTTCTTAAGCTGCCCTATGCCTTGTAACCAGTCTAGATTTTTCTTGGAAGCTTTTGGTGCAGGAGTTATGATTGTGTTGTTTTCCTCCTGTTCCATGCTTTGATCCTTTCTGTCCCCAAAAAAGGAATCTAAAGTTGCACTCCTCGGCTTGCTTTGCTTCCTTTTCCTGCTCATATTCCCAGTCAATTACTTGGCTTTTGGGCTCAGTAGAACTCTGCTTCTAGAGTAGAGAGCTTTGTCCTAAATCATTGGGGTTTTTGCAGCTGGCAGAGCTATTAGGAGGCTGCTGCAGCCCCCACCAGCTTTGGCTCACTGAAAACACACCTCAGGGCCACCACCCAAGACCATGGTCTGGATCCAGGCAACTAAAGGCAAGAGCACTTAGCCTCTGAATGATCATTTTGCCCGCCTGAAATCTGCAGGCCAAGAGCTCTGAAGCAGCCTTGTGGAGGCAGCTGCAGGGCCGCTGCTTCTGTTGCCTTCTTGCCCTGGAGGCAGATGGATGGACCCCCTTTTCTCTCCCAGATTTAGCGAGTTCCTCTGACCTTTCACTTAGTCCTTGTTTCTTATGCGTTGATAATTCTGGAAATTGACACAGCTGCTGGTAATCCACTCACTTGAAAGCTACAGCTGTAGCTTGTCCTGGCTGCCCCAGGGCCAAGCCACGGTGTCAGGCTGGGTTGGTTTCTGCTCCCAGTGTGATGTGATGATCCCTTCCTGTCCTGTCTACCAGGCTGCCTTCATTGGGAGCTTTTTTTCTCTGTACTTTTGTGAGTTCTGGAGCCTTAAAATTTGTTTAGAGTCATATTTTATAGGTATTTGAGGTGGTTATGGGAGGAGCTCATAGAGTTTTTCTGCTTCTATGCTGCCATCTTGGCTCTACCCCCTACATTCATTTTTAAAACTTTGATTTGCAAATTCTCTCCTTTCCTCTCTTCTACATCCCCTCATTGAGAAGGCAAAGAATTCAGTATAGCTTATATATGTGTAGTCATATAAAACATTTACACATTAGGCATGCTATGTATGAAAACATAGACCAAAGAAAAATCACTTCAAGAAAAATATATATTTTTAAAAAATTATGTTTTACCTGTATTCAGACACTATCAGTTATTTCTCTGGGGATGGATAGCATTTTTCATCATAAGACCTTCAGAGTTGTTTTGGATCATTGTATTGCTAAGTCATTTATATCTGAATTGCTGTTGCTTTGTATTCAACACATTGTCCTTTCTATCAGTTCAAGTCTTTCCAGGATTTTCTGAGATCATTCTGCTCCTCATTTCTTATAGCACAATAGTATTGAATCATAATCACATTCCCTAATTTGTTCAGTCATGCCCCAGTTGAGGGACATCACCTCAGTTTCTGATTCTTTGCCCTCAGAAAAGAACTGCTCTAATTTTTATTATACTTACTCATTCTTTTCCTTTTTCTTTTTTGTATCTTTTGGGATATAGACCTAGTAGTGGTATTCCTAGGTCGCAGGGTATGCATGGTTTTATAACCCTTTGGCGTTGTGCCAGATTCCTCTACAAAATGGTTGAATCAGTCCACAACTCCACCAACAGGGCACTGATCTCTCAATTTCCCCAGATCCCTTCCATCATTTGCCATTTTCCTTTTCTCTCCTATTATTTAATCTAATAGGTATAAAGTATTATCACAGAATTTTTTTCATTTTAATTTCTCAGATCAATATTGACTTAGAGCATTTTTCTTATGTACCAATAGATAGCTTTATTTCCTCTGAAAACAGCCTATTCATAAATTTTGATCATTTGTTATTTGGGGAATAGTTCTTACTTTTCCAAGTATAACTCAGTTCTCTATATCTTTGAGAAATGAGGCCTTTAGGAGAGAAACTTGATGGGGGGCAGAGCCAAGATGACAGAGTTAAAACATGAGTTCATGCAGCTCCAACTCCCACCTCCTCCAATACATGTAAAAAAAATACTCTAAACAGAATTTTGAGCTACAGAACCCACAAAGTGACAGAGAGAAACAAATCTCCCACTGAAAGAAGCCCAGCAGGCCTGCAGGAAAGGTACATCAAAGCCGAACAGAAAATTTGGATTTCAAATACAAGAAGCATGAGAAGGTAAACAGGAAAAAGAAATCATAAGGAACTTATTAAAGTTGAACTATGTACATTCCTACATGGAAAAATGATAATTGCTACCCCTAAGACTTTTCTCAGTATGAGGATAGCTGAAGGGAATATATAGGTAGATGTATGTATACATACATATGTATGTATGTATGTATAGGAGGATGTATATATATATATATAAATTTATATGTGAGTGTGGGCATTTGTATGCTCGTGTATACATAGACATAGGGCACAGGATGAGTTGAATATGAAGGGACGATATCTAAAAAATAAAATTAAGAGGTAAGAGAGGAATTTATTGGGAGAAGAAAAAGAGAGATAGATTAGCATAAATTATCTCCTTTAATTTGTATTATAAAGCAGCAGTCATCAAAACTGCGTGGTACTGGCTAAGGGATAGAGTAATGTATCAATGGAATAGATTGGGTACTAAAGACGTAGTAGTCAATGATTACAGTAAAACACTTTTTGATAAGCCCAAAGATCCCATTTTCTGGGATAAGAATTCACTATTTGACAAAAACTGCTGGGAAAATTGGAATAGAATATGGCAGAAACTTGGCATAGACCATCATCTAATGCCATACACCAAAGTCAAGTCTAAACGAGTGCATGATCTAGGCTGATACTGTAAATAATCTGGGGAAGGAAGGAATAGTTTACTTGTCAGATTTATGGAGTAGGGAAGACTTTACAACCAAAGAAGAGTTGGAGAGCATTACAAAATGCAAAATGGATAACCCTGATTATATTAAATTGAAAAGTTTCTGTACAAACAAAGCCAATGTAACCAAGATTAAGAGGGAAGTGGGAAATTGGGAAAAAATATTTACAACCAATATCTCTGATAAAGGCCTCATTTCTAAAATATACAGGGAATTAAGTAAAATTTGTAAGAATACAAGTCATTCCCCGATTGATAAATGGTCAAAAGATATGAACAGGCAATTTTCAGAGGCAGAAATTAAAGATATCTTTAAGCACCTGGAAAATTGCTCTAAAACACTATTAATTCAAGAAATGCAAATCGAAACAACTTTGAGGTACCACATCTCACCAGTCATATTGGCTAAGATGACAAAATAGGAAAATGACAAATGCTGCAGAGGATGTGGAAAAATTGGAACACTAATGCATTGTTGGTGGAGTTGTGAACTGATACAACCATTCTAGAGAGCAATCTGGAACTCTGCCCAAAGGTCTATAAATAATTGCATACCCTTTGACCCAATAATACCACTTTTGGAGTTATATCCCAAAGAGATCACAGAAGTGGGAAAAGGACCCATATATACAACGATATTTATTGCAGCTCTCTTTGTGGTGCCAAAAAACCAGAAATATAGGGGTTGCCCATCAACTGGGAAATGACTGAACAAGTTGTGGTATATGAATGTAATGGAATACTATTGTGCTATAAGAAATGAGAAGGAGATGGACTTCCTAATTACCTGGAGAGGCTGATACAAATTGATGCTGAGTGAGAAGAGCAGAACCAGGAAAAATTTGTACACAATCACAGACACATCATATGTGTGATGACCAACCTTTATAAACTGGACTGTTCTCAGCAACATAGAGCTATAAGGCAACTCTACAGGTCTCAGGATGGAAAGAGATATCTACATTCAGAGAGATCTAGAAAGACTATCGTTTAAATGGAGACTGAAGCAATACATACTATCATTCTTTTTCATGTTTGGTTTTGTTTCTTTTTTCCCAGTGTTCACTCATTGGTTGCAACACTTCTATTCAACCAGACTATTGTACATTGTGAAAGTATTTGCAGATCCTATACATGATTGCACGCCACCATGGTGGGAGTGAAGGGAGGGGAGAAAATCTTGAAACTCAAGGGATTTTGGAACTGAATCTTGTAAACTAAAAGTAAATAAAGAAGTCATTGAGAGAAAAAAAATAATAAAAGAGGCAAGAGAAAACTGTTACAATGGAGGAGAAGAGCAGGAAGGTAAAAGGGAATGAGACAACCTGATTCTCATGGAATTTGACCTAAGGATTGAATAACATGCACACTAAGTTGGGTATCTTACCCTATGGGGAAAATAGGGGCGTAGCGAATAAGAAAGGAGGAGGATAAAAGGGAGGGCCGATTGGGGGAGCATGTAGTTAGAAGCAAACATTTTTGAAAAGGAATAGGGTCAAATAGAAAATATAATAAGTGGGGGGCAGGATAGGATAGAGGGAAATATAGTTAGTCTTTTACAGTATAACTACTATGTAAATGATTTGCATAACTACACATGTACAATATATATTCAGTTGCTTATCTTCCCAGTGGGAATGGGTGAGAAGGGAAGAAGAGAAAAAAATCTGGAACTCAAAGTTTGAAAAAAAAATGTTTAAAAATTGTTTTGTTTTGTTTTGTTTTTACATGCAACTGGGAAATAAGATATATAGGTACTGGGGTATAGAAACCCATCTTGCCCTACTGGAAAGTTAGTGGGGTGAAGGGGGAAGATATATGAGAGAACAGATTGGGGGAAGGGGTATTCAGTAGGCTTTCCATATTGGGGTGGGAGTAGGGGAAAGATGGGGAAAGAAAAAATTGTAATTCAAAATCTTGTGGAAATAAATGTTGAAAATGAAAAATAAGTTAAAGAAAAGAAAAAAAGAGAGAAACTTGATTCAAAATTTTTTTCACAATTATTATTGCTAACTATATTTCCCTCCACCCCATTTCCTCCCCATATGTTTACTGTATTCCCTCTCTCAACTCTTACCCTACACAAAAGTATTTTACGATTGACTCCACCCTCCCCTAATCTGCCCACCCTTCTATCATTGTCCCCTCTTCTCCCCATTTCATCCTACTTTCCTTTAGGGTAAGATCAATTTCTATATCCAATTGAGTGTGTAAATTACTCCCTCTTTGAGTCAGTTCTGATGAGAGTAAGGTTCACTTACTCCCCCTCACTTACCTTCTCTTCCACCCCACTGTAAAAGCTTTTTTCTTGCCTCTTTTATGTCAAATGTTCTACCACATTCTACCTCTACCTTTCCCTTTCTTGCAATACATTTCTTTTACCCCTTAATTTTATTTTTCTTTAGAAATCACTCCTTCATATTCAACTCACACCTGTGCCATTTGTCTAAATGTCTAAATATATTCCTGCTAACTGCCCTAAAAACTAGAAATTTCTCATGAGTTACAAGTATCATCTTCTCATGTAGGAATATAAACAGTTTAAACTTAATAAGTAATTTATGATTTCCCTTTCCTGTCTACCATTTTTATGCTTTTCTTGAGTCTTCATTTGAAACTCAATTTTTCTATCTACTCTGGTCTTTTTGTAAGGAATGCTTGAAAGTCCTCTATTTCATTGAATATCCTTTTTTCCCCTTAAGGATTATACAAAGTTTTGATGGATAGGTCATTCTTCTTTTAATGCTACTTTTTTGCCCACTTTAATATAATATTTCAAGCCCTCTATTCATTTAATATAGAAGCTGCTAAATATTAGGTTATCCCAACAGTGGTTCCATAATACTGGAATTGTTTCTTTCTGTCTGCTTACCATATTTTTTTCCTTGACCAGAAAGCTCTGGTATTTGGCTATAATATTCCTTGGAGTTTTCATTTTGGGCTCTTTTTCAGGAGGTGATTGGTTTATTCTTTACATTTCCATTTTACTCTCTGGTTCTCAAATATCAGTGAATTTTTCCTTGAAAATTTCTTGAAAGATGACGCCTAGGCTTTTTTTTTTTTTTATCATGACTTTCAGGTAAAGCAATAATTTTTTAATTATCTTTCCTGAATGTATTTTCTAGCTCAGCTATTTTTCCAATGAGATGTTTCATTGTTTTCCATTTTTTTTGTCTTCTGTTTTCTTTTATTTCTTAATTTCTTATAAAGTCATTGGCTTCCATTTGCTCAATTCTAATGTTTAGGATTTATTTTCTTCAGTAAGCTTTTATATTTCCTTTTCCATTTGGCCAATTCTATTTTTTAAGGAATTTCTTTTTCTTCAGTGAATTTTTGTACATCTTTTACCATTTGGCTTAATCTGTTCTTTAAGGTGTTATTTTTGTTAGCATATATATATATATTTTTCTCCTTTACCAGGCTGTTAACTTGGTTTTTAATTTTCTTTATGGTTTTCTTAAGCCATTCTTATTTCTCTTCCCAATTTTTCCTCTATCTCTCTGATTTGATTTTCAAAACACTGTTTTGAGATCTTCCATATCCTAAGACTAATTCATATTTTTCTTGGAGGTTTTGGATGTAGAAGCTTTAACTTTGGTATTTTCTTCTGAGTTTGTTTTTTATCTTCCTTGTCATCATAGTAACTTTCTATGGTCAGAATTCTTTTCTGTTGTTTGTTCACTCTCTGTAAAGCCAAACACAAGGAGCAATACAGAGGATTGCTTGAATGAATAGCTTTAAGGTTCTGATCACGTGGTATAGTAAACTCTCTATTTATTCAGCAATAAACTAAGGTAAAACATTCACAGAAACCAAAGTACAGTATTCATGATGATGTAACATAGCAACTTATCACTAAAGTAACCACATAATTTTAAAGAAAAGATACCATTTGCTAAGTCCTTAACTCAATCATGCTTAAGGAGCAATCCTCCTTAAAGGGACACAAAGTACAAAGGTAAAAGCACCCCCCCATGCACACCACATTGTCTTAATCTCTCAATCAAAAAGTCTTCTTTCTTCTTGACTGGAGAGTAGTTTCCAATCATCCTTAACTCAATCATCCGTAAGGGGTACAAGGTACAAAGTGCAAAGTTCTCCCACCCCTAGGCCATGGTAAATCATGATCTTCTCAGTCAGCACTAAGTACCCAAGGAGAGGTCTTTTAATCTTGGCTCAAGGCTGGCTCCCAAATTCCATGGTTCTTCTTCCACAGGTCTAGCTCTTGCCTGAATCTACCCAACAGTCACCTAGATTCACAGGTATGCATCTCTAAGCTCCTCATCCAGCTCCTTGTCCAGTTCCTCATCCAATTCCCATTCCATATTCAAGCTTATAGTGTTCAGTCCACCTCAAATCCTTTGCAGTTTGTTTCTGGGAAGACAGAGCTTAACAGAGTCCAAACAATATTCATACACTTTGCTGGCACCATCATTGATTCACTATATGCTTGTGAAATCAACACAGACCCACAAACAAGGTCTGAGAACTCAACACAAATTATTAGTATAATCCCAGGACCTCTAAAACCCTCCTCTGGGACTTCTGTAAACAGACAACAAGAGAAGAATCTTTCAGGGCTTCCAGTAAGGTTCCAGAGCTTCTTTACAAAAAATTACAAACACAAATCAACACAGACAGAACAGAAAAACAGAGTTCCAGCCACCAGGAGTGTTTCCTTCTCAGTTAGGCTCTGTCCCAGCTGTGCTCAGCTTTTTATATGGTCTTTAACTCCTCCCTGTTCCACCCACTTCTTACATACTTCCTCTTCCTGTCTTTGGCAAGTCCCTCCCACTGTGGGATTCACAGATTCTGTTTCTTAACAAAGACTTGATATAATCATTGGTTGCAGTCAAGGTTGCAAAGACACTTGAACTGAAACAAGGTGCTAAATAATTAAATAACTGAAACAAGGTACTAAGTACTCATTTGCTTGCCATTACATTCTCCTATCCTATTTGTTGACTTTTAACTCTTTGTTAAAGTAGGTCTCTGCTTTCAGAATGGAGTATGCACTGTCCCAAGGTTTTGTGCAACTGTTTTCAGAAATTATTCTAGGGATCTGTAAGTTTTCAGTTTTTCCAAGGAGTTATGACATAAGGAGTTATGTGTTTACTACTTTCCTGGACTGTGCTCTTATCTGTGAGTGACCACAAATACTCTTTTCTGCCCTGGAACTATGAAGTATTTCCCCAATCTATTCTGGTCACAACTTCTGGTGTGCTAGTGCTGGTCCTCTCCCTGGACTGCCACACAGGACTGTGGCCCAGACCCAAGTATGGGCAAAGCAACAGAGTCCTGCCTCAGTGTGAGCAAAGAGATCCCTTTAATCTCCTGAAAAGTTGCTCGACCCCCTTACTGTCTGGGAGCTGAGATCTCTGGAAGCAGCCAGTGCTGATTCAGTCACTCCCAAGGCCTGTCCTGGCTTCCTAGGGCTCTGCTGGTAAGGCCTGCACTGTACTTTGTTCCACTATTACCCGTGTGTGACAGACTTTTCCTGCTGACCTTATAAGCTGTCTTTGACTGGAAAATTATTTTACCCATCCTTTTCTGGGTTCTGCTACTCCAGGAATTGTTTCATGACATTATTTAAAGCTATTCAGAGGCATGTTGAGGAGAACTCAGGTGAGTAGCTGCTTTTTCTTCTTGATTTTGACTCTGCCCCCCACAAGGCCACAATGTTGACCACCATTGTGTGCTTTGTTTTTACCATCTCAAGGAAGGCATCTTTTAAAAATCATTGAAAAATTATTTTATTATGTAAGAAGACCTTTCTAGTGCCAGGGCATGTGATATTTTTGTCTGTTGACTGATTGCATAGGAAGTAAGTTTTGAAAAGCAAGGTAGTTTTAAACTGAGAAAAATCCCAAGTCCCAGGAAAATTAATTAGAAAATGATTAGTTACATATCCCTGAACACACTACTTAAGATGTCTTTGGACTTCAGTTCCCTTTATTCAATTAAATACAATTAACCATTTATTGAACATGTACTATTTTCAGGACAAATACTTAGATATGGGAAGGAAATTAAGTGAAGAAGAGTGAAGAGACAATAATAGCTAAGAGGTTTTGAGTCTAGGTAATGGAGAAATTTGAGTTATAATCATTAGAAATAGGGATATTGGATGAAAATTTGTCTTTTGTGGGAAGTGTTTAATTTTGGATCTGCTGAGATGTTAGTAGGAGGTATCCAACAGAAAGCTGAAAACATAGAAGTTACTGGGGTTATTATTTGGCACTATATTCCCAAGCTATCATTTTGCTTTTTAGGGAGACTAGAGAGATTTGTAAAAAGTTTAGAGGTGTGATTTACCTTCCAACTATCAAACACTGTGATTGAATTTTGAGTCACAAATAAGCCAAGAGTTGTCAAAGCTTCCAAAAGTTCTTTGTTTACTTCTAGGAAATAGTTTCTGACATAATCTAGTCTCAATTTAGCAACCTTCATCCTAAGGTTTAAATATGAGGCATTAAAATTTTTCAAAAGTATTTCACATATGACATTTCAGGTCGTTTTAAGAACTTAAAGACTTATTTTTTGTGATATTTTACAGGAATTCATAAAAATACATTAATCTGTATCATTTTGTTGATTAATTTACAATGATATTTATGCTTAGTAAAGTTGAGAAATGATTTATCAAAATCCTAGAATGTTTTTTTCATTTCCAAATCAAAATCTAAATAGAGGGGAAATAGGGATTTCATCTTCATCTCTCTTTGAAAATTGAGTAGAGGTATTAGTTTAAAGTTTGCATCTGGAAGCCAGAAAAAATTCATAAATTGGCAGGATCTTTCATATTCAGACTTCCAATGTGTTAATAAATGGCAATTACATGCAACACAAACACCTGCTTGCTAGTTTTACAAGCAGCTGTTTCCTTGGACATGAAGCACTTAACTTCAATCCAGTATTTTAGCCAAGTATTAGAATCCCTATTCTCATGGGATACTTGTTTCTAACAATATTGCAGAATATTAAACAGGAAGAGGTTTTAAAATTAACCAATTAATCAACAAGTGTTTGTTAAAAGCACCTCCTATGTGCTAGTTATTATGCTAAATTCTGAGGATACAGAAAGAAAACATAAAACATAAAACTCTCAAGGAGTTTATATTCAATCAGGAGAGTCAATGCACATGTCTATATGTAGACATTTGTGAATATTTACAGTGTAAATGTATGACCCTATGCAGAATAAACATACAGAAATAGTAAATACAAAAGAAATAAAAGATAGTTCAAAAAACAAAGTATTAGGAAGGGTAGGTATTAATAGGTGGATTAATAAGAAAAGTTTCCTTGTTGAAGGTCACATTTGAGCTTTGGCTTAAAGCAATACATAGGAAGAAGTGCACACACATAAATATATGGATGTGTGTGGATGTGTGTGTGTGTGTGTGTGTGTGTCACCACTTAATTGTAGCCTTCTTGGGGGAGAAGGGTAGTAAGGGGGAAAAAGAACAAAGTAAAAAGTACACAGCAGAGAATACTTGCAACAAAAAGAATACTTGCAAGGAGACAAAGAAAAGATGGAGAACACTGAGCACGATGCAAAGTATTTATTATATAACTAGGCTTTCTTGAAAGAGAAATTTATTGCTGTGTATTTTAAATCCTGTCTTAATATTTTGCTGTGTACTTGACAATGCTTTCTTTTTCTTATTTTTTATTTGTTTCAATATTTAAGCTTAAAATTCATTTTTTTCTTTTCATTGTGTATTTTTTAAATATAAGTTTAAAATAAATTAATATAAAAAATAAAAAACACATCAGTTTGACTTGTAAAGCTATTCATGTTGTCCTGATATATTGTCAGTCTCATTATATGTTACTTCCCTTTCCACACTCCACATTTCAGCTAAATTAGCTTCTCTATTCCTCACGGAGGCCAATATGTCTCTCCTCTCCATGTCTCTGCCTTGCCCTCTTAATACTTAACCTACTCACCTGCAAGGATCCCTTCCTTATCCTCCCATTCTTGTTAATCTAAACACCCTGCCATACCTCCTGAATTCTATTCCCTCACCCTCCCATCTATAAATCCCTCCATTATCCTCCACCCCCACCCTATTCTCTTAACCTTTTATTTTTTCTGAATACAGAAGATTTGTATACCCTTCTAGTTATATGTTGCTCCCTCTTTAAACTATTACTTATGACAGTAAGATTCCAGAACTACCAGTTCTACTCCCCCATCTAATTTCTCTGTTTCAGTTCTTCTTCTTGCACCTCCTTTGTATAAGATAATTACTCTTTTTACCCTTTCCTAAATGGCTTTACTTATTAGAATCAAATCACACTCAAGTCTACCCCAATCTTTCTCTTGAACTACCCAATCATTAATAACAACCTTAAACAGGTGTTTTATACTTCCTCATACAAAAAATAAGCCATATTTCCTTATTGAGTCCTTCATAATTAGTCTTTGGTATGTACCTTTTCTTTCTCTTGGTTCTAATATGCCAAATCTTCTATCAAGTTTAGGTTTTTTTAAACAAAATTTTAAAAGTTTGGCAATTCATATAATGTTCATTTTTTTTCATTCACGATTATAGTTAACTTGCTTAATTATGCTTAACTTTGGTGGATATATTTTCAGGCACAACCCCAGTTCTTTTGCTCTTTAATATATAATGTTTCAAGACATGTGGTCCTTTAGTGTCACCACTGCCAGGGCTTATATGATTCTAATTGTGATACCATCATATTAAAGTTGTTTTTTCTTGTCGCTCATAATATTTTCTTATAGAGCCAGGGGTTTCAGAATTTGATGATGATATTCCTGTGGGTTTTCCTCATAGGATCCCTTTGAAATGGTGATTGGTAGATTTTTTTTTTCTATTTCTACTTTCCTCTCCTATCCTAATGCTTTAGAACAATTTTCTTTAATTATTTTTGCATTATTTTATTAAGGTTATTTTTGTTATTGTTGTTGTTTCAAGCAGTTTGATTATTCTTATGTTTTCTCTTCTTATTCTGTTTCCCTTTTCCTTTTGAGATGTTGCACATTCTCTTCTGTCTTTTTTTTTTCATTCTTTATATTTTCTTTTATTATTTCTTGGGCTCTTACAGCTTTGATGGCTTCCCCCTGCCCAATTCTAATCAGTTAATAAACACTTACTAAGTGCTTACTATGTATTAAGTATTGTGTTACATTGTTGTTGTTGTTGTCATTTGTCCTTATTTCTCAAAATGAACCATGACATCAGGGAGATGTTGCCATGACATGGAAGTGAATTAGATTTAAGTGAAGGAGGACTGTGCAAAGTCACCAGCCTCACCTTCTTCTCTGGAGCTGTATAGATCCAAGGGTCAGATAGAGGTCAGGATGTCTGGAGATGGCCCAGGAAGCAGTGAGGGAGACAGCAAAGTTATAAGAGCCCGATAAATAATAAAACAAAATATAAAGAATTTTTAAAAATAACCAGAAGGTAGTTATCAGAGTGAGATTTTAGCTCCAGATCCTCCTAACTCTAAATCTGTCACTTTATTCATCATGTTACATTAGTCAGTTGTGCTTCCCTGTGTATTCGTAGCCTCTATACACAGTTCCATTTTTTGTTGTTATTGTTTCTGTGTTTGTTATCTGAATAATCTTTGTTGGAAAGCAGAATTTTGTTCTGTCCCTTTGGATCAACATCCTATGTACAATCTTTCTTAAACTTTACTTTTACTTTCTCTGAAATCAGACATCTGTTCTTTCCAAATCAAGGCATGCACTATGTTTTTCCTAGTTTATATATGGTTAACTCTCATGGATAATTAGAGGGTTTTGTTGGGGCATGTGATCATAAAATAACTGGGTGACAGATAACATTGCCATTGGTGTGTATGTAGGTTTTTTTAGGTAGAAAATTTTGGAGACTGATATAAGAATGCTATAATCCTCTTTTACTTACCCCAAGAATAAATTTGAAATAAAGTTAAATAACAACAAAAGTGGAAATTTTTGGTCACTTTGACTTATGGATTAAATGAATAGTATGACTTCAAACTGAGTTCTAATCACTCATGTGCCACCAGCCAGTGGTGTGAACTCTGTCAAATCAATTAGTCCCTCTGATTCCTCAGTATCTTCACCTACTATATAAAATGGAAATATTGAACTCTGCCCCCAAAGGTTACATCCAACTCTATGACTATATCAATAAAAATAAAGTGTTCCAGCACTCAAGTAGGTGTGATAATCAATGTACTGGTGTGATCTAGATTTGAGATATCAAATATGTGGCCTACAATATTCCCAAGTACAAACCAAACTTAATTAAAATGTAATTGGAATATATTTAGCAAAGCAATTAAATACAATACAATGGATAATCATACAATTTAAAACAAAGTCAATATGCAGCCCATAGGGATCCTTAAATATGGTTTAATAGCCCCCATTTCTATTTGAGATGGACAGCACTGGTCTAGGGGAAGGAAGCCTGATTGCCAGGATATGAATATCGAAAAAAGGACTGGAGTTGGTATGGTTCTGAGCATTACTAAAAAAATGTTTTTAATTGAAACAACATATCTTCCTATTTCCCTATTTCTTTACTCTCTCTCTCTCTCTCTCTCTCTCTCTCTCTTTTTCTCTTTCTCCCATCTTGAATATTGGATATTCATTCTTGCTCTCACTTCTTGCCTCTTTCTCTTTTTCCTTTTCCATGTTCTTTTCTTTTTGTCCTCTCTTGTTAAAAAATTCAGTGGTAATAAGAGGAGTCAGGGGTACAGAGAGATGGAAGGTGACAACGACTTCTTGACTCCCTCCATTTGCCTACCCTCTACCTCCTTTGAAAAGATAATTCAAGTGAACACAGTAATCGATATGCCACCAATGCCTGACCTGGCCAATCAGAAAGCCCAAAAGTAAGACATCTGTCATTCAGCAACTCACATATTTTCATGTTTCTGATTTTAAAGGATTGGTAATCAAATCAACTCTGAACCAAAGGCAGTGTGGTATGTTCCAATTTGGAGTCAGAGCATCTTTGATTAAATCCAGACCTTAACACTTAACTGTATGACTTTGGGTAAATCACCTATAGGATCATAGGATTATAGAGTGAGAGCTAAAAGGAACCTTTAAAGTGAACCTTTTTGGTATTGTTCAGTCACATCTGACTCTACACAACCCATGTGAGATTTTCTCAGCAAGTATTCTGGATTCATTTGTCATTTCCTTCTCCAGCTCATTTTACCGGTAAGGAAACTGAGGCTATGTGATTTAAATTACTTTCCCTGGGTCACACAGCTAGTAAATCTCTGAGATTTAAACTCAGGTCTTCCTGGCTCCAGGCTCTGCTCTCTATTCACTGGGCATCTAGCTTCCCATGAACGCAGTAAATGCCACTTATTTTACAGTTGAAGAAAGTAAGGCCCAAAGAAGTTGATTGACTTTCCTATGTTTATACTTCACCTCTCTGGGTTTCAACTTTCATGCTTATAAAATAAAGGGCTTGTACTAGATATCTTCTAAGGTCTTAATTACAACTAAATCTATTATACCATGATTCAGTTGTTATAATCTAAATGGTACTCATTCTCCTATCTTCCTGAAGACACTGACAAATTATACCTATCCATAACAATGGAATTGAGAATTAAGGATAATTTATTTGTCAATTCTGCCAAATTAGCTTCCAATATAGAATAAGGCAAAAAAAAATATTTAAAAGGATGATTGAAGCCTTGAGATAATTTGCCTAAAATTTCCATTTTCCTATCTGTTGACTAACATGTCAACAACACCAAAGGTGGGAGGGAGAGTTTGGTATCTCTGTGCGAGATCTGAAAATGAATACAAATATTTATTTCATATCTATTTGGGAATATTCATATCCATTCTGATTTTTCAAGAATTTTTCAAGACTTTGATAATAATTTAATGATAACCTAAGACCTAGATGGGCTTAATGGGTGATGATTGGAGAGAAACTACTTCTAAAGGGCTTCTTTTAGAGCATTTTGCCTAAATTGACAAAGCTAATTCTTCTCTTTTTTTACTTCATGACATATTTTAATCAGTTTGAAAAGCTTCCCCAACCCTACTAGAAAATCCATAATTTCAAGAATTGCCCCCTGAAACTTGAATGCAGTTACCTAAATTACAGCTGACTATAGAAAAATGAATTCAATGGATATGTAAATAGCTCTATATGCCTAAATTTCTGAAAGCAGGACAGCATGTACTTTCTGACTTAGATGTATCCTAAAGTCTCTTTGAGTGCCTTGAAGATAAATAGATCAAACTGGAAGGGTAGGGGAGATGCAGGGATTTTACTTCATAGCACCTGTCATTTTATTACAGGTTTAATTTAAGTTATTGACTATAGTCTATGAAACCCTAAATGGTTTGGGACCTAGAAACTTTTTAAAATTGTTTCTAATCTTGTGCATCAAAAAGGCAATTAAAGAGTCAATAGTGCTCCTTCTGACAATACGAAATAACATCTACAAGGAATTGGAGGCAATTTTGGTTTCCTTGGGTTGCACAATTCCGAATCCCCCTAATGCAGGAGGCAATTAGCTGAGAATCATGTTAGTGTACAAGACATTGGCATTTTATTGACTTGTGGACATTACTCCTCTTTTTTGTACGTCACATAAACCTAGCAAAATTTGATCCAAAGCTTCTGGTGATACAATGCATTTGTTTATATAGCAAATTGAATTATAAATACAAAAGATCCTGGTGATAGGTATTAAATTTCTCTCACTCAAAGTTTCTTGCATTGGTAAAATCTCTTTTCCCCACCCCTGCTCAATTTTAATAATAGAGTTCAATCAAATTATCCTTATGATTTAATTAGATATCCTTACCGAGAATGTTAATTAAAAACTTCATAGCCCATACACACGTTACTGGTAAATAATCAGATTTTTCTTTTGATAATATTGTGTGTGTATAAACTAGCATTAGGATTATAACAACAAATCATTCATCATGACCCATAAAAGATAGCACAAATGCAATATGTAGATTATCTATTAGTACTGAGGTGCATTCCATTGTGATGTTTCTTCTTGTATAGTGAATATTGTTAATAACTAATGTTTACACAATACTTAAAAATTCTTAGTTTACTATGGTTATTAATTATTACAATTAATTCTCAGAAAACTCTGAGAAATAGATGCCATTATTCTCTTCTTTTTCAAAGAACATGAAGCTTTCAGAATCAATTGGCTTATCTAGAGTCATAAAACTAATAAGCATAAGATTTGAAGTTTAAGCCAAGTCTTTTTCACAATACATTTTACGATTCTGTCTCCAAAACGTTATTGCAAAATTTGTACTGTTCCATAATTGTGAGCCCCTAAAATGTTCATCCATGGAAAGTGAATGACTTAGAGTATTTAGGGAAGGAGTATAAATTATCATGTTGTTTTTTATTTTCCTTTGATTTTAATAAATTATTCATAACATTTCACCTCAAAATTCCCAAATACTTTTTATAAACAGTTCTTTACCAAACCATTCTATAATAACTTGGCCACAGAATTTTGTTTATCCATTATCTTCCAGTTGGCTTATTTCTTTAAAAAAAAATTATTGATGCCTTTTTGTCTTTATATTGACAAATAATTTCTTAGAAAACAAATATCTCTCCTCCAGATTTAACACTATATTGCAATAAAGAAAATAAATAAATTAAAAATAATGATAGAGGCACTCAATCTGATAGTGCATCAAGTTTTCTGTCATAGTGGAACATTGATTATTGCATCATTTCATGAGAATAAGGAAGCATGCTTCATTCAGGGTATCATCAGTATATTTTCAGTTTTGCAAAGATGGGATCCTTTTTAATGATCTTTTTCTTTCCTTTTACATTACTGCAACCACGTGTATTGTTCTTTTGACATTCCATGTTTCACTCTTTACTAACTTTTATAAATTTTCCCTTTCCTAGTGCCCACCCCTGTCACATTCTCATGTTTGTTAGCCCTTACTTTATGGCAGTAGTCTCTTACTTTTATACCACAGTTGTTGTTTTTTTCAACCATTCTACAATCATAAAGCACCCACTTTATTTTAACTTTTTTAACATCCCAAATATTGCTCCTATGAATATTTAGATATAAACTATGGGTGGTGGGACAGCTTGGTAGCACAGAGAATAGAGAACTGGCTCTGGAGTCAGGAGGACCTGAGTTCAAATCCAGCCTCAGGTACTTGATACACTTACTAGATATGTGACCTTGAGCAAGTCACTTAATCCCAATTGCCTTGTTTTCCCCCTCCAAAAATAAACAAACAAACAAATAAACTAGGGGTTGGGAAGTGCAGCCTCAAAGCCACATATGATGTTCTAGTTACTTGGGTGTATCTTTTTGACTGAGTCCAAGTTTTACAGAATAAATCCTTTTATTAAGGGAATTTTGTTTTATGAAGTTTGGATTCAGTCAAAGGGCCACACTTTAGAACCTAGAAGGTCACATTTGGCCTTCACATTGCAGGTTCCCCACCACTGACTAGAACTATGTTTCTGTCTGATTTCCTTGTATCATTAGGTTAATAGTGAAAATCATTTGTTCAACAGAAATTTAGTAATAGTCAGTGCTTTAATTCAAAACAGAAATCCAGATGGACTAAACCAATTCATAGCTCTACAAATAGTATGCTAAAGCACCAATAGTATGCTAAAGCACAAGTAATCCAGCGTGGTCTATTCCCATTTTATCATATTTTTTAAAATTTTCATCCATGTCCAGGATGTGAAGAAAAACTTCAGAATTGTTTCAATTTGCACATCTTATTATAAGTTTTTGGAGAAAATTAGAGGGTTTTCATTTGCAAATTTTTATTTTTCAGTTACTTTGAGAGCAGTTTATTCATGTACTTTGATTTCTATTATGAAATGGCCATTGTTACAATATTTTTGTGCAAATGCTCTCTATATTATGAGTATCAGACTTTTATTAGTGATATGATGCAAACTTTTTTTCCTACTCTTTAGTTTCAACTCATGTAAATATTATAATTTTTTATGAAATTGAAATTATTTTTGTTGTTTATAATCTCCTTTAATCCTTGCTTGATTAAGAATTCTTCCCCTAGGGGCTGGAGCCATCTTGGCAGCTTAGAAGCAACAAGGTTCTGCAGCTCCTACATAGCCACCTCAAATACCCATAAAATATGACTCTAAACAAATTTTAGGGCTCCCAAACTCACAAAAATACAGAAAAACACATTTCCCACTGAAGGCAGCTCAGCAGTAAGGACTCATCTCAGCACACTGGGAGCTGAAACCAGCCGCCCCTGAAACTGTGGCTTGGCCCCGGGGTGGCCAGGACAAGCTGCAGCTGGAGCCTTCAGGAGAGTGGATCACTGGCAGCTGTGGCAGTTTCCATAATTATCAAGCCATAAGAAACAAGGACAAAGTGAAAGGTCAGTGGAACTCAGCTAAATTTGGGGGAGAAAAGCAGTCCAGCCAAACTGCCTCCAGGGCAAGGAAGTGACAGAAGAGGTGGCCCTGCAGCTGCCTCAATATGGCTGCCTCAGAAGCTCCCAGCCTGCAGACTGCAGGGGGCCAAGCAATCATCAGAGGATAAATGCACTTGTGTTGAGTGGCCTGGATCTAGATCGTGGTCTTGGGTGGTGGTCCCAGGGTGTATTTTCAGTGAGCCAAAGCTGTTGTGGGCAGCAAAAAAAATCAGCAGCCTACCAATAGCTACAGAAGATGCAAAAACCCCAGCAATTTGGGACATAGTTTTCCCCTCTGGAAGAAGAGGTCCAGAGAGCTAAAAAGTCAAGTAATTCACTGGCAACATGAGTAGGCATAGGAAGCAAAGTAAGAACAGCAACTGAACTTTAGATTCCTTCTTTGGGGACAAAAAGGA
>CM053585.1:452796517-452820609 GCA_028646515.1 Pseudochirops corinnae | reverse complement strand
AAAGGTGAAATTCTGAGGTGGGAGAGGATTAGAATGAGAGGAGATAGGGAGAGACAGAATGGGGTTAACCATCTCATATAAAAGAGGCAAGGGATAATTCTTACAATGGAGGGGAAGAACAGGAAGGCAAAAGGGAAAAGGTCAAACTTACTTTCATTTAATTTGGCTTAGGGAAGGAATGACATAAACTCTAAACTGGGTATCTTGCCACACAGGAGAATAGGGGGGATGGGGATGAGAGGTGGAATGACGGAGGGAGGGCAGGTTGGAGGGAGGGTTGCTGGAAGTACACACTTCTGTAAAGGGACAGGGACAGGGACAGGGTAGAGAATAGAACAAGGGAGGGGCAGGATACAAAGGAGGGACATATAATCAGTCTCTCACAATATGCCCACTGTGGAGATGTTCTATGCAACTACACACGTGCAGCCTGTATTTGATTTCTTGTTCTTCCAGTGGGGGTGGGTGATGAGGGAGGAAGGGAAAGAATCTAGAATTGTAAGTTCTATAATCAAATGTTAAAAATATATGTGTGTGTATATATATATATATATATATATATATATATATATAGATATAATTATTATTATTATCAACTACACCCAACTGGGAATTATGATATACAGGCACTGGGGTAGGGAGATCCATCATGCCCTACCAGAAAGTCAGAGGAGCAAGGGCGAGGACATAGGAGAGAGCTGATTGGGGGAGGGGTTATACAGTTGGATCACTGTTTTGAGGTGTTGGTTTGGGGAAAGATGGGGAGAAAATTTGTAAATCAAATTCTCGTGGAAATGAATGATATAAATAAGAAAATAAATGAATTTATTTCTTTAAAAAAAGAATTCTTTCCCTAGTCACAGTTATAATTTTTTTAATCTGCTATTTTGTAAACAATATGAACTTATATTCAGTGCATTGATTATGAAATTTCAAATAGATGCTTTGTCAAAGCTCCCTCATAGCTTTTCAGGCTTATTTGTATGGAGCTCAGGATCATTTATTTTGGCATGTAACCTGTCAATTCATGTTTTAAATATACCTACACCTGGAGTAATTTCTAACCAATTTGCTGATTAGCATAATAAAACAAGTTCAACTGATAATTTTTTCCTTTGAACTAACTGATAATTGGGATTGACTTGAATATTTTTGATTGACTAAATCAGTCAGACTTATTGGCAGTCTAACTGTTGGGAAATATAATTATTTTATCAGTGATTTGAGGCAAAAAAAACTATTACAAAATATGGGGAAGTTAAGAAATAATAAGACAGATGTGATGAGGAGGCAATAGCAGTAATGAGTTGCCACTATTTTAAGCATGTTTTAAAAATCTTTTAGCATCCTTTCCCCATAGGAGAGATACTCTTGGTTAAAAATATCACATAATTTCAGTGGTAGAAGAAACTTTTGAGCCATATATTCCAATCAACATATGAAGAAGACTGTCTACGGTGTGTCTGACCAATATTCATCCAAGGCCTGATTAGAGAAATCCAGTGAAGGGAATTCAACTATCAAAGAAGTACATTCCTCATATGGATAGCCCTTATTATTTGCTATTCTTCATACCGTGAAGCCCAAACTGGCCTTGTCATCAAGAGAAGAAGTGGAAGAAGATCAGGAGACAATGCCTAAAATGGCCAATAAAACTAAAGAGGTAGAAGGAAGATAATGGGTTCCTATATTTAGGAGTGGATGGTACCTTAGAGGTCAACCAATCTCACCCTTTCAGCATCTTCAAACATCATTTACTAAGCCTGTCAGACCTCAAATTTGTAGAGAGTCAGCACTCTAGCTCCATTCAGTTTCTGGAAGCTGAACCCTACTAATTAAGAGTGCAATTTTACTCAAGAGAGAGCAAGTCATGAATTGAGGATACTCAGGCACACATAGACTATTGTAGAAAGTTTTAGCTCAATAAAAAAAAAAAAGCTGTCATAAGTAGATATGTATTGAGAATTTGGATGATCAGAGGAGATTCTTAGCTAAGCAAATTCATATAAACCTATTTAAAATTTTCTTACCTAATGAAAATATAATTCATAACAATAACCCTAAAATTAAAAAAAAACATGATGTAGCATGAATGTACAAATGAAGAATTAATGCTAAGGTCTTAACTAATCACTTTATTATGTCAGCCACTACACTAAAATTTGGGGTTGAAAACAAAAGTAATCAGTCTTTTCATCCCTGCCATCCAAGAGATGACATTTTAAATGGAAGAAGATCAGAGATAGAGACAAATAGACAGACAGACAGACAGACAGATACACACACACACACATACACACACACACACAGAGGGATGGAGGGAAGGAGAGAGAGAAACAGAGACAGAGACAGAGATACAGAGAGACAGACAGAGAGAGAGCGAGAGAGAGAGAGAGAGAGAGCACTATCAACTTTAAATGTCAATGTAGGTAATGTCCCGCCCCCCCCCCCCTTTTTTCACATTAGGAGAAAGTTTTGAAAATAATAGCATCTGCTTTGTTGATATACAGAACTCCTCCAAACATGATCAGTTTTTTATTGAGCTATTGTACTAGCTAGATATGAGTGAGGGAAGTTTATTCTACCACCACCCTCCCCTTCACCACCACACAAATTCCAAACAACTGGAAGATTGGTGTTAGTTATTATTACAATATTGCCAAAGATATCTGAGGAGGCAGGTATATAATATTCTGCAACTTCCACTCATTAATCCTAGTTAGGCTTTCTGATGTTCATTCAGAGATTAAATTCCTTACTTCAAGTGTCAGAATTTCTTGTACAGGCAAACAACTATCATACTCCCAACCAAGGCTTCTCTTCTTCAAGCTAAACATCTTTCAACTAACCATCATCAGATGATCTTGACACCTATCACCATACTAGTTGCCTTTCCCTATTAATCTTTCTAAACTATATAACCCAGAGCAGAACACATTATTCTAGGTGTGATCTGACCAGGGAATGAGTACTAGGGATTTATTACCTCATTAATCTTTCCATGCTTTACCAGTACAACAAGGTAGTCCAATGGATGGAGTGCCAAACCTGGAGTCAGGAAAACTCATCTTTATGAGTTCAAATCTAGTCTCAGACACTAACTAGTTGTGTGACCCTAGTCAAGTCACTTAACCCTTCGTGCTTCAATTCCTCATTTGTCAAATGAGCTGGGGAAGGAAATGGGAAACCATTCCAGTATCTTAGCCAAGAAAACATAAAATGGGGTCATGAAAAATCAAACACAACTGAAAAATGACTTAAAAACAGCAACTATCCCATGCCATCTGTTCTCTACATGTCTCCTTGATAACAACCATGCTGCTACCTTCCTTCCGCAACACAAACAAATCCAAGGAATCAAAGTAAAGTTCAATGATTTACAATTTCCAATCTCTTAATTCTGTTGGTGATACATTTAACATTTTCCAATCTTGCTCTACTTACATTTCCTGTTCTTCATGATCTTTTAACATAATAATATCTCATTAGTTACATCTATCCATTCCTCTAGAGGTAGTTCATGTGAACATAGTACTTCAACTTTTATCCAAGAAACCTACGTTCTCCCTTATAATCTTCCTCCATCCTTGGAATTATCAAGACATTATCCTTATTTTTTTGTTCTATCCTTTCTAGTCCAAAAAACTCTCTTGATAGAGACAACAAAATTAAAATAGATGGAGAGCAATTTTGAATTATTCCTTTTGTTCATAATTTTCCCATAGAAACCCAACTGTAGTGATCTCTTCTTTGATATTCTTTTTCCTAATGTAAATAATAAATATTTTATTATCCTTACTCTTCCTCACCAGTCTTACCTCATTTTGAGCTTCAGCATGCCAAACTTTCTTCTCATAAAAACCTACTATGATTTAGTATTCATCTTCTTGTTTCCAAAAGTTTTGTATACCTCTTCTCTACACACATATGTCCTGTATATATTATTTTAGGAAAAAAAAATAATTTGGATAGTGAACTTCATGTTACAATCTCTCTCTCTCTCTCTGTCTCTCTCTGTATCTCCCTGTCTCCCTGTTTCTCTGTCTCTGTCTCTGTCTGTCTCTCTGTCTTTCTCTTTCTCTCTCTTTTCTCTTTACTTTTTGGAATTGTTTTTCTTTTTTGAAATATAACCTACAGCTCAAAGCCCATTTGTGTAGGCCTTTCCTTGATGGTGGGGAATGGTTATTCAGTGCTTACAATCTGCATCTCTAGGGACAAGGACGTAATGGAGGTGCCTACTCTCCTACATTCTGGCTTCTTCCTAGTCTTTAATAATATCCATATCACCAGCTTATTACAATGAATATAATTCCAGAATCTTCAACCTGAAGAGATTCTGGAACTATGTTACAGTTTTTAGAAGTTGAAAGACAGAAAACCTGAAGAGATTTTGGAACTATGTTACATTTTTTAGAAGTTGAAAGACAGAAAACCAAGTTTCTTCTTTTCCCTCGGTCTCTCCCCTTCTTAGGGGTCAGAGAATTTAGTAATCAGTTTCCACCAATGAATAGAGCCTTATGCAAATAAACTTTGATCTGAGAGGTTACAGTAAGAAATGCATTCTTGAGAGCTTCCTGTTCCTCCTGGGATTATTCTTGCTAATCTTTCTGAACACTTGGAGCTCTGCTCTTCAAAAATTTAAAGTACATGTGAAGCTATGCCTAGCTTTCTTTTCTATTTTGAATTAAAGTTGAAATGTTCAATTTCTTGACTCCTATCCAATGTTCCAATCATATCAACCCCTAAAACCAATTTATATTTACTAGTAAAACTGAGATCAATAATAAATTCCCCTTTTTGATTCCTATACCTTTTGAAGGATGAAATTATCAATTAATGAAGTAAGAAGCTATTTTTTCCTTGACTGGTCATAGCCCTCACTGCCTTTTTTCCCCCTCCTTTTCTCTTTCAGAAAAAATTAAGAGTGACTAATCCTTGACAATAGACCAAGTGATTATTTTCATTAACTAGGAGGAACTGAGGGAAGTCATTAACCTCTGTGTGTCTCAATTAAGTTCTTTAGCCAGATATGACTTTTATATTCACAGTGACAGGTATAAAAAGGCAGCTACTAGTCAAATCACTTTGCCTAATTGAAGAGCCAATATAGAATTTTTATGTGACATGGATAAGTGATTTAAAACATTTCGCCTGAGGTCATAGGAGTCAGGAAGACATGAGTTCAAATTCTGGCTCAGACATTTATGAGCTTTGTAACCATAGGGAAATCACTTAATTTCTCTCAACCTCAGTTGCCATATCTTTTCAGTGGACATAATAATAGTACTTATTTCCAAATAGTTGCTTTAAGGTTCAAATAATACACAAGAAGTGCTTTGCAAACCTTAAGCTACTATATGAATGCTAGCTCTCTGTATAGCCATTAGAGCTGACATAATTTCATTTCTCATATTTCCTGGAGGTTTGTTATTTTATGTATCACAAAAGCTGAGAAAAGACAGATGATGTTCACACCTTCAGCTTAATTTGTTTCTTTCTACAGAACTATCTAGGCTAACTACACACTAAATTCATAGATACTCAAAAGGAACAAACAGTATGAAGAATTCAAAGAGGATATGGGGGGGGTGGTTCATAACAAAGATTTTCATCTTGGCGCCTCCTCACCTTTATATGAAACTTGTTGGCCCAGAACTAAAGATCTGGACTGACATGGATTTATGGTCAATTTTGGAGATTTAAGTATAATCACAAATATTCTCCAAAATTTGGAATGAAATATGATGCAGTTTTAAAAATGTAAAATTTGAATTAGGGTGCTTAAGTTTAAATCTCAACTTTCCCAGTCACTACCTGGTGCTTTGGGGAAAGTAATTCAACCTCTCTGAGTTAGTTTTCTCTTTTGTAAAGTGAAGGGGTAGAACCAGATGCCCTCTGATTTCTTTTCCATGAGAGATTCTCTATTGAAGGAAATGATTATCTGTTTTATGTTGCTGCACATCTCTTCTAGTGGTAATAGGCTCTCATGATAAAAACAAGTAAAGATGATCAATCAGCATTTAAACATAGAATATTCAGGACAGTAATTGACATAAAATAGGCCAACACGTTAACCCCTTTACTGAAGCAACAGCA
Organism: Pseudochirops corinnae; assembly: GCA_028646515.1. Classification (NCBI taxonomy): domain Eukaryota; kingdom Metazoa; phylum Chordata; class Mammalia; order Diprotodontia; family Pseudocheiridae; genus Pseudochirops; species Pseudochirops corinnae. Next base: position 452,814,513 of record CM053585.1, on the reverse strand, counting down.
AAAATTCTTACTTCTAAATAAACATATTTCATTTTTCTTCCCCTAGAATAGTTTCTGTCTCTATGTCTATAAAACTCATGACCCCATTTGCCAAAGTACAAGAGAAGGCCCAGCATTTTGGGGATACTAAAGAATAGGTGCTAGGGAAATTCAGTGTCAGTTAACTTTATGGCAGTTCTCAGCTTTTGCCACCACCTATTTCCTGCTAGTTACACTGTTATTCCTTGGCTTAAAGTTGAGCCTTTCTTCCTGTTCTATAGTTCCCACATGCCTCCTTTCAGCTCTGTCTTACAGTGCCCATTCCTGACTCAGCCACTTCTGTTCATCTTTCAGCTGTGGCTGCCACCCATTGCACCTGGTTCATTGCTTTTCTTGTCAACACCATCTCCTCAAAAAGTCTTTCCTTTTTTTCTCCTGTTCTCCTTTCTCTCTTCCTTCCTTCCAACAATTCTTGCCCAGTGCCTTTCTATCATGCTACTCTGGCCCATAGCATGCTGGTAAATGGTATCTTTTCCTAGAAGTACCACTACTGCTCTCAATACATCCCACTTATGCCTTTGTTCCTTTATTTCCCACCCCTCTTAAAAAAGAATAGAGGAGAGGTTATTTTTTTTTGAAGTGGAAAAGTATTTATTAAGGGCTGACTTTGTTCTAAGTGCTATGGTAGGCTCGGCTCCTCTCGTCCAGCCACTCCCAGGACACAGCCAGGGCTTCAGGCCAGGCTGGTTTTGGTTCACAGTGCTGAGATGGTTCCTGGGAGCCGAGCTGACTTTAGTGGAAAGTATATTTGTGTGCATTTTGGAGTTCTAGAATTAGCTTAGAGTCATATTTTATGGGTATTTTGGGGTGGCTATGTGAAAGCTGTGATATGTTGCTGCTCCTACACAGCTATCTTGGCTCCGCCCCCCTAGAGGAGGGGTTATTATCAATTTCTATATGTATTCTATTACCCATAACCCCTATCTATAAAGCTCTTTAAGCAGGAAGCACAGGAATAGTGTATCACAGAACCTTAGAATTGTAAGAGTCATCTAACTAATGCAACTCAGGGCTTATCTAATTCATATAAGTATTAGTTGAATACTGATCCTCTCATTTAATTCAAAAAGTAGTCTTCATTGGAAAACCTTTAGTGAGGAGGAATACCCTACCTTTCAAGGAAGTCAACTCTATTGTTTTGAAATCAATAATTGGTAGGAATTCTCTGGGTGTATTTGTTTGTTTTTCCTCATACTGAGACTAAATATGACTGTAATTTCCAACCCTCTTTCTTAGTTAAGGAAAGCTATAATGGCAGTCCATACCAGCCTTTAAATCTTTTCTTCCTAAAGCTTATTACAATTGTCAGCTAATTCTCATACAGCACAGTCTCTAGTCCCTTTATCATTCTGATTGACCTTAAGAGGACTTTTTTTTTGAGTTGTTTTACTGATAAGTAAGTCTTTTCACTGATAAGTAAGATAAGAGGTCTAAAGCTAGGAGTGAGTCCAGAGTTCTTCTAGTTCAAACCCATTATTCTATAGATGAAGAAGCTGAGTCCCAGGGGGGTTAAATGATAGCCCTTTAGCTCTGGATGTATGTATAATTTCTGATTATTTACAATAACCAGCAAAATAAAGTACTAAACTGGAGTTATTTTACTGGCGTCAAACTCAGCATTGCTTGGATGTCATAGGAGAAAAGATGAGGGTGGAACATCAAAGGAGCAGCCACAGAGTGAATTGTAGAGACAATGAGACAGCCACAGAGTGAATTGTAGAGACAATGAGATATAAACAATACAGCCAAAGGAATTCTCTGTAGGATACAAAAACACCTAACTTGAAGCAAAGTCACAACAATTGATTGCCAAGGGATAAAGGGCTGGAGGCAGCCTTACTTCTTGACAGTTTTCAAAAATAAGGTGGCTTAATTGGACCAAAAATGTTATACAGCCCCAGAGGCAAAAAGACACAGCTGCTCATGTATCTGGAAATAGCCACCATGTCTACTTATTGGATGACTCACTACAAATACATTTCATGGAGGGGGAAAAGGGAGAGACCAATATTTTTTCTTTCCCCCTGCTGATTTTCTCTTACCCCCAGAAGGCAGTAGGGTATGTTGGAAAGAGCATTGGCTTAGTGGTCAGGAGGTCTAATTTCTAGTTTTTGTTGTTCTACTTAAAAGAAGTGACTTTGGGGCATGTCACTTAATCTCTCTGGGGCTCAGTTTCCACATGTGTAAGCTGAAGGGACAGGTCCCTTGTAAGTCCATAATTCTGAAATATTCCATCTATAAACAATAATAAAAAATAATTTTATATATTTATATATATATATATATATATATATATATACATATGTAATTTTATTGGGGAAATTTGCCTAATTTGCAATACAAAGACAAGTATGTATTTCTAAGATGGCATCTTCAGTATGTCTGGGGTGAAAAATAAACCTTGTTCTTGACTTAATAAAAAAAACGAACACAGAGATCTCTTACAATAAGAACAGGAGTTTATTCTCTTCCCCAGGAGAAGAGGGTAGTCTTCCACATGACTCATCATGGAGGAGAGGCATTTTACAAAAGGCAGTACAAGAATTTATACCCTAATGCAGTCAAACCCGCTTCCTGACTGTCTCCTCTCTTGTTGGTTGAGAGGCAAACTTAAGTCTTGGCACTAAATTCTTCCCCAAATGGGAAGTCACAGGGAAGTCCTGCCACTATCTCTCAGTGGCTGAGAAATAGGTTTACAAAGAATAAGGATGCTGATTGACAGCAAAAAATAAAGGGGGGAAGGGTCCCAAAGCAAGGCAGAAAGAGTGATTCTGGGATGTCCTGACTCCTACTGGCCAGGAGGAAGGGCTCCCAGAGGAGGGAAAATCAGACAAAAGAAAGGAAAGTGGGGTTAGAAAGATTCCTGAAGAGGTTTGCCACTGATTGGAGGAGGAAGAGGGAAGTTAACAATCCCAAATTTCCTGAGAAGTTATCACTCTCCCCATACAAGTATTTGGCATGACCTTTCTTGGGAGAACACAACATTTTAAAAGCTGGGGTTCTTTACCTTAATGGAATCATTATTCCCTTTGGCATTCTGGTAGAGCCTATGGACTCCTATTCAGAATGTTTTTCAAATGCATAAAAGAAAATACAAAAAATCGCAAAGAAATCCAATTAGAGTGGAATAAAATTATGAAACTATTAAAAATAATGAAGATCATGCACCCCAGGAGAAGAATCCTTGTTTTAAGGAACACTTACTTTACGAGAGTAAAGAAATAGTAAGTAACAACTTGTTTGAAGTGATGTTAGATATTTGTTTTCCTTGAAGTTGCTCTTAATACAGAGAATGGAAAACTTGAGTACATCTCTGTAGTCCACCTTGGTCTCCAAGGCTGTTGGTGAGTTTTCAAGGGAGAAGCTCAAAGGAATCATGTTTTTCACTAGGATAAAAGAGCAGATGTGCCTGATGAGTGTCTGGGGTGAAATGTAAATTTGTACAGTTACATATTATGGTTTTTTTTTTCCTGAATATTCTCAATTAGGTTTTGTAGAGCATTGGCTGCAATGTCACCAGCTGCTCTTTCAACCAACTGTACAAATTTTTACTAAGCTAAATGGAGCTTACAAAATGGATTTTGCATTGCAATTCAGTCCAATATATTGGTTAAATCAAAAAGAGAAGTGTTATTGAACCTGGAGGCCGGGATCTTTTTTTTTTCTTATTCCAAAGTCCCTACTATTTCCAATTTCACCAGTTTTCCTTATTAACTTTCACTACAAGATTTTGTGACAATCCATCCCTGAATTTGTTACACTCATCAATGTAACTTATATGTGTTGACCTTTAAAGCTCAATCTTCTGTGAGAAGAGTCATCCTAAGGTGCAAACACATAACAAAGTTACAACATACACATGTTAGGAATAAAACCCAAGGGGAAAATAAAATCTCAAATTCCTGTTACAACAAAGTCCTTATATATTCTTTTATTTTTTCTTTTCTGAGCATTATTGCTTGGAACCCTGAAATTTTATCTCTATCAAATTTAGTGTCATGAAGATCTGTAACAAGTGTTTTTGAAAAGGTTCTAGGTAAGTTCATTGAACTATTCAAAATCTATTCCATTTTTCTTTCAGCTGGGGTCCTGCATCACAGAATTTTAGAGTTTAGGACCTTGGTAGCCCCACTAGTTCAATCTGCTCATTTTACAGCTGAGGAAATTGAGGTCCTCAAAGGTGAACTCACATAAAGTAGCTCAGTCAAATTGTTTTAGACTCCTGCTCCTATGTACTTTTAGATTATGACTAGATATTTCCACCTTTGAAGATCTTTGTTCTTTTTTGCTGCTTTGGAGTACAACAAAGAGAAAAAGAAATGTTCTCTTCTCTTATCTCTCATAATCTCTGACCAAAGCAGAATTGTGGCCAAATGGGATGTCCCACTACTATAATATCCCAGTACTTCTGTAACCTCTACATGTGACTACTGCCAGTAGTATGTGGTAATCAGATGTTATAAACTTTTGAAAGCCTGTTACTAAAATTTCAGTGTGAGCATTTACATTTTGTAAATAAGAAAATGCTAAAAAAAAAAAAATCAGGGTTTGTTTTACTGTTTGGAGGTCTCTAGACTTTAAAAGTAATGAAGAAAATAGTAAAATTGCAAATAAAACTTAACAATGTGTGTAGGGAATCTTTTTTTCATCCAGAGAATCAGTTGTTATATATTTACCAACCTACCTCTGGTACTGATTCCAACAATGCAGATTATAATCCATCCTGCTTTTTCATACTCTTAGACTTATACCTGTACATTCCTATGAACTTCAACAATGCTCCTCCTAACAAAGAAAGCAAAAATTACCTAATGCAATAATCTTGCCTTACAATATACACATCATTCTGCCCTATCGGTCTCCTAGCCTTTCTGTTGAGAGAAGGGATATTTATTTCATTATTTATTTTATGATGTCATTCATGTTTTTATTTTTTAAATTACTCAGAGTTTGACTGGCTTTTAGTAATCTTTTAATTTGCATTGTTATAATCATTGTGTAAATTGTTATTTTTCTTCTGCTTGATCCACTCTGCATTATTTCACACAAATCTTTCCAGGTTTCTTTAAATCACTCATATCTTTTCATTTCAAATGTCTATATATCACAGACTGTTGACTCATTCTCCAAATAATGGGACATTTCTTTGTTTCCAGTCTGTAGCTAATGCATAAAAGTACTACTAGGAATCTCTGTTTCTATGTTTGATCCCCTTAGTGTTAATAGTAGAATTGCTTGGTCAGAGGGTAATGAAATCAGTCATACATTTCTTTGACCAGTTTTCCACAGAAAATCATTCAAATATAACCACTTTGGCCTTCATACCCTTCAGCTCAGTTGGGGTCATTGTCCTATTTCAGTCACTCACTCACTACTAGAGTTCTACAAGGCCTGCTTCTTGGTCTCCCTGTCTCCATTCCCTATTCCTTCCAATCCATGCTACATCTTACTGCTAGGATTAATTTTCTAAATTCCAGGACTAAGCATGCCATTTTCCTGTTAAAACAAAAACAAAAAAACTTCAGTGTCTCCCTACTGCTTTATAAATAAAGAATTAATTTCTTGATCTGGCATCCAAGGTCCTTCAGAAACTAACCCTGATCTATGCTTTAACCTTATCTCTGACTATCCCTCAACCTGATAACATGAACTAATTACTATTGGCTGAAAATGCTTAGGGATTTTCTGCCTTTGCATCTTGATCTATGATTTTTTTTCACTTTAATTTCTTCATTCTATCACAATGATTTTTGTATAATACACTGAAGACTAGTTCAAATTCCATAACTTTTTGCAAGGCTTGTTGGTCCCTCTCCTATTCTAAAGATTACCTCATTGGTTTTGTATTTCACTCTATATTTTTATTTTGTACATACTTTATCTCTCATTTCCAATGAATTGCCAACTCCTTGAAGACAAACAATATGTTTTATTCAATGCACATTTGAGCATAGCTGCTCAAAAATTGTTTGGAGAATGAATAAATGAACAAAAATCCAGTGGCAACTATTGAACAATCTGGAGAACAAACCTGGTATACTTCAGACTCTATTTGCAAATAGGACTATGGTCCTATGTTTAAAGGCATACAAAATGTGAGGGATAGTCTAACATAGGGTGGAGAACCTGAAACCTGGAGGCCACATGTAGCCCTCTTGGTCCTCAGGTGTGATCCTTTGACTGAATCCAAACTTCACAGAACAAATCCTTTTAATAAAAGACTTAGAAGGCTACATGTGGCTTCAAGGCCACAGGTTCCCCACCCCTGCTCTCACAGAATTGAGCTCAAATGTTAATATGTTTTATAATTAATAAATAATTAAGTGCTATATTCATTCATATGAATTAAGTATATGTCTATATATACATATGTATATATTTAGTCATAATGATTTATTTTAAGAGCTATTAATTCCCTAAATATAAATCCATATAACTATTTCATCCAGTTAATCAACAAGTTCTTATTGAGCATTGACTTTATGTCTGGCAAATTGTTGAACTTAAGGGATAAAAACATAAACAAAAACATGAAACTTGCAGCCCAAGGAACTTGATAGTCTAATATGGGACATGGAGTGAAAATAACTTTGTAGATGCAATATGGACATATATAGACACAAATACATATAAAATATATACTTTTGTTGTGTGTGTACATATATGTGTAGACACAAGTATATGTACATACATCTACATGTACATACATAATAAATTGAAAGTAATAGCAGAGAGAACATACTGGTTGGGGGGCAGAGAGGGATCTGGAAAGGCCTCTTACAGAATATGGGACATGTAGGAATTCAGTAGGTGGAAATGAAGAGGGGAGGACCATAATAAGCAAAGGGGTCATAACAAAATTATAAAGGCAGGAAGGATCAAGATATTAAGGGATTTAAAAGCCAAAATGATAATTTATATTTGATCCACAAGATAATAAGTAGCTGTTGGAGTTTATTGACTAGGAAGATGGCATGGTCATACTTACAATTTTGGAAAATCATTTTGGTAGCAAGTAGCGGATGAACTGAAATGGGGAAAGACTTGAGAGAGTAAGACTAAATATGAGTCTTATTAGACTAGTCCAGGTATGAGGTGATGGCAACAAAGCAGGGAGATGACTGTAGTGAAGAAAAGGGTTTATGAGGGAGACTTCCATGGGCCAAGCCAAAATGGCAGAGTATAGAAAACACTCAGATGAGCTCTTCCTACATTCTCATTCAAATAACTTTAAAATGATGCCTCAAATTGAATTCTGGAGTGGCATATCAACAGAAGGTCAGAGTTTTAGGAAAAATCCCGTATGATTAATTTGATTAAGGAAAGAGAGAAGAAAATCAAATTACTAATATCAAAAATGAAAAGGGTGAATGCACTACCAATGAAGATGAAATAAAAATAGTTATTAGGCATTATTTTGCCCAATATTATGCCAGGAAAACTGGCAATATAAGTGAAGTGGAGAAATATTTACAAAAATATAAACTGCCCAGAATCATAGGAGAAAAAATAGAATACTTTCATAACAGTGTTAGGAAAAAAAAAATGAACAAGCTATACATTAGTTCCCTAACAAAAAAATCTCCAGTACTAGGTGGATTTACAAGGGAATTCTAACGAATCTTTAAGGAACAATAAGCCCTAATACAATATAAACTATTTGAAAAAATATATAAAGAACACATTCTACCAAATACATTTTAAGACACAAATAGAGTTTTGATATTTAAACCATGTAATGCAAAAACAGAGAAAAAAAATTATAAAACAATTTCCTTAATGGATATTGGTGCAAAAAATTTTTTAAATGTCAGCAAGGGGATTATAACCATATATCCAAAGATCATACAGTAATGATCAGGTGGTATTCGTATCAGGAGGGTATATGAATATTAGGCATGCTATCAGTATAATTGACCATATCAATAACAGTAGAAAACATACACACAGTATATACACACATGCGCATGCACACACAAAACACAAAAAGTCCTTAATAAAATATAACATACATTCTTTTTTTTTTTCCTTTGGAGGGGGAAAACAAGGCAATTGAGGTTAAGTGACTTCCCCCAGGGCACATAACTAGTCAAGTGTCAAACATCTGAGGCAGGATTTGAACTCAAGTCCTTCTGACTCCAGGGGTGTTGCTCTATTCACTGAGCCACTAGCTGCCCCTATAACATACATTCTTAAAAAAAATAACAAAAAATCATTGGAAACCAATGGAGTCTTCCTTAAAGTGACAAGTAGGATCTATAGAAAGCCAGGAACAATAGTATCTGTAATGGGAATAAACTTGAAGCCTTCCCAATAAGATCAGCATGAAGTAAGACTGTCCAGTATCACCACCATTATTCAATATTATATTAGAAATGCTAACTTTAGCAATAAGACAAGAAAGATAAATCAAAGGGATAAAATTAGGCAATGAAGAAACAAAGTTATGACTGTTTGAAAATGTGATAGTATAATTAGAGAACCTTTAAATATCAACCAAAAATTAGTTGAAACAATTAATAACTTCAGCAAAGTTGTAGGATACAAAATAAACCCACATAAATCATTACCATTTCTGTATACTACCAATAAAACAGCAGGAAAAGATAGAAAGAGAAATTCCATTTAAAATAATGACAAATAATATAAAATACTTCAGAGCCTACCTGCCAAGAAAAACCTAGGAGCTTGTAAAGAAAAGCACAGGCAGCTTTCCAGAGGACTGCTGCTGTGAACAGCTTTAAGGATCTGATTATATAGTATAGTAAATTCTGTATTTATTCAGTAATAAATTAAAGTGAAACATTCACAGAAACCAAAGTACAGCATTGACAATATTATAACATAACAATTTATCACCAAAGTGGCCATATAGTTTTAAACAAAAGATATCATTCAGTAAGTCCTCAACTCAATCATCCTTAAGGAGCAATCTTCCTCAAGGGAAAAAAAGTACAATCATTCAGTAAGTCCTTAACTTAATCATTCTTAAGGGACACAAAATACAAAGGTCAAAGTTCTCCACCCATAGGCCATTGTAAATCATAATCTTCTCAGTCAGTATTAAGTACCCAAGAAGAGGTCTTTTCATCTTGACTAGAGGCTGGCTCACAGATTCCATGGTTCTGCTTCCATGATCCTAGTTCCTGCCTGAATCTACACAACTGTCACCTGGATTCAAAGGTAGGCAGCTCTCAGCTGCTCATTGAGCTCCTCATCCAGTTCCATATTGAAGCTTACAATGTACAGTTGTAATGGTAATGCAATTTGAATTTGAAGATCCCTTTGTGTTAGCAAAGGTAGCAGGCACTTAGCACTTAGTAATTGGTAAGCCTCTGTTGGGGAAACAGAAGGTAGGAATTCCTGTCTCCTGTGGCTGACATAACAGAAAGGGTTTGGCTGAAACAGGAAGCTAATGCTTTGTGTATATAAGAAAAGCTCCAGAGAAGGAGAGTGAGTTTTTCTTGCATCAGGTTCTGTGGAGGCTGAAGAGGAAAGCCACTCCCAGGTTTGAGAGAATGATTTTTATTTTGAAAATCTGGATGGAGTGATTTTCATTTTGGGAACCAGCTGAAACTTCTGATGAGTCTGAGGTCCAGATGGAACTGATGAGGATTTCCAAGAGCCAATCAGAGCTGAGGAGCAGCCAGAGCTGTTGAGGCTTTTGAGGATTTCTGAGCACCAGCCAGAGCTGCCAAAGACTGAGGAAGCATGATTGTGATGCTAGTACTTTTTCTGAGTCTGTTTGTGGCTTTGATAAGCCTTGTATTCCTGGAAACAGAGACTGTGAAGGATTTGAGATGCACTGGACACTGTGAGCTCCCATGTGGAGCAGGAACTGCATAGAGAGCTGGACAAAGACCTGGAAGCTATCTGCCTTTGAACCCAGGTGACAGTTTGGTGAAACCAGGTAGGATCTGAGACCATGGAAAAGGATCCAAGGAATCTGAGGGACCACCCAGAGTGAAGCTGAAAGAAGACTTTATTCAGATACTATGTACTGACTAAGAAATTATAAATTTACTAGTGACCTAGGGGTCCAGGGTCTGTGTAGTTTCTAATGACTAAATAGTGAATAATGAAGGATGATTGATTGACTAAATGATTATACTTAATGACTGATGACTGAATAAGTAATTGATTTGTAACCTAGTATGCCCCATGAGTAGAAAACTTTGACTATTGTACTTTGTGATTGAATTAAGGATTTTGTGAATGCTTGAGTTACTAAATGATTGTTCTTTGTTCAAAACTTTGTGACCAGTGTAGTGGTACCTAGGGGGCCATTTTCTGTGAAAAGTTGTTGTGAATCCTGTATTTTGATTATCTGTGATAAGTTGTAATATTGTGAATGCTGTACCTTGATTTCTGTGAATGTTTTGCTTTGCTTTGTTATGGAATAAATAGAGTGTTTACTATACTGTGTAATCAGAAACTTAAAAGCTGTTCAGAGTAGCATTCTTCTGAAAAGCTGCTAGTGCTTGGCTTTACACCAATCCATCTGAAGTCCTTCACAGTTTCTGTTTCTGGGAAGATATTATGGGAATCTGAAGATCTTCCCTGCCCCTGGGCCCTTTGATAGGCTTAAGTGACTCTGAGAACCTTCCCTGATAGGCTTAAGTGACTCTGAGAACCTTCCCTGATTTGAAAATATACTCTGCCCCCTAATAGGCTGAATGTGGTCACATGGAGCCTATGGCAGGAAACTTGATTTTCAGGAATGCCGACACATTATTACTTTGTGATTGGACAGTGGTTTAGAGGATATAGCAACAAGCACCCTAGAATACCCAGGATGGCTGCTAGCACAGGTTCTTAGATCTGCTTTTCTAAAGGAAAGCAACTCAAAATGGGTTAACAATCTTACTTTAATCAATCAAACATATATCATTCACTTAGTTCAGGCGGAAATGTCAACACCCTGAACTTCAGAGAATACAAACAGAAGTTACAAGCAGACAAAGAAACAAATCAGCATATGGGCTTCCAGTCATCTGACCATTGCATCCATATCTAGTTAGTTACCAGGGAGGGAAGCACCAATATCTGGATTTTCAAAGCTGGGGGTGCTCGCCAGCTAGCTTCCCAGAGTCTCATCTGGCCAATCGCAAAACTCTTTGCAATGTGATCCCCAAAGCTAAAACTCACATCAGGGTATATATAACCTTCTTCTGGATCAGAAAATGTCACAACTGCCCAATCAGAAAGTAATAGGGTGTGGGTATTCCTGAAAAACAAGTTTTCCATCACAGGCTCCATGTGACCACATTCAGCCTATTAGGGGGCAGAGTATATTTTCAAATCAAGGAAGGTACTCAGAGTCACTTAAGCCTATCAAAAGGTCTAGGGGCAGGGAAGATCTTCAGATTCCAATAACAGAGGGTTGTGATATTCTCTGATCCAGGAGAAAGCTATATATACCCTGATGTGAGTTTTTGTTTTGGGGATCACTTTGCAAAGAGTTGTGTGATTTTCCAGATGAGACTCTGGGCAGCCATTGAGGCCCCCAGGTTTGAAAACCCAGATTTTGGTGCTTCCTTCTCTGGTGACTAATTAGGTATGGATTTAATGGTCAGATGGCTGGAAGCCTGTCTGCTGATCTGTTTCTTTGTCTGCTTATAACTTCTGTTTGTATTCTCTGAAATTCAGGGTGTTGACATTTTCTCCTGAACTAAGTAAATGATATATGTTTGATTGATTAAAGTAAGATTGTTAACCCATTTTGAGTTGCTTTCCTTTAGAAAAGCAGATCTAAGAACCTGTGCTAGCAGCCATGCTGAATATTCTAAGGTGCTTGCTGATACAGAAGACAAAGATTAACAGAGCCAAAACAACATTCATGCACATTACCAGCATCATCGCCAATTTACTATCTGCCTATGAAATCAACACAGACCCACAAACAAGGTCTGAGAATTCAATACAAATGTCATTATAGTCACAGGACCTCTGAAAACCTCCTCCAGGACTTCTGTAAACAGACAATAAGAAAATTCTCTTTCAGGGCTTCCAGTCAGGGCCTAAAGCTTCTGAACAAATTATCACAAACAAAAATCAACACAAACGGAACAGACAAACAGAGTGCCTGGCTGCCATACAATTCCCTTTCTCAATTTTGCTGTCTTAAGTGTTCTCTTCTCAATTCTGCTCTTTCCCAGCTTGAGCTTCTCCTTATATATGGTTATTAACTCCTCCCTATTCTACCGCTTCCTGTTGCATCAGTAAATTCCTCCCACTGTGGGGTTCTCAAGTTCTGTTTCTTAACAAAGACTTGATATAATCACAGGCAAGGATTAAAAGAAACTTTAACTCAACAAGGTGTGAAAAAATTGAATAGCTGAAACAAGGCAATAAGTACTTCTTTGCTTGCCATTACAGAGCTATATGAATATAATTACAAAATGCTTTTCATACAATCATAGATAGATCTAAGCATTTGGAAAAATATTGATCACTCATGGGTAGGCCAAGCTACTATTATAAAACGACAGTTCTACCTTAGTTAATTGACTTATTTAGTATAATACCAAACTATCAAAGATTTATTTTTATAAATGTATAAAAAATAAAATTCATTTGCAACTACAAAATGTCAAGATATCAGGAGAATCAATGGAAAAAAATGAAAGAAGGTGGTCTAGCAATTCCAGATTTCAAACTATTTTACAAATCAGAAATCATCAAAACAATTTGGTATTGGCTAAGAGATAGTGGTAGATCAGTAGAATAGATTAGATATACATTACATAATAGTAAATGACCACAGTACTGTAGTATTTGATGAAGCCAAAGATCCAACCTTTTGGGGGTAAGAATTCAATATTTGAAAAAGAATTGCTGGTGAAAACTTGAAAACCGTTTGGTGGAAACTAGGCATAGACCAACATTTCACACTGTATATCAAGATAAGGTTGAAATGATAAATCATTTAGATAGAAAGGGTGATGTCATGTGTAAATTAGAGGAGCATGGAAAAATATACCTGTTGGATCTTTGGGAAGAAATCACGACAAAATATGAGATAGAAAGGATCACAGGAAGTAAAATGGATAATTTTATTACATGACATTAAAAAGCTTTTGCACAAACAAAACAAAACTAACACAGCCAATATGAGAAGAGAAACAGGAAAATGGCCAAGAAAAAAAAGTTACAGCAAGATTTTCTAACATAAGTCTCATTTCTCAAATATATAGGGAACTGAGTCAAATTTGTTAAAATAACAGCCATTCCCTAGTTCATAAATAGTCAAAGGCAGTTTTCAGAAGAAATCAAAGCTATAGTTTTATGGGAAAATGCTCAAAATCAGTTAAATTACATAAATGCAAATTTAAACAACTCTGACATACCATCTCACACCTATCTGGTTGGCTAACATGACAAAAGAGAAGAATGATAAATGTTGGAGGGGATATGGAAAGACAGCAACACTAATGCACTGTTGGTAGAATTGTGAGCTAGCCAAAAATTCTGGAGATTTGAAATTAGGAAATTTGCCCAAAATATGCCCAAACAGCTATAAAACTATGCATATACCCTTGGAACCAACAATAACACTAATGGATATGTTTTCCAAAGAGTTCAAAGAAAAGAAAAAAGAATATATTTGTACAAAAATATTTTAACAGTTCTTTTTCTGCTGACAAAGAATTGAAAATTGAGGGAATGCCCATCAATTGGGTAACTCAACAAGTTATGATATACAATTGTGATGGAATACTATTGTATTACAAGAAATGACTAGCAGAATGTTTTCAGAAGCTGGGAAGACATATTTGAACTCATGAAAACAAACTTAGCAGAACCAGGAGAACACTGTACACAATAACAATAATAGTGTAAGGATAATAAACTGTGAAAGACTTAGATACTCTTATTAAGGCAATGATCCAACACAATTCCAATGACCCATGATGAAAAATGCTATCCACCTCCAGAGAGAGAACTGATGAAATCTGAATACAGATTGAAACATATGTGGTATTTTTTATTTTCTTTCTCTATTTTTTTTTCTGTTTTGTTTTGCAACATGGCCAATATGGAAATGTTTTGCATGACATCACATGCATAATCAATATCAAGTTGCCTGACATCTCAAGGAGGCAAGAAGGTGAAAAAGAGGCAGTAAAATTGGAACACAAAATGTCAAAAAAAAATTAGCATTTTTTTCAGGTAATTGGAAAATATTTAATGAAATGAACAACAATGTATTTTTAAAGAATTATATGAGAGATTTCAAAGTAAACCATCATCATCATCATCTTCTTCATCCCCCACTATGTAACAAATTTGACTTGATAACTGAAATTTGCACCATTGTTCACTTAAAATAATAAGTCAGATAATCAAAAATGAAAAATATGTCAAACTTGATTGTGTTTTATTAATCAATAGATACCTGAATATCACAAATTTATTTCCATTAAATCAGATTTTATGCAAAAAAAGCACTTATGTTAATGTATTTCATATTTCTATCATATCTTAATCTTGGTGAAAATCATAGATTTCTAGGTAAATATGCAATTTTGTAAGTTTGGTGAATGATTGGACTACACTCTCTGCACCCTTTGTGAAGACTCCTCAGAATGAGAAGGAAGAGAAACTATCTGGAGAAGGCCATGCATGATACCTTGGCTTCCTGTCCCACCTCCCTGCCAAGAGGAGATAGTGGCAGGCTTCTTTGTTATCCAACATTGGATTAGATTTCGGGCCAAGACTGAGAGCCTGCCTCCTAGCCAATGGGAGAAGGGACAAAGGAGGAGGGGGATTGATTGCCTTAGGGTATAAATTCTTGTTCTGTCTTTTGTAACATGCCGCCTCTGCTTGATCCCTGCCATGGAGAGGACCACCTTCTTCCTGCAGGGGAAGAGAATAAAACTTCCTGTTCCTTCCTCAAGATACCTCTGACTTTTGATTTTTCTTGGGTAGGAGATTTTGGGGGTCCCCATACCCCACACAGTGAAGAAATTCATAAAACTAATAATAGCATTGCATAGACAAACAATAGTTTGACTGTTTGGGGCATTTTTCAATTGACTTCTCCAGCATTTTGTCATTATGAAATAGTCCTAGCATTTCTTTTTCTACTTCAATCAAACACAAAAATCATCAACAAGCATTTGGTCTTCTGGCTTTAATCAACACCTGAGATTATAGTCCTATCAATAAAGTATAAAATATAGCATAAAATGAATAGCTATTGTTCAAAAGTCAGACTACCAACTTGTGCCTTTCTTGATCTCTCTTTCAGATTACTTGGAATGGAGATCTTTCCCTTCAGCTCAGAACTACACTATCTGTTTGCTTCTCTCTGCCTTAAACTGATCTCTTAGCATTTGATCTCCTGCCTGAAAGAACCTGTAATACCTGCCAGATATCTTCTGCCTATGTTGACTTTTACTCCTAACTCTTTTTGTTCAGTTTGGTTAACTTCTCATACTCTAACATGACATGAATTGAGAAAGAGAAATGTTCTGTCCTTATAGTTTAGAATAGCAGTTCTCAAACTGTTTGCTAAGAACTGCTTTGGTTCTATGAAAAAGTGTAAGAGTCTTTGCAGTGAAAAAAAATTTACAGTAGTAGACAAACAAAAATGACACTCATTTTATTTTCTCTGTGTGGGTCACCATTAATCAACAGGCTAACATCCTTTTGAAACTGCAGTTTCTACTTTAGGAAGAAAAAAAACCTTCTATTTAGGGGAAAAAACATAGGTCAAAGAAGCTGAAATGGTCAATAGATAGGTTTTTTTTTTTCATAATCTACATATTATTTAGTATGTCAACAGTAGGGATTTTATTATTTTATTTTTACTTATTTAAACCCCTAGCACCCTCACAGGGGTCTGCCTTAAAAGAATCCAGTTCAAGTCTTCTTTCAGTCAGGGACAAGGTTTGTTGTACCATTGATAGAAGTGGGTGGGATTTTAAGAACCTGAACATTTGGTTGACTAGACTGACTTTTTTTTTATAAGGAAAAAGAATGTGGGAAGATTTGGATGGAATCAAGGAGTGGCCTTTAGCCCATGGAGATCCTGCAGGTAACTTAGAAGGGGTCTAGATGAGATTAATTTTGGGAAGTGGCCTGGGGTGATCCGAAATAACAGACAAAGAAGGGCTTGGCTAGGTGAGAGGTAAGGAATTGAAGGTTGGGGCTGGATCAGAGCCACAATGAAAGCACCTTTGAAAAGATTGTTCTGGGTGACTAGGTAGTAAAATGAATAGAGCTCTGGCCCTGGAGTCAGGAGGACCTGATTTCAAATGCAGCCTCATACACTTAACATTTACTAGCCATGTGACCTTGGGCAAGTCACTTAACCCCAGGAGTCCTGCCTTCCACCCTGCAAAAAATTAAAATGAAAAAAAGAGAAAGGATTGTTCTGGAATGAGTAGATGCCTCAGGCAAACACCAGGAACTGAGCCATGTGGGAAAGTTCATGGTATGGGTTTCTAAATTTGGTGGAAAAATTCAAAGGGGGAAGGGAGGTTCAAAGCCCATACCCTGTCAGGCATCATCAATCATCAGTAGCTCCTCGTTCTCTTACATTCCCTAATCCATTACATTGCTAACTCCAGAGGATTTTACTTTCACAATATCCCCAATACATGAATTTTCTCTCTTTTGACACTACCACTACGGTGATGTATGCCTCATCACTTCATCCTGTTCTATATTAATGGTCTGCTGGTCAGCTGGCCCACCACAAGACTTTCCCAATTCTAGTCCATCCTACATTCAGATGCCAAAGTGATCTTCCTGAAATACTGGTCTAATAATATCACCCTTCTACTCAGTAAAATCCAGTGCATCTTATTACATCTATATCAAATACATAAGTGCTCTGTGGCTTTTAAAGGCCCTCATCACTTACCCACTTCCTCCCTTTCCAGTCTTCTTGGAATTTAATACTTTCCACTTACCCTATGATCCAGTAACTTTTTGCCTTCTTGCTGTTCCTTGTGCACAACACTCCATCTCCCAACTGTGGGCATTTTCATTGATTGCCTCCCATACTTGGAACTCTTCTCATCATCATCTCTAACTCCTAGGTTCTTTCAAGTTTCAGCTAAAGATCCCACCTTCTACACAAGCCTCTGACTCCATACCTAGCACTCTTTCCACTGTACAACACTACCTCAATTTTTCCCCTACTACTCTAAAATTCTCAAAGTATACAGTTTCTTAACACTCACCCCATAGAGTACATCCTCTTCAAAGGCCAACCCACCATCTACCACATTATCTGCATAATCTGCTTCCTTGACACCAGGCCAATGGGAAGGTTATTTATCATAATTTTATTGAATAAGGACCAATGTCTATGGTCAGTGAGGGCCTACCAGCACCTTACCAGACACAGGATGGAGCATAGCACTTATCCAGTTAACCTGTATTAGGCAAAATATAAGGAAAGCATGATACAATTAGGAAAAAATATCTATCCCTTTAGTTCAACCCTTCATTATTTCTAACCTTAACTATTTATTGGTCTCATAATTGCTGGCTGTATTTCAGGTCTTTCCTCATTCCAATCTCTTCTCTATACAGTTACTATAGTAATTTTCCTTAACTGTATATCTGACCTTGTCATTCTCATATTCAATAATTTTCAGTGCCTATATTTTGCTTCTTGAATAAAATAGAAATCCCTCTGTGTGACTTTTAATGTCCTTCACAACTTGGTCCTAACCTATCTTTGTAGCATGATTATGTATCATTTCTCTTCCCATACACTGATATTCAGTCAAACTGGTTCTCTCTGTGTTCCTCACTCATGAAACTTCATCTTTCTTTTCTCTGTCTTTTTTTTCCAGTTTTCTTTTTTTTTTAAATTTTATTATAGTTTGCATCATTCATTTCCACAAGATTTTGAGTTACATATTTTCTCCCCCTCTTTCCCCCACCCATTGCCCCAAAACAGCCATCCCAGTGTGTCCCCCTTCCCCCAGTCTATT